>OX589607.1:1800000-2323343 GCA_951329385.1 Polia nebulosa
ATTACTTACTATAATAATTTGCTTTTTAAGGACTCAGAAAAATGATTATTCTATTTAGGTAGGTACCTACCTACCTACTATTAAATGACAACCGCCTACCTAATTACTTTCTACTTACGAGTCAGATAAATGATAATTTCATAGTAGGTAGGTACTAAAGAAAAGACAAGCATACCTACCTAACTAATTCACTTGCTATTTTACTTGATTTCTGTGAATCAGATTGATAAATAAATGATACTTCCTTAGTGGGTGGGTACCTACTGAATAACCGACAAGCATACCCACCTACCCAATTACTTGCTTTCTACTTGCATTTCGCTTACGGAACCACCCTGGCATTTTCCAGACTCACCGTGTGCACCTGCTTCTTGGTTCCCGCTGGAATGCGCTGCTTTAGAACTACCTGCTCATCACAGCTGCTGCTTGGATCCTGTGCTGTGTGACCTGCTTTGCTCGTGTGTGAATTGCTGACTGTCGAGCTGTTGTCGTAGCCATTGCGCGACTAGCACGGTTTGGCTGTTCTTTTCTTAACTTTTACATGCGGTATCTGAAACCGGGATAACTAATTCCTTGACGGTCTGTTCAGTGTCACTAAGCTTTCACAATGTCTGCTGAAATGAAATCTCTCATTCAGCAACGTGGTACGATAAAGGCTAGAATAACTATATTTTCAAAATACTTGAATACTGTAAAACTGATGATGAGAAGCAACTGATTGAAACTGAGATAAAACTTTCAAGATTCAGAGAGTTATTGACACAGTTTGATGATTTAAAAACTAAAATTGAAGGTTTGAATCCTGATCATTTAGAAGAAAATGACATAATTGAAGGTGACTCTTGCTCAAACATTGCTAAAGCTCAATTGTTAATTGAAAGTCTAACTCATAGTGATGCAATACCTGAAAATACTAAATGTAATTATATAACATTAATTTGCCTACCATTCAGCTGCCTTCCTTCGATGGAAACTATTTAAAGTGGATGGAATTTAGAGACACTTTCGATTCTTCTTTTTCTAATCAACAACAATGATACTATTCCAGACAAAAATAAGTTTCATTACCTTCGTTCATTATTTTTAAATATTGAACTTACCTGTTTTGAGTTAAATAACTCGCTCGTACTGATTGCTAAAGCATCACAGAGAGAATGCTTTTCGAAAGAAATTCACGCCCTTGAAACTATGAATAAATTAAATCCTAAGTCGCGAGTTCTCTCTTTGAATCCGTTTTTGGATAAACACGGTGTGTTGCGTGTCGGTGGAAGGATCGATAATGCATCCCACTGTCCCTATGGCAAAAGACATCCCATACTACTAGACCCCAAACACACTTTCACTAAACTTCTATTTGAGCAAGAACATCTTCGTCTCCTACACTGTGGCCCCCAGCAATAAGTATATAAAAGATATCTGCATTTTTGTAAAAAGCCACATGTATTACTTCAGGGAACGTAGTGAGGTTCTACCAAGGCAAAAAAGGGCAAAATTTCAAAGCCTATTAAAAGCTATATATCAACAACCAAGTCATAAAGATATTTATAAGAAAAACGTGTACAATATGTGTGTAATGATTTATAATAACATTCCAAATGAATATAAACTTTTACAGGGTAATATTTTTAAGACAAAATTGACAGAATGGCTACAAAAGAACTGTTTCTATAGCGTTAGAGAATTTATGCAGTTAAGAAATAATAATAATGTTAATAATTTGATTAGTTAATGAATGTATGACGGTAAATTTTTATTTAGTAATGAAGTTAATTGAATGATTGAAAATTGTATATATGATAATAAGAAACTTATCGCATGATGTGTGACATTGATAAAAATAATTTGCACGCTTGCTTGCAGGCAGAATACAATTACTTAATAGGACATAAGATCTTCCTTTGTAAAAAAATGTATTTCTTGCAAATAAATATTTTGATTTGATTTGATTTAAATACTATTCGTGATCAATTCTGGCCTACAGGCGGGAAAGTGTTAGCTGCGGAGATATAATGCGGGATGGGAAATTTACCGCAACCTCGTGTAACTCCTGCTCCACCATTTGCGACTTGTGGCACTGATTTTGCAGGACCTTTTTTAATTTTAAATAGAAAGGCTCGCGGTGCTAGGACCTGCAAGTGCTATCTGTGCATATTTGTTTGTTTCAGTACTAAAGCTGTACACTTGGAAGTCGTGAGCGACTTAACTAGCAGTGCATCTTATGCTTGCGTAGATTTATCTCACGACGAGGTAAACCTCACACTACTATATACTGTGATAATGGTAAAAATTTTGTAGGAGCTAATAATGAACTGAACAGACTGCTCAAGGAAAGTGGACGGTCAGTTAGCGACTGCGCGAGCAAGGAGGGTATAACGTTTAGATTCTCTTCGACGGTAACTGGGAAGCCGGAGTCAAAACGGCTAAATATCACTTAAAGCGTATCGCGGGTAACTCTAGTTTAACCTTTGAAAAATTAACTACACTGTTTGCACAGATTGAGGCTATCATGAACTCACGTCCGATTACTTCTATGTCTGCTGATCCATCTGATCTGTCAGCAATTACACCTGGGCACTTAGTTGTGGGTCGACCATTGACCTCACTGCCTTCACCCGTTATCGAACGAGTCAGCATAAATAGCTATCAGCTGATTGAACGCTTAAGACACCACTTCTGGTCCCGATGGACAAAGGACTATTTAGTCACTCTGCAGCAACGCGTCAAATGGCAGCGTGCACAACACCAAGTTCGTGTCGGCGACCTGGTCCTAATCCTGGATGACCAGCTGCCACCCATGAAGTGGCTCATGGGCCGCATCCTGAAGCTGTATCCGGGAACCGACGGCGTTTGCAGGGTGGTGGACGTAAAAACAGAGAACGGCGTCATTCATAGGCCCGTCTCTCGACTAGCCCTACTAGATTCCCAAGAGCTCCTTGGGGAACATGTCCCCAAGGGGGGGAGGATGTTTGCAACGGAGCTGAAACGCCGTGAGTCATGCTCAAGAGCCGGCATCCGAAGCAAGCGAGAATGACTCTTCCCTTTTTCTACGACCTACGACCAGCGCGGACGCCTTTTGTCACGCTGATGATTTTTTTACCTTGTTAAACTTCTTTACCATGTTATACTTTTGTTTACACTTGATCTAAATCTAGAAATTAAACTTAAAGCTAAGAATAAATGACTTTCGCTTCGATCACACCCTAACAACTACACAAATTATAAAACAAAATTATTATTTATTTTAAGGGGTAAATATTTTCTGGAGTTGGTAACACTGAAGTGACTGTCAAATAAATGCTAAAATATAAAGTATAGTCTGGAGCGTTACCACAGAGTAGGTTCATTATAAGTGATACTCTGTGGCGTTCGCTAGGAGTATATGCGTTCTGTGGAGGCGTTACTATACTAGCATTCCACTCCTTGCTTTACTATCACTAACTTACTGTTGCGCGAACGTGTTACTTACGCATAACAACGAATTTAAAACTTGTGTTGAACTTGCTAAATTAAAGTGTAATAAATAACCATGTCTAAAATTAATAAAAGGAAACATGTGATGAACGAAGCTTTCTGGGACGACTATGAGCTGCCAAAAGAAAAGCAAAGTATTGTAAAAGTTTTGAGAAGTAAAGGCAATAACTTACATGAGGTAAGATACTTTAATTTATTACAATGTAGTTATGTGTAGAGCTAACCAAGCCAACAGCAGGTCTATCTGTACAGTCATAAAAAAATGCTTGTAAAATCTTACTACAATTTATTATGTACCACGAACCATTCGTAGAAAATACCAGATTCTTGTGTGTGTATGGTATTTTCTCTACTACGACCGCGCCATTCTTACCGACAGAATTTTCCACTTTATTAGAACGAATACAGACATGACTTGTAAAATCTTACTACAATAATTTATGTACCACATAAACCATTCTAGAAAATACCACATGATGTGTGGTATTTTCTCTGCTACGACCGCGCCATTGTCACCGACAGGACTATTCACTATAATAGACCGGACATAGCCTTACTTGACTTGCAAAATCTTACTGCAATTATGTCGACCGCGCCATTCTCTTCACCGGGACTATTTACTATAATAGACCGGATATAACCTTCCATGACAAAGTAAATAAAGTTACCTACCAGACTAGAAGACCATCACTGAAAAAATAAGTAAATGCTGAGCAGGTGGATTCGCTAACTCAGTTGACATCAATTTGATAGGCACTATCCAGTACAAAGCAGCAATTGCTTTGACGTATAGGAAAACAAAAATGTACTACGTAGTGCCTATTATAATCGATGTCCACCGAGCAAAGCAGCAGTGTACTCAAAGATGAAATTACGTGGAATATGGCGACAAGCCGTGATTGACAATGATTAAACTTTAAGGGAACCCTCTTCAGAACTGCGATTTTCAATATGTATAGAATTGTAAGGAAGTTCATGCAGATAGAGGAGATTGAAGTAGGATCGCATCACACAACTCAAGAACATTAAAATCTTACACACCACAAACTCATACTGATAAATTATCATGTCAAATTAATTATTTAATAATTTGACACGCTTTCGGACCCTAACGTTTGAACGATTTCGGGTGAAATTTAGCACACAAGAAACTACCGAATATTATCCATGTACCAAGTGTCATCCAAATTTTAGACACAAACATCTGTGGTGCTCTGGATCTTGTACTAGGAAAACCAATATCAAAAGAGCCAGACCTCTCCTACCGACCTAATGTAAAACTATTTCTATTTTCAGATTACGACAGCAACCGGCGAAGAATACTTAGTTTCTATGCCAACAAAATTCAGAAAAAACATATGGGTGAAAAGAGGCAGTTTTATTGTAGTGGAACCGATACCAGAAGGTGATAAAGTGAAGGGTGAAATAGTGAAAATAATGACCAAAGACTCAATCAAATACTATAAAGAAAATAATTTGTGGCCCAAAGAGTTTGAGGACAAAAAAGAAATTGATGCGGATGGTGATGATGAACTATTTGTGAACCCAAATAGAATACCTGTGATGACTTATAGTGACGACAGTGATTCTGATGATAGTGACTTGGACAGTGATGAAGACAGTGACTCGGACTGTGATGAAGATAGTGACTCGGACAGTGAAGAGTGACAAAAAATAGTATCTTTTTGGCTATAATTATGTAATTTTTGTACATAAAACTTCATGATAGTTTATTGTGATAATACAGGACCGGGTAAAACGGTGTGAATAGAAACTTAGGGGTGACTTAATACAACTGTTTGATTGGAATATCACTATAGTTTAGTTGTTCTATCTCACCAAGGCGGGTTGGTCTTGGATGTGTTGCAGTGTATGTGAACCTACACAGGTTTAAATACTCTTTTTTTTCTGTGTGCGTAAGCTCACAGTGTTGGGCATAGAAAATAGCTTCAGCACATCGACACCGAATACACACACATCTAAGACCAACCCGCCTTCCTGAAATAAACACACAACAAAATTTGTCAATTTCATTTTAACTAATATAAAAACTGGCCAAGTGCGTGTTGGACTTCGCACATTTAGGGTTCCGTACAAAATTTGAAAGAAAAAATCTGATTTATCAATATATTGATATTGGTTTTGTTTTGTATTGGTGTTTGTTTGTTGTTATTTTGTGACAGACAGACGGACACGTGAGTGACAGCAATCCCTAGGGCTCCATTTGGACCCTTCGGGTACGGAACCCTAAAAAAGAAGCTTCTTTCAATTCACTTATGCGTTTCTAATAACCCTGTTTTACAGTACCTTATGTGGACTTTACATTCTGAACAAGCAATACTGATAATAAACATTGTATGAAATCTGACTGTTGGTTAATTAATTTCTTTTATTTGAGGAGTTATGAATCAATTATCTCACTCTGATATCAGTTTTAATAAATTTATTGAGTCTATTTTAAATTGTTGAGGACTGTTTCTGCTGAAACATTACCCTCTTTCTGGGGTAGTCGGTAAAAATAAAATTATCTGGCTTTTGTTTACATACTTTAATAGAAGTACAACATATAACTACAATAGAAATAACATCTAAACAGCAATTTATTTGAGATCACCAGAACTGGCCAAGTCTTGGACTTAAAGAGCCAAAATCGAATCTAAACATAAAATACAAAGAGTTTGAATGTTAATGGATAATATTTATTCTGGAAAATACATGATTCCTGTTACACAAGCAACCGTACAAAAGCTGAGGGAAAACCTAGTAAATAATAATAAATTAGATTTTACACATTATTTCACAAACTATTTTCGCAATAAATAGGTCTAAATTATACTAGCTATTTAGTAAAGCAATATTATTATAATAATATGAATAAAATGTTACTATCCTCAAATTTGCTTTTTTTTTGTGGGGGTAATCATCCAATGACTCGCTCTGGGTGGAGAGAAAGGGCGTGTCAGACTTTTACTAAATTCCACCCTTGTTCCTTCATTTGCCGGTGTTCGAGTGCCCAGGGGGCACGGTAACTCTGTTTCGAATTTATCCACGACCCTAGCAAATTATCTACGTTTTATATATATATAGTTTTTTTTACTGATACTGTATGTATAAGTACGGTATGTTCGTAGATGTCTTAAAAAAATACACCTATCTTCACCCATATTAGCTTTTGACAGGTGTTTTAATTAAAACTGTTCACTGCAGGTGGCTCTTATAAATGTTTGGTATGGACGCTCCGGGGGTAGTCCAAAGAGTAAGAAGGTGGTCTGGTCACTCAAATGAGTGTGCTAGTGATTTAGAAGAGTGTACTGGTTGGGGCTCAAGAGGTGGCTTGTATTAGCCTTTCGTACACCTAAAGTGCATTTATCGCACGAGCACTTGGTACTTGGCTTAAATGGACGATCCGCTTGAGAACTAGGTACATAGCTTATAAATGAACACTCTGTAGGTGATCCATAGAGCGCGATGGAAGTCGATCAAATGAGGGTGCTGGTCTCGCTCAGGCGGTGGCTTGTATGCAAATCCTAAATCAGTATATTTAATATCTGCATCAATATCATCAGCCATTATCTTATAAAATTCAAAGTTTTTTCAGTGATGGTCTTATAGTCTGGTATGTTGTGCGTGTTGGGGACTGTGATGTCTATCAGGTAGGTAACTTTATTTACTTTGTCATAGAAGTTTATATTCTATTCTATTCTTAATAAGACTTTGATGCTAAATGTCATGATTTCATGAAATAAGTACTTACATTTGGTATCAATTCTAACTGAGAGAGATGTATTTATGATTTTAATGATTATATTTCTATAAAGACATACTTGCTACGGTCGCGAATCAAATTTTGACCAAGATACAACCTGACACTGACCTGCAAATTGCAAAAAACGTAAGAAAATTGAATTTCGCGTGCTACCCTGTAGCATTCACCTTGAGCATGTATGTGACAGCCACTTCAGTGTTACCAACTCCTGAAAATATTTACCCCTTAAAATAAATAGTAATTTTGTTTTGTAATGTGTAGTATTTTTTTTTTCAATTTGTGGTCTCGTTTAAAAAAAAAAACGGATTTCAAACCGATATTCTTCATTCAATAGCTGACCTACTGACTATACGTTAACTGTACAGCATTTAACAAAAACCCTGTCTGATCCTGAAGGGTATTACTTGGTACCGTACTGCGTACACATATACGTAATTATTTAATGGATACGAGGTAATTATTTTTCACCAATGAAAATAATAAATTAAAAAAAAAGAAAAACTTCTCAAAGGCAACACTGAGCGCTCGACAATGTTCACCTACTCAAAGGTGCCGCCTGCCTGAGCGAGACAGAGTGCCTACAGCGCGGCTAGTGCAGGGCGGTATCTTTTGAAATAAAAATTGGTAAAAATGAAAAGATTTCGCCGGCCAGTGGTGTGTTGTCAACTTATGAAAATTTGTCATAACTTTCGCATATTTTACAACTTTTTCTAGTACTTATGTTAAACCAGGAATACGCCTTTATTGAATCGGACAGGGTTTTTGTTACATGTTGTATATCCTACGTGGGGAATATTGGTGTCTAGCGAAGTAAGTTTTACATTACGTGTTTTAACTACTAGTCACTCCGTCTTTATTTCAATATTGTGAGTTCAACTGGAAGCGACTTATGTTTTTTTAGAGTGCCACGTAGGATATACACTTGACGAATAGTCAGTAGGTCAGCTATTGAGTACAGAATATCGGTTGGAAATCTAAGTTTTTTATGACATGACTACAAATTGAAAAAAAAAATTACTACTGTTTGCAACGGAGCTGAAACGCCGTGAATCATGCTCAAGATCCGGCATCCGAAGCAAGCGAGAATGGAACGCGGCGCGGCGAATGATTGGACCAGTGTGACCATTTGTGACAGGTTCCTGCCATTTTGGCCTCTCATTTTAGACTCTGGCATCATCGGCTGACGTTTTAAAAACCTGGCAGTATTGGGTATAGAAAATAAATCTTACTTGTGGCAACTCAAAATTTCGAAAATGACAACCCTAAAGATACTTCGCAAGCATGCGGGGGATTCCCCTGTACTTCTCGTGTAATGTTTGTATTACATTCAATTAATAACTTTAAAAGTTGATAATCTTAAAACAAATATTCATAAACACGAGTTTTTGGTTGATATTTCAATCAGTCCTAGAGATGTACCTACTTTGGTTTTGTTTCCAATTAGATTTCATGGTGATCATTTTCAATGTCATGATTTCATGAAATACTACATTTGACATCAATTCTAACTGAAAGAGTTTTATTGATGATTGTAATGATTATAATTCTATAAATACATACTTGCTACGGCCGCGAATCATGTTTTGACCAAGATTCAACCTGACACTGACCGTACATTTTTTTGAATTTCGCGGGCTACCCTGGCCCTTCTACCACTAGTAAACGTAAAAATATATGAATGGATTCAGTGGCCAGTCTTCCGTAAGTTTAGTAAACAGATTGTAATGTAAAAATAAAAAAATAGCATAACATTATGTGTGTTTTAACTTTTCAACGGTAATTAAAGTTGGCAATATTTAGGCATTTTTTACTACAGGCTTTGTTTGGCAGGATTTAGCAGGTTTTTAACCAAAGTAAGGCAGGCAGGATCTGTACTTTGAAGATGGTCACACTGTCTACGACCAGCGCGGACGCCTTTCGTCACGCTGATGATTTTTTTACCTTGTTAAACTGCTTTAGAATGTTATACTTTTGTTTACACTTGTTCTATATAATTTCTAAATCTCGAAACTAAACTTAAAGCTAAGAATAAATGACTTTCGCTTCGATCACACCCTAACATTTGGAGACCACGACGTGATCTAAAGCACGCACGCAGCATGGAAATCTGACGACGGCCAGGCCAGCCAGCGAGGCAACCAACTCTGTGTCTACCAAGCTGCGATACGTGAGGCGCGCTAATGCCGAAGTGGGACTCCGGACTCCTGGGATGACTCACCTACCTCGAGTGCATGTGTAGTGAGTGATTTGGTTGGCTAACAGGGAAGTACGCCCAATTCTAGTATTCTATTTCTTAACCTAAATCAATAAAGCTTAGCCGAGTTCTGTGCATCAGTTTCCACACCTTACTTTCTATGGAGTCAGCTAAATTGATACTTTCTTAGTAGGTAGGTACCTACTATTATATGACAAGAACACCTACCTAATTACTTACTATAATAATTTGCTTTTTAAGGACTCAGAAAAATGATTATTCTATTTAGGTAGGTACCTACCTACTATTAAATGACAACCGCCTACCTAATTACTTTCTACTTACGAGTCAGATAAATGATAATTTCATAGTAGGTAGGTACTAAAGAAAAGACAAGCATACCTACCTAACTAATTCACTTGCTATTTTACTTGATTTCTGTGAATCAGATTGATAAATAAATGATACTTCCTTAGTGGGTGGGTACCTACTGAATAACCGACAAGCATACCCACCTACCCAATTACTTGCTTTCTACTTGCATTTCGCTTACGGAACCACCCTGGCATTTTCCAGACTCACCGTGTGCACCTGCTTCTTGGTTCCCGCTGGAATGCGCTGCTTTAGAACTACCTGCTCATCACAGCTGCTGCTTGGATCCTGTGCTGTGTGACCTGCTTTGCTCGTGTGTGAATTGCTGACTGTCGAGCTGTTGTCGTAGCCATTGCGCGACTAGCACGGTTTGGCTGTTCTTTTCTTAACTTTTACATGCGGTATCTGAAACCGGGATAACTAATTCCTTGACGGTCTGTTCAGTGTCACTAAGCTTTCACAATGTCTGCTGAAATGAAATCTCTCATTCAGCAACGTGGTACGATAAAGGCTAGAATAACTATATTTTCAAAATACTTGAATACTGTAAAACTGATGATGAGAAGCAACTGATTGAAACTGAGATAAAACTTTCAAGATTCAGAGAGTTATTGACACAGTTTGATGATTTAAAAACTAAAATTGAAGGTTTGAATCCTGATCATTTAGAAGAAAATGACATAATTGAAGGTGACTCTTGCTCAAACATTGCTAAAGCTCAATTGTTAATTGAAAGTCTAACTCATAGTGATGCAATACCTGAAAATACTAAATGTAATTATATAACATTAATTTGCCTACCATTCAGCTGCCTTCCTTCGATGGAAACTATTTAAAGTGGATGGAATTTAGAGACACTTTCGATTCTTCTTTTTCTAATCAACAACAATGATACTATTCCAGACAAAAATAAGTTTCATTACCTTCGTTCATTATTTTTAAATATTGAACTTACCTGTTTTGAGTTAAATAACTCGCTCGTACTGATTGCTAAAGCATCACAGAGAGAATGCTTTTCGAAAGAAATTCACGCCCTTGAAACTATGAATAAATTAAATCCTAAGTCGCGAGTTCTCTCTTTGAATCCGTTTTTGGATAAACACGGTGTGTTGCGTGTCGGTGGAAGGATCGATAATGCATCCCACTGTCCCTATGGCAAAAGACATCCCATACTACTAGACCCCAAACACACTTTCACTAAACTTCTATTTGAGCAAGAACATCTTCGTCTCCTACACTGTGGCCCCCAGCAATAAGTATATAAAAGATATCTGCATTTTTGTAAAAAGCCACATGTATTACTTCAGGGAACGTAGTGAGGTTCTACCAAGGCAAAAAAGGGCAAAATTTCAAAGCCTATTAAAAGCTATATATCAACAACCAAGTCATAAAGATATTTATAAGAAAAACGTGTACAATATGTGTGTAATGATTTATAATAACATTCCAAATGAATATAAACTTTTACAGGGTAATATTTTTAAGACAAAATTGACAGAATGGCTACAAAAGAACTGTTTCTATAGCGTTAGAGAATTTATGCAGTTAAGAAATAATAATAATGTTAATAATTTGATTAGTTAATGAATGTATGACGGTAAATTTTTATTTAGTAATGAAGTTAATTGAATGATTGAAAATTGTATATATGATAATAAGAAACTTATCGCATGATGTGTGACATTGATAAAAATAATTTGCACGCTTGCTTGCAGGCAGAATACAATTACTTAATAGGACATAAGATCTTCCTTTGTAAAAAAATGTATTTCTTGCAAATAAATATTTTGATTTGATTTGATTTAAATACTATTCGTGATCAATTCTGGCCTACAGGCGGGAAAGTGTTAGCTGCGGAGATATAATGCGGGATGGGAAATTTACCGCAACCTCGTGTAACTCCTGCTCCACCATTTGCGACTTGTGGCACTGATTTTGCAGGACCTTTTTTAATTTTAAATAGAAAGGCTCGCGGTGCTAGGACCTGCAAGTGCTATCTGTGCATATTTGTTTGTTTCAGTACTAAAGCTGTACACTTGGAAGTCGTGAGCGACTTAACTAGCAGTGCATCTTATGCTTGCGTAGATTTATCTCACGACGAGGTAAACCTCACACTACTATATACTGTGATAATGGTAAAAATTTTGTAGGAGCTAATAATGAACTGAACAGACTGCTCAAGGAAAGTGGACGGTCAGTTAGCGACTGCGCGAGCAAGGAGGGTATAACGTTTAGATTCTCTTCGACGGTAACTGGGAAGCCGGAGTCAAAACGGCTAAATATCACTTAAAGCGTATCGCGGGTAACTCTAGTTTAACCTTTGAAAAATTAACTACACTGTTTGCACAGATTGAGGCTATCATGAACTCACGTCCGATTACTTCTATGTCTGCTGATCCATCTGATCTGTCAGCAATTACACCTGGGCACTTAGTTGTGGGTCGACCATTGACCTCACTGCCTTCACCCGTTATCGAACGAGTCAGCATAAATAGCTATCAGCTGATTGAACGCTTAAGACACCACTTCTGGTCCCGATGGACAAAGGACTATTTAGTCACTCTGCAGCAACGCGTCAAATGGCAGCGTGCACAACACCAAGTTCGTGTCGGCGACCTGGTCCTAATCCTGGATGACCAGCTGCCACCCATGAAGTGGCTCATGGGCCGCATCCTGAAGCTGTATCCGGGAACCGACGGCGTTTGCAGGGTGGTGGACGTAAAAACAGAGAACGGCGTCATTCATAGGCCCGTCTCTCGACTAGCCCTACTAGATTCCCAAGAGCTCCTTGGGGAACATGTCCCCAAGGGGGGGAGGATGTTTGCAACGGAGCTGAAACGCCGTGAGTCATGCTCAAGAGCCGGCATCCGAAGCAAGCGAGAATGACTCTTCCCTTTTTCTACGACCTACGACCAGCGCGGACGCCTTTTGTCACGCTGATGATTTTTTTACCTTGTTAAACTTCTTTACCATGTTATACTTTTGTTTACACTTGATCTAAATCTAGAAATTAAACTTAAAGCTAAGAATAAATGACTTTCGCTTCGATCACACCCTAACAACTACACAAATTATAAAACAAAATTATTATTTATTTTAAGGGGTAAATATTTTCTGGAGTTGGTAACACTGAAGTGACTGTCAAATAAATGCTAAAATATAAAGTATAGTCTGGAGCGTTACCACAGAGTAGGTTCATTATAAGTGATACTCTGTGGCGTTCGCTAGGAGTATATGCGTTCTGTGGAGGCGTTACTATACTAGCATTCCACTCCTTGCTTTACTATCACTAACTTACTGTTGCGCGAACGTGTTACTTACGCATAACAACGAATTTAAAACTTGTGTTGAACTTGCTAAATTAAAGTGTAATAAATAACCATGTCTAAAATTAATAAAAGGAAACATGTGATGAACGAAGCTTTCTGGGACGACTATGAGCTGCCAAAAGAAAAGCAAAGTATTGTAAAAGTTTTGAGAAGTAAAGGCAATAACTTACATGAGGTAAGATACTTTAATTTATTACAATGTAGTTATGTGTAGAGCTAACCAAGCCAACAGCAGGTCTATCTGTACAGTCATAAAAAAATGCTTGTAAAATCTTACTACAATTTATTATGTACCACGAACCATTCGTAGAAAATACCAGATTCTTGTGTGTGTATGGTATTTTCTCTACTACGACCGCGCCATTCTTACCGACAGAATTTTCCACTTTATTAGAACGAATACAGACATGACTTGTAAAATCTTACTACAATAATTTATGTACCACATAAACCATTCTAGAAAATACCACATGATGTGTGGTATTTTCTCTGCTACGACCGCGCCATTGTCACCGACAGGACTATTCACTATAATAGACCGGACATAGCCTTACTTGACTTGCAAAATCTTACTGCAATTATGTCGACCGCGCCATTCTCTTCACCGGGACTATTTACTATAATAGACCGGATATAACCTTCCATGACAAAGTAAATAAAGTTACCTACCAGACTAGAAGACCATCACTGAAAAAATAAGTAAATGCTGAGCAGGTGGATTCGCTAACTCAGTTGACATCAATTTGATAGGCACTATCCAGTACAAAGCAGCAATTGCTTTGACGTATAGGAAAACAAAAATGTACTACGTAGTGCCTATTATAATCGATGTCCACCGAGCAAAGCAGCAGTGTACTCAAAGATGAAATTACGTGGAATATGGCGACAAGCCGTGATTGACAATGATTAAACTTTAAGGGAACCCTCTTCAGAACTGCGATTTTCAATATGTATAGAATTGTAAGGAAGTTCATGCAGATAGAGGAGATTGAAGTAGGATCGCATCACACAACTCAAGAACATTAAAATCTTACACACCACAAACTCATACTGATAAATTATCATGTCAAATTAATTATTTAATAATTTGACACGCTTTCGGACCCTAACGTTTGAACGATTTCGGGTGAAATTTAGCACACAAGAAACTACCGAATATTATCCATGTACCAAGTGTCATCCAAATTTTAGACACAAACATCTGTGGTGCTCTGGATCTTGTACTAGGAAAACCAATATCAAAAGAGCCAGACCTCTCCTACCGACCTAATGTAAAACTATTTCTATTTTCAGATTACGACAGCAACCGGCGAAGAATACTTAGTTTCTATGCCAACAAAATTCAGAAAAAACATATGGGTGAAAAGAGGCAGTTTTATTGTAGTGGAACCGATACCAGAAGGTGATAAAGTGAAGGGTGAAATAGTGAAAATAATGACCAAAGACTCAATCAAATACTATAAAGAAAATAATTTGTGGCCCAAAGAGTTTGAGGACAAAAAAGAAATTGATGCGGATGGTGATGATGAACTATTTGTGAACCCAAATAGAATACCTGTGATGACTTATAGTGACGACAGTGATTCTGATGATAGTGACTTGGACAGTGATGAAGACAGTGACTCGGACTGTGATGAAGATAGTGACTCGGACAGTGATGAGTGACAAAAAATAGTATCTTTTTGGCTATAATTATGTAATTTTTGTACATAAAACTTCATGATAGTTTATTGTGATAATACAGGACCGGGTAAAACGGTGTGAATAGAAACTTAGGGGTGACTTAATACAACTGTTTGATTGGAATATCACTATAGTTTAGTTGTTCTATCTCACCAAGGCGGGTTGGTCTTGGATGTGTTGCAGTGTATGTGAACCTACACAGGTTTAAATACTCTTTTTTTTCTGTGTGCGTAAGCTCACAGTGTTGGGCATAGAAAATAGCTTCAGCACATCGACACCGAATACACACACATCTAAGACCAACCCGCCTTCCTGAAATAAACACACAACAAAATTTGTCAATTTCATTTTAACTAATATAAAAACTGGCCAAGTGCGTGTTGGACTTCGCACATTTAGGGTTCCGTACAAAATTTGAAAGAAAAAATCTGATTTATCAATATATTGATATTGGTTTTGTTTTGTATTGGTGTTTGTTTGTTGTTATTTTGTGACAGACAGACGGACACGTGAGTGACAGCAATCCCTAGGGCTCCATTTGGACCCTTCGGGTACGGAACCCTAAAAAAGAAGCTTCTTTCAATTCACTTATGCGTTTCTAATAACCCTGTTTTACAGTACCTTATGTGGACTTTACATTCTGAACAAGCAATACTGATAATAAACATTGTATGAAATCTGACTGTTGGTTAATTAATTTCTTTTATTTGAGGAGTTATGAATCAATTATCTCACTCTGATATCAGTTTTAATAAATTTATTGAGTCTATTTTAAATTGTTGAGGACTGTTTCTGCTGAAACATTACCCTCTTTCTGGGGTAGTCGGTAAAAATAAAATTATCTGGCTTTTGTTTACATACTTTAATAGAAGTACAACATATAACTACAATAGAAATAACATCTAAACAGCAATTTATTTGAGATCACCAGAACTGGCCAAGTCTTGGACTTAAAGAGCCAAAATCGAATCTAAACATAAAATACAAAGAGTTTGAATGTTAATGGATAATATTTATTCTGGAAAATACATGATTCCTGTTACACAAGCAACCGTACAAAAGCTGAGGGAAAACCTAGTAAATAATAATAAATTAGATTTTACACATTATTTCACAAACTATTTTCGCAATAAATAGGTCTAAATTATACTAGCTATTTAGTAAAGCAATATTATTATAATAATATGAATAAAATGTTACTATCCTCAAATTTGCTTTTTTTTTGTGGGGGTAATCATCCAATGACTCGCTCTGGGTGGAGAGAAAGGGCGTGTCAGACTTTTACTAAATTCCACCCTTGTTCCTTCATTTGCCGGTGTTCGAGTGCCCAGGGGGCACGGTAACTCTGTTTCGAATTTATCCACGACCCTAGCAAATTATCTACGTTTTATATATATATAGTTTTTTTTACTGATACTGTATGTATAAGTACGGTATGTTCGTAGATGTCTTAAAAAAATACACCTATCTTCACCCATATTAGCTTTTGACAGGTGTTTTAATTAAAACTGTTCACTGCAGGTGGCTCTTATAAATGTTTGGTATGGACGCTCCGGGGGTAGTCCAAAGAGTAAGAAGGTGGTCTGGTCACTCAAATGAGTGTGCTAGTGATTTAGAAGAGTGTACTGGTTGGGGCTCAAGAGGTGGCTTGTATTAGCCTTTCGTACACCTAAAGTGCATTTATCGCACGAGCACTTGGTACTTGGCTTAAATGGACGATCCGCTTGAGAACTAGGTACATAGCTTATAAATGAACACTCTGTAGGTGATCCATAGAGCGCGATGGAAGTCGATCAAATGAGGGTGCTGGTCTCGCTCAGGCGGTGGCTTGTATGCAAATCCTAAATCAGTATATTTAATATCTGCATCAATATCATCAGCCATTATCTTATAAAATTCAAAGTTTTTTCAGTGATGGTCTTATAGTCTGGTATGTTGTGCGTGTTGGGGACTGTGATGTCTATCAGGTAGGTAACTTTATTTACTTTGTCATAGAAGTTTATATTCTATTCTATTCTTAATAAGACTTTGATGCTAAATGTCATGATTTCATGAAATAAGTACTTACATTTGGTATCAATTCTAACTGAGAGAGATGTATTTATGATTTTAATGATTATATTTCTATAAAGACATACTTGCTACGGTCGCGAATCAAATTTTGACCAAGATACAACCTGACACTGACCTGCAAATTGCAAAAAACGTAAGAAAATTGAATTTCGCGGGCTACCCTGTAGCATTCACCTTGAGCATGTATGTGACAGCCACTTCAGTGTTACCAACTCCTGAAAATATTTACCCCTTAAAATAAATAGTAATTTTGTTTTGTAATGTGTAGTATTTTTTTTTTCAATTTGTGGTCTCGTTTAAAAAAAAAAACGGATTTCAAACCGATATTCTTCATTCAATAGCTGACCTACTGACTATACGTTAACTGTACAGCATTTAACAAAAACCCTGTCTGATCCTGAAGGGTATTACTTGGTACCGTACTGCGTACACATATACGTAATTATTTAATGGATACGAGGTAATTATTTTTCACCAATGAAAATAATAAATTAAAAAAAAAGAAAAACTTCTCAAAGGCAACACTGAGCGCTCGACAATGTTCACCTACTCAAAGGTGCCGCCTGCCTGAGCGAGACAGAGTGCCTACAGCGCGGCTAGTGCAGGGCGGTATCTTTTGAAATAAAAATTGGTAAAAATGAAAAGATTTCGCCGGCCAGTGGTGTGTTGTCAACTTATGAAAATTTGTCATAACTTTCGCATATTTTACAACTTTTTCTAGTACTTATGTTAAACCAGGAATACGCCTTTATTGAATCGGACAGGGTTTTTGTTACATGTTGTATATCCTACGTGGGGAATATTGGTGTCTAGCGAAGTAAGTTTTACATTACGTGTTTTAACTACTAGTCACTCCGTCTTTATTTCAATATTGTGAGTTCAACTGGAAGCGACTTATGTTTTTTTAGAGTGCCACGTAGGATATACACTTGACGAATAGTCAGTAGGTCAGCTATTGAGTACAGAATATCGGTTGGAAATCTAAGTTTTTTATGACATGACTACAAATTGAAAAAAAAAATTACTACTGTTTGCAACGGAGCTGAAACGCCGTGAATCATGCTCAAGATCCGGCATCCGAAGCAAGCGAGAATGGAACGCGGCGCGGCGAATGATTGGACCAGTGTGACCATTTGTGACAGGTTCCTGCCATTTTGGCCTCTCATTTTAGACTCTGGCATCATCGGCTGACGTTTTAAAAACCTGGCAGTATTGGGTATAGAAAATAAATCTTACTTGTGGCAACTCAAAATTTCGAAAATGACAACCCTAAAGATACTTCGCAAGCATGCGGGGGATTCCCCTGTACTTCTCGTGTAATGTTTGTATTACATTCAATTAATAACTTTAAAAGTTGATAATCTTAAAACAAATATTCATAAACACGAGTTTTTGGTTGATATTTCAATCAGTCCTAGAGATGTACCTACTTTGGTTTTGTTTCCAATTAGATTTCATGGTGATCATTTTCAATGTCATGATTTCATGAAATACTACATTTGACATCAATTCTAACTGAAAGAGTTTTATTGATGATTGTAATGATTATAATTCTATAAATACATACTTGCTACGGCCGCGAATCATGTTTTGACCAAGATTCAACCTGACACTGACCGTACATTTTTTTGAATTTCGCGGGCTACCCTGGCCCTTCTACCACTAGTAAACGTAAAAATATATGAATGGATTCAGTGGCCAGTCTTCCGTAAGTTTAGTAAACAGATTGTAATGTAAAAATAAAAAAATAGCATAACATTATGTGTGTTTTAACTTTTCAACGGTAATTAAAGTTGGCAATATTTAGGCATTTTTTACTACAGGCTTTGTTTGGCAGGATTTAGCAGGTTTTTAACCAAAGTAAGGCAGGCAGGATCTGTACTTTGAAGATGGTCACACTGTCTACGACCAGCGCGGACGCCTTTCGTCACGCTGATGATTTTTTTACCTTGTTAAACTGCTTTAGAATGTTATACTTTTGTTTACACTTGTTCTATATAATTTCTAAATCTCGAAACTAAACTTAAAGCTAAGAATAAATGACTTTCGCTTCGATCACACCCTAACATTTGGAGACCACGACGTGATCTAAAGCACGCACGCAGCATGGAAATCTGACGACGGCCAGGCCAGCCAGCGAGGCAACCAACTCTGTGTCTACCAAGCTGCGATACGTGAGGCGCGCTAATGCCGAAGTGGGACTCCGGACTCCTGGGATGACTCACCTACCTCGAGTGCATGTGTAGTGAGTGATTTGGTTGGCTAACAGGGAAGTACGCCCAATTCTAGTATTCTATTTCTTAACCTAAATCAATAAAGCTTAGCCGAGTTCTGTGCATCAGTTTCCACACCTTACTTTCTATGGAGTCAGCTAAATTGATACTTTCTTAGTAGGTAGGTACCTACTATTATATGACAAGAACACCTACCTAATTACTTACTATAATAATTTGCTTTTTAAGGACTCAGAAAAATGATTATTCTATTTAGGTAGGTACCTACCTACCTACTATTAAATGACAACCGCCTACCTAATTACTTTCTACTTACGAGTCAGATAAATGATAATTTCATAGTAGGTAGGTACTAAAGAAAAGACAAGCATACCTACCTAACTAATTCACTTGCTATTTTACTTGATTTCTGTGAATCAGATTGATAAATAAATGATACTTCCTTAGTGGGTGGGTACCTACTGAATAACCGACAAGCATACCCACCTACCCAATTACTTGCTTTCTACTTGCATTTCGCTTACGGAACCACCCTGGCATTTTCCAGACTCACCGTGTGCACCTGCTTCTTGGTTCCCGCTGGAATGCGCTGCTTTAGAACTACCTGCTCATCACAGCTGCTGCTTGGATCCTGTGCTGTGTGACCTGCTTTGCTCGTGTGTGAATTGCTGACTGTCGAGCTGTTGTCGTAGCCATTGCGCGACTAGCACGGTTTGGCTGTTCTTTTCTTAACTTTTACATGCGGTATCTGAAACCGGGATAACTAATTCCTTGACGGTCTGTTCAGTGTCACTAAGCTTTCACAATGTCTGCTGAAATGAAATCTCTCATTCAGCAACGTGGTACGATAAAGGCTAGAATAACTATATTTTCAAAATACTTGAATACTGTAAAACTGATGATGAGAAGCAACTGATTGAAACTGAGATAAAACTTTCAAGATTCAGAGAGTTATTGACACAGTTTGATGATTTAAAAACTAAAATTGAAGGTTTGAATCCTGATCATTTAGAAGAAAATGACATAATTGAAGGTGACTCTTGCTCAAACATTGCTAAAGCTCAATTGTTAATTGAAAGTCTAACTCATAGTGATGCAATACCTGAAAATACTAAATGTAATTATATAACATTAATTTGCCTACCATTCAGCTGCCTTCCTTCGATGGAAACTATTTAAAGTGGATGGAATTTAGAGACACTTTCGATTCTTCTTTTTCTAATCAACAACAATGATACTATTCCAGACAAAAATAAGTTTCATTACCTTCGTTCATTATTTTTAAATATTGAACTTACCTGTTTTGAGTTAAATAACTCGCTCGTACTGATTGCTAAAGCATCACAGAGAGAATGCTTTTCGAAAGAAATTCACGCCCTTGAAACTATGAATAAATTAAATCCTAAGTCGCGAGTTCTCTCTTTGAATCCGTTTTTGGATAAACACGGTGTGTTGCGTGTCGGTGGAAGGATCGATAATGCATCCCACTGTCCCTATGGCAAAAGACATCCCATACTACTAGACCCCAAACACACTTTCACTAAACTTCTATTTGAGCAAGAACATCTTCGTCTCCTACACTGTGGCCCCCAGCAATAAGTATATAAAAGATATCTGCATTTTTGTAAAAAGCCACATGTATTACTTCAGGGAACGTAGTGAGGTTCTACCAAGGCAAAAAAGGGCAAAATTTCAAAGCCTATTAAAAGCTATATATCAACAACCAAGTCATAAAGATATTTATAAGAAAAACGTGTACAATATGTGTGTAATGATTTATAATAACATTCCAAATGAATATAAACTTTTACAGGGTAATATTTTTAAGACAAAATTGACAGAATGGCTACAAAAGAACTGTTTCTATAGCGTTAGAGAATTTATGCAGTTAAGAAATAATAATAATGTTAATAATTTGATTAGTTAATGAATGTATGACGGTAAATTTTTATTTAGTAATGAAGTTAATTGAATGATTGAAAATTGTATATATGATAATAAGAAACTTATCGCATGATGTGTGACATTGATAAAAATAATTTGCACGCTTGCTTGCAGGCAGAATACAATTACTTAATAGGACATAAGATCTTCCTTTGTAAAAAAATGTATTTCTTGCAAATAAATATTTTGATTTGATTTGATTTAAATACTATTCGTGATCAATTCTGGCCTACAGGCGGGAAAGTGTTAGCTGCGGAGATATAATGCGGGATGGGAAATTTACCGCAACCTCGTGTAACTCCTGCTCCACCATTTGCGACTTGTGGCACTGATTTTGCAGGACCTTTTTTAATTTTAAATAGAAAGGCTCGCGGTGCTAGGACCTGCAAGTGCTATCTGTGCATATTTGTTTGTTTCAGTACTAAAGCTGTACACTTGGAAGTCGTGAGCGACTTAACTAGCAGTGCATCTTATGCTTGCGTAGATTTATCTCACGACGAGGTAAACCTCACACTACTATATACTGTGATAATGGTAAAAATTTTGTAGGAGCTAATAATGAACTGAACAGACTGCTCAAGGAAAGTGGACGGTCAGTTAGCGACTGCGCGAGCAAGGAGGGTATAACGTTTAGATTCTCTTCGACGGTAACTGGGAAGCCGGAGTCAAAACGGCTAAATATCACTTAAAGCGTATCGCGGGTAACTCTAGTTTAACCTTTGAAAAATTAACTACACTGTTTGCACAGATTGAGGCTATCATGAACTCACGTCCGATTACTTCTATGTCTGCTGATCCATCTGATCTGTCAGCAATTACACCTGGGCACTTAGTTGTGGGTCGACCATTGACCTCACTGCCTTCACCCGTTATCGAACGAGTCAGCATAAATAGCTATCAGCTGATTGAACGCTTAAGACACCACTTCTGGTCCCGATGGACAAAGGACTATTTAGTCACTCTGCAGCAACGCGTCAAATGGCAGCGTGCACAACACCAAGTTCGTGTCGGCGACCTGGTCCTAATCCTGGATGACCAGCTGCCACCCATGAAGTGGCTCATGGGCCGCATCCTGAAGCTGTATCCGGGAACCGACGGCGTTTGCAGGGTGGTGGACGTAAAAACAGAGAACGGCGTCATTCATAGGCCCGTCTCTCGACTAGCCCTACTAGATTCCCAAGAGCTCCTTGGGGAACATGTCCCCAAGGGGGGGAGGATGTTTGCAACGGAGCTGAAACGCCGTGAGTCATGCTCAAGAGCCGGCATCCGAAGCAAGCGAGAATGACTCTTCCCTTTTTCTACGACCTACGACCAGCGCGGACGCCTTTTGTCACGCTGATGATTTTTTTACCTTGTTAAACTTCTTTACCATGTTATACTTTTGTTTACACTTGATCTAAATCTAGAAATTAAACTTAAAGCTAAGAATAAATGACTTTCGCTTCGATCACACCCTAACAACTACACAAATTATAAAACAAAATTATTATTTATTTTAAGGGGTAAATATTTTCTGGAGTTGGTAACACTGAAGTGACTGTCAAATAAATGCTAAAATATAAAGTATAGTCTGGAGCGTTACCACAGAGTAGGTTCATTATAAGTGATACTCTGTGGCGTTCGCTAGGAGTATATGCGTTCTGTGGAGGCGTTACTATACTAGCATTCCACTCCTTGCTTTACTATCACTAACTTACTGTTGCGCGAACGTGTTACTTACGCATAACAACGAATTTAAAACTTGTGTTGAACTTGCTAAATTAAAGTGTAATAAATAACCATGTCTAAAATTAATAAAAGGAAACATGTGATGAACGAAGCTTTCTGGGACGACTATGAGCTGCCAAAAGAAAAGCAAAGTATTGTAAAAGTTTTGAGAAGTAAAGGCAATAACTTACATGAGGTAAGATACTTTAATTTATTACAATGTAGTTATGTGTAGAGCTAACCAAGCCAACAGCAGGTCTATCTGTACAGTCATAAAAAAATGCTTGTAAAATCTTACTACAATTTATTATGTACCACGAACCATTCGTAGAAAATACCAGATTCTTGTGTGTGTATGGTATTTTCTCTACTACGACCGCGCCATTCTTACCGACAGAATTTTCCACTTTATTAGAACGAATACAGACATGACTTGTAAAATCTTACTACAATAATTTATGTACCACATAAACCATTCTAGAAAATACCACATGATGTGTGGTATTTTCTCTGCTACGACCGCGCCATTGTCACCGACAGGACTATTCACTATAATAGACCGGACATAGCCTTACTTGACTTGCAAAATCTTACTGCAATTATGTCGACCGCGCCATTCTCTTCACCGGGACTATTTACTATAATAGACCGGATATAACCTTCCATGACAAAGTAAATAAAGTTACCTACCAGACTAGAAGACCATCACTGAAAAAATAAGTAAATGCTGAGCAGGTGGATTCGCTAACTCAGTTGACATCAATTTGATAGGCACTATCCAGTACAAAGCAGCAATTGCTTTGACGTATAGGAAAACAAAAATGTACTACGTAGTGCCTATTATAATCGATGTCCACCGAGCAAAGCAGCAGTGTACTCAAAGATGAAATTACGTGGAATATGGCGACAAGCCGTGATTGACAATGATTAAACTTTAAGGGAACCCTCTTCAGAACTGCGATTTTCAATATGTATAGAATTGTAAGGAAGTTCATGCAGATAGAGGAGATTGAAGTAGGATCGCATCACACAACTCAAGAACATTAAAATCTTACACACCACAAACTCATACTGATAAATTATCATGTCAAATTAATTATTTAATAATTTGACACGCTTTCGGACCCTAACGTTTGAACGATTTCGGGTGAAATTTAGCACACAAGAAACTACCGAATATTATCCATGTACCAAGTGTCATCCAAATTTTAGACACAAACATCTGTGGTGCTCTGGATCTTGTACTAGGAAAACCAATATCAAAAGAGCCAGACCTCTCCTACCGACCTAATGTAAAACTATTTCTATTTTCAGATTACGACAGCAACCGGCGAAGAATACTTAGTTTCTATGCCAACAAAATTCAGAAAAAACATATGGGTGAAAAGAGGCAGTTTTATTGTAGTGGAACCGATACCAGAAGGTGATAAAGTGAAGGGTGAAATAGTGAAAATAATGACCAAAGACTCAATCAAATACTATAAAGAAAATAATTTGTGGCCCAAAGAGTTTGAGGACAAAAAAGAAATTGATGCGGATGGTGATGATGAACTATTTGTGAACCCAAATAGAATACCTGTGATGACTTATAGTGACGACAGTGATTCTGATGATAGTGACTTGGACAGTGATGAAGACAGTGACTCGGACTGTGATGAAGATAGTGACTCGGACAGTGAAGAGTGACAAAAAATAGTATCTTTTTGGCTATAATTATGTAATTTTTGTACATAAAACTTCATGATAGTTTATTGTGATAATACAGGACCGGGTAAAACGGTGTGAATAGAAACTTAGGGGTGACTTAATACAACTGTTTGATTGGAATATCACTATAGTTTAGTTGTTCTATCTCACCAAGGCGGGTTGGTCTTGGATGTGTTGCAGTGTATGTGAACCTACACAGGTTTAAATACTCTTTTTTTTCTGTGTGCGTAAGCTCACAGTGTTGGGCATAGAAAATAGCTTCAGCACATCGACACCGAATACACACACATCTAAGACCAACCCGCCTTCCTGAAATAAACACACAACAAAATTTGTCAATTTCATTTTAACTAATATAAAAACTGGCCAAGTGCGTGTTGGACTTCGCACATTTAGGGTTCCGTACAAAATTTGAAAGAAAAAATCTGATTTATCAATATATTGATATTGGTTTTGTTTTGTATTGGTGTTTGTTTGTTGTTATTTTGTGACAGACAGACGGACACGTGAGTGACAGCAATCCCTAGGGCTCCATTTGGACCCTTCGGGTACGGAACCCTAAAAAAGAAGCTTCTTTCAATTCACTTATGCGTTTCTAATAACCCTGTTTTACAGTACCTTATGTGGACTTTACATTCTGAACAAGCAATACTGATAATAAACATTGTATGAAATCTGACTGTTGGTTAATTAATTTCTTTTATTTGAGGAGTTATGAATCAATTATCTCACTCTGATATCAGTTTTAATAAATTTATTGAGTCTATTTTAAATTGTTGAGGACTGTTTCTGCTGAAACATTACCCTCTTTCTGGGGTAGTCGGTAAAAATAAAATTATCTGGCTTTTGTTTACATACTTTAATAGAAGTACAACATATAACTACAATAGAAATAACATCTAAACAGCAATTTATTTGAGATCACCAGAACTGGCCAAGTCTTGGACTTAAAGAGCCAAAATCGAATCTAAACATAAAATACAAAGAGTTTGAATGTTAATGGATAATATTTATTCTGGAAAATACATGATTCCTGTTACACAAGCAACCGTACAAAAGCTGAGGGAAAACCTAGTAAATAATAATAAATTAGATTTTACACATTATTTCACAAACTATTTTCGCAATAAATAGGTCTAAATTATACTAGCTATTTAGTAAAGCAATATTATTATAATAATATGAATAAAATGTTACTATCCTCAAATTTGCTTTTTTTTTGTGGGGGTAATCATCCAATGACTCGCTCTGGGTGGAGAGAAAGGGCGTGTCAGACTTTTACTAAATTCCACCCTTGTTCCTTCATTTGCCGGTGTTCGAGTGCCCAGGGGGCACGGTAACTCTGTTTCGAATTTATCCACGACCCTAGCAAATTATCTACGTTTTATATATATATAGTTTTTTTTACTGATACTGTATGTATAAGTACGGTATGTTCGTAGATGTCTTAAAAAAATACACCTATCTTCACCCATATTAGCTTTTGACAGGTGTTTTAATTAAAACTGTTCACTGCAGGTGGCTCTTATAAATGTTTGGTATGGACGCTCCGGGGGTAGTCCAAAGAGTAAGAAGGTGGTCTGGTCACTCAAATGAGTGTGCTAGTGATTTAGAAGAGTGTACTGGTTGGGGCTCAAGAGGTGGCTTGTATTAGCCTTTCGTACACCTAAAGTGCATTTATCGCACGAGCACTTGGTACTTGGCTTAAATGGACGATCCGCTTGAGAACTAGGTACATAGCTTATAAATGAACACTCTGTAGGTGATCCATAGAGCGCGATGGAAGTCGATCAAATGAGGGTGCTGGTCTCGCTCAGGCGGTGGCTTGTATGCAAATCCTAAATCAGTATATTTAATATCTGCATCAATATCATCAGCCATTATCTTATAAAATTCAAAGTTTTTTCAGTGATGGTCTTATAGTCTGGTATGTTGTGCGTGTTGGGGACTGTGATGTCTATCAGGTAGGTAACTTTATTTACTTTGTCATAGAAGTTTATATTCTATTCTATTCTTAATAAGACTTTGATGCTAAATGTCATGATTTCATGAAATAAGTACTTACATTTGGTATCAATTCTAACTGAGAGAGATGTATTTATGATTTTAATGATTATATTTCTATAAAGACATACTTGCTACGGTCGCGAATCAAATTTTGACCAAGATACAACCTGACACTGACCTGCAAATTGCAAAAAACGTAAGAAAATTGAATTTCGCGGGCTACCCTGTAGCATTCACCTTGAGCATGTATGTGACAGCCACTTCAGTGTTACCAACTCCTGAAAATATTTACCCCTTAAAATAAATAGTAATTTTGTTTTGTAATGTGTAGTATTTTTTTTTTCAATTTGTGGTCTCGTTTAAAAAAAAAAACGGATTTCAAACCGATATTCTTCATTCAATAGCTGACCTACTGACTATACGTTAACTGTACAGCATTTAACAAAAACCCTGTCTGATCCTGAAGGGTATTACTTGGTACCGTACTGCGTACACATATACGTAATTATTTAATGGATACGAGGTAATTATTTTTCACCAATGAAAATAATAAATTAAAAAAAAAGAAAAACTTCTCAAAGGCAACACTGAGCGCTCGACAATGTTCACCTACTCAAAGGTGCCGCCTGCCTGAGCGAGACAGAGTGCCTACAGCGCGGCTAGTGCAGGGCGGTATCTTTTGAAATAAAAATTGGTAAAAATGAAAAGATTTCGCCGGCCAGTGGTGTGTTGTCAACTTATGAAAATTTGTCATAACTTTCGCATATTTTACAACTTTTTCTAGTACTTATGTTAAACCAGGAATACGCCTTTATTGAATCGGACAGGGTTTTTGTTACATGTTGTATATCCTACGTGGGGAATATTGGTGTCTAGCGAAGTAAGTTTTACATTACGTGTTTTAACTACTAGTCACTCCGTCTTTATTTCAATATTGTGAGTTCAACTGGAAGCGACTTATGTTTTTTTAGAGTGCCACGTAGGATATACACTTGACGAATAGTCAGTAGGTCAGCTATTGAGTACAGAATATCGGTTGGAAATCTAAGTTTTTTATGACATGACTACAAATTGAAAAAAAAAATTACTACTGTTTGCAACGGAGCTGAAACGCCGTGAATCATGCTCAAGATCCGGCATCCGAAGCAAGCGAGAATGGAACGCGGCGCGGCGAATGATTGGACCAGTGTGACCATTTGTGACAGGTTCCTGCCATTTTGGCCTCTCATTTTAGACTCTGGCATCATCGGCTGACGTTTTAAAAACCTGGCAGTATTGGGTATAGAAAATAAATCTTACTTGTGGCAACTCAAAATTTCGAAAATGACAACCCTAAAGATACTTCGCAAGCATGCGGGGGATTCCCCTGTACTTCTCGTGTAATGTTTGTATTACATTCAATTAATAACTTTAAAAGTTGATAATCTTAAAACAAATATTCATAAACACGAGTTTTTGGTTGATATTTCAATCAGTCCTAGAGATGTACCTACTTTGGTTTTGTTTCCAATTAGATTTCATGGTGATCATTTTCAATGTCATGATTTCATGAAATACTACATTTGACATCAATTCTAACTGAAAGAGTTTTATTGATGATTGTAATGATTATAATTCTATAAATACATACTTGCTACGGCCGCGAATCATGTTTTGACCAAGATTCAACCTGACACTGACCGTACATTTTTTTGAATTTCGCGGGCTACCCTGGCCCTTCTACCACTAGTAAACGTAAAAATATATGAATGGATTCAGTGGCCAGTCTTCCGTAAGTTTAGTAAACAGATTGTAATGTAAAAATAAAAAAATAGCATAACATTATGTGTGTTTTAACTTTTCAACGGTAATTAAAGTTGGCAATATTTAGGCATTTTTTACTACAGGCTTTGTTTGGCAGGATTTAGCAGGTTTTTAACCAAAGTAAGGCAGGCAGGATCTGTACTTTGAAGATGGTCACACTGTCTACGACCAGCGCGGACGCCTTTCGTCACGCTGATGATTTTTTTACCTTGTTAAACTGCTTTAGAATGTTATACTTTTGTTTACACTTGTTCTATATAATTTCTAAATCTCGAAACTAAACTTAAAGCTAAGAATAAATGACTTTCGCTTCGATCACACCCTAACATTTGGAGACCACGACGTGATCTAAAGCACGCACGCAGCATGGAAATCTGACGACGGCCAGGCCAGCCAGCGAGGCAACCAACTCTGTGTCTACCAAGCTGCGATACGTGAGGCGCGCTAATGCCGAAGTGGGACTCCGGACTCCTGGGATGACTCACCTACCTCGAGTGCATGTGTAGTGAGTGATTTGGTTGGCTAACAGGGAAGTACGCCCAATTCTAGTATTCTATTTCTTAACCTAAATCAATAAAGCTTAGCCGAGTTCTGTGCATCAGTTTCCACACCTTACTTTCTATGGAGTCAGCTAAATTGATACTTTCTTAGTAGGTAGGTACCTACTATTATATGACAAGAACACCTACCTAATTACTTACTATAATAATTTGCTTTTTAAGGACTCAGAAAAATGATTATTCTATTTAGGTAGGTACCTACCTACCTACTATTAAATGACAACCGCCTACCTAATTACTTTCTACTTACGAGTCAGATAAATGATAATTTCATAGTAGGTAGGTACTAAAGAAAAGACAAGCATACCTACCTAACTAATTCACTTGCTATTTTACTTGATTTCTGTGAATCAGATTGATAAATAAATGATACTTCCTTAGTGGGTGGGTACCTACTGAATAACCGACAAGCATACCCACCTACCCAATTACTTGCTTTCTACTTGCATTTCGCTTACGGAACCACCCTGGCATTTTCCAGACTCACCGTGTGCACCTGCTTCTTGGTTCCCGCTGGAATGCGCTGCTTTAGAACTACCTGCTCATCACAGCTGCTGCTTGGATCCTGTGCTGTGTGACCTGCTTTGCTCGTGTGTGAATTGCTGACTGTCGAGCTGTTGTCGTAGCCATTGCGCGACTAGCACGGTTTGGCTGTTCTTTTCTTAACTTTTACATGCGGTATCTGAAACCGGGATAACTAATTCCTTGACGGTCTGTTCAGTGTCACTAAGCTTTCACAATGTCTGCTGAAATGAAATCTCTCATTCAGCAACGTGGTACGATAAAGGCTAGAATAACTATATTTTCAAAATACTTGAATACTGTAAAACTGATGATGAGAAGCAACTGATTGAAACTGAGATAAAACTTTCAAGATTCAGAGAGTTATTGACACAGTTTGATGATTTAAAAACTAAAATTGAAGGTTTGAATCCTGATCATTTAGAAGAAAATGACATAATTGAAGGTGACTCTTGCTCAAACATTGCTAAAGCTCAATTGTTAATTGAAAGTCTAACTCATAGTGATGCAATACCTGAAAATACTAAATGTAATTATATAACATTAATTTGCCTACCATTCAGCTGCCTTCCTTCGATGGAAACTATTTAAAGTGGATGGAATTTAGAGACACTTTCGATTCTTCTTTTTCTAATCAACAACAATGATACTATTCCAGACAAAAATAAGTTTCATTACCTTCGTTCATTATTTTTAAATATTGAACTTACCTGTTTTGAGTTAAATAACTCGCTCGTACTGATTGCTAAAGCATCACAGAGAGAATGCTTTTCGAAAGAAATTCACGCCCTTGAAACTATGAATAAATTAAATCCTAAGTCGCGAGTTCTCTCTTTGAATCCGTTTTTGGATAAACACGGTGTGTTGCGTGTCGGTGGAAGGATCGATAATGCATCCCACTGTCCCTATGGCAAAAGACATCCCATACTACTAGACCCCAAACACACTTTCACTAAACTTCTATTTGAGCAAGAACATCTTCGTCTCCTACACTGTGGCCCCCAGCAATAAGTATATAAAAGATATCTGCATTTTTGTAAAAAGCCACATGTATTACTTCAGGGAACGTAGTGAGGTTCTACCAAGGCAAAAAAGGGCAAAATTTCAAAGCCTATTAAAAGCTATATATCAACAACCAAGTCATAAAGATATTTATAAGAAAAACGTGTACAATATGTGTGTAATGATTTATAATAACATTCCAAATGAATATAAACTTTTACAGGGTAATATTTTTAAGACAAAATTGACAGAATGGCTACAAAAGAACTGTTTCTATAGCGTTAGAGAATTTATGCAGTTAAGAAATAATAATAATGTTAATAATTTGATTAGTTAATGAATGTATGACGGTAAATTTTTATTTAGTAATGAAGTTAATTGAATGATTGAAAATTGTATATATGATAATAAGAAACTTATCGCATGATGTGTGACATTGATAAAAATAATTTGCACGCTTGCTTGCAGGCAGAATACAATTACTTAATAGGACATAAGATCTTCCTTTGTAAAAAAATGTATTTCTTGCAAATAAATATTTTGATTTGATTTGATTTAAATACTATTCGTGATCAATTCTGGCCTACAGGCGGGAAAGTGTTAGCTGCGGAGATATAATGCGGGATGGGAAATTTACCGCAACCTCGTGTAACTCCTGCTCCACCATTTGCGACTTGTGGCACTGATTTTGCAGGACCTTTTTTAATTTTAAATAGAAAGGCTCGCGGTGCTAGGACCTGCAAGTGCTATCTGTGCATATTTGTTTGTTTCAGTACTAAAGCTGTACACTTGGAAGTCGTGAGCGACTTAACTAGCAGTGCATCTTATGCTTGCGTAGATTTATCTCACGACGAGGTAAACCTCACACTACTATATACTGTGATAATGGTAAAAATTTTGTAGGAGCTAATAATGAACTGAACAGACTGCTCAAGGAAAGTGGACGGTCAGTTAGCGACTGCGCGAGCAAGGAGGGTATAACGTTTAGATTCTCTTCGACGGTAACTGGGAAGCCGGAGTCAAAACGGCTAAATATCACTTAAAGCGTATCGCGGGTAACTCTAGTTTAACCTTTGAAAAATTAACTACACTGTTTGCACAGATTGAGGCTATCATGAACTCACGTCCGATTACTTCTATGTCTGCTGATCCATCTGATCTGTCAGCAATTACACCTGGGCACTTAGTTGTGGGTCGACCATTGACCTCACTGCCTTCACCCGTTATCGAACGAGTCAGCATAAATAGCTATCAGCTGATTGAACGCTTAAGACACCACTTCTGGTCCCGATGGACAAAGGACTATTTAGTCACTCTGCAGCAACGCGTCAAATGGCAGCGTGCACAACACCAAGTTCGTGTCGGCGACCTGGTCCTAATCCTGGATGACCAGCTGCCACCCATGAAGTGGCTCATGGGCCGCATCCTGAAGCTGTATCCGGGAACCGACGGCGTTTGCAGGGTGGTGGACGTAAAAACAGAGAACGGCGTCATTCATAGGCCCGTCTCTCGACTAGCCCTACTAGATTCCCAAGAGCTCCTTGGGGAACATGTCCCCAAGGGGGGGAGGATGTTTGCAACGGAGCTGAAACGCCGTGAGTCATGCTCAAGAGCCGGCATCCGAAGCAAGCGAGAATGACTCTTCCCTTTTTCTACGACCTACGACCAGCGCGGACGCCTTTTGTCACGCTGATGATTTTTTTACCTTGTTAAACTTCTTTACCATGTTATACTTTTGTTTACACTTGATCTAAATCTAGAAATTAAACTTAAAGCTAAGAATAAATGACTTTCGCTTCGATCACACCCTAACAACTACACAAATTATAAAACAAAATTATTATTTATTTTAAGGGGTAAATATTTTCTGGAGTTGGTAACACTGAAGTGACTGTCAAATAAATGCTAAAATATAAAGTATAGTCTGGAGCGTTACCACAGAGTAGGTTCATTATAAGTGATACTCTGTGGCGTTCGCTAGGAGTATATGCGTTCTGTGGAGGCGTTACTATACTAGCATTCCACTCCTTGCTTTACTATCACTAACTTACTGTTGCGCGAACGTGTTACTTACGCATAACAACGAATTTAAAACTTGTGTTGAACTTGCTAAATTAAAGTGTAATAAATAACCATGTCTAAAATTAATAAAAGGAAACATGTGATGAACGAAGCTTTCTGGGACGACTATGAGCTGCCAAAAGAAAAGCAAAGTATTGTAAAAGTTTTGAGAAGTAAAGGCAATAACTTACATGAGGTAAGATACTTTAATTTATTACAATGTAGTTATGTGTAGAGCTAACCAAGCCAACAGCAGGTCTATCTGTACAGTCATAAAAAAATGCTTGTAAAATCTTACTACAATTTATTATGTACCACGAACCATTCGTAGAAAATACCAGATTCTTGTGTGTGTATGGTATTTTCTCTACTACGACCGCGCCATTCTTACCGACAGAATTTTCCACTTTATTAGAACGAATACAGACATGACTTGTAAAATCTTACTACAATAATTTATGTACCACATAAACCATTCTAGAAAATACCACATGATGTGTGGTATTTTCTCTGCTACGACCGCGCCATTGTCACCGACAGGACTATTCACTATAATAGACCGGACATAGCCTTACTTGACTTGCAAAATCTTACTGCAATTATGTCGACCGCGCCATTCTCTTCACCGGGACTATTTACTATAATAGACCGGATATAACCTTCCATGACAAAGTAAATAAAGTTACCTACCAGACTAGAAGACCATCACTGAAAAAATAAGTAAATGCTGAGCAGGTGGATTCGCTAACTCAGTTGACATCAATTTGATAGGCACTATCCAGTACAAAGCAGCAATTGCTTTGACGTATAGGAAAACAAAAATGTACTACGTAGTGCCTATTATAATCGATGTCCACCGAGCAAAGCAGCAGTGTACTCAAAGATGAAATTACGTGGAATATGGCGACAAGCCGTGATTGACAATGATTAAACTTTAAGGGAACCCTCTTCAGAACTGCGATTTTCAATATGTATAGAATTGTAAGGAAGTTCATGCAGATAGAGGAGATTGAAGTAGGATCGCATCACACAACTCAAGAACATTAAAATCTTACACACCACAAACTCATACTGATAAATTATCATGTCAAATTAATTATTTAATAATTTGACACGCTTTCGGACCCTAACGTTTGAACGATTTCGGGTGAAATTTAGCACACAAGAAACTACCGAATATTATCCATGTACCAAGTGTCATCCAAATTTTAGACACAAACATCTGTGGTGCTCTGGATCTTGTACTAGGAAAACCAATATCAAAAGAGCCAGACCTCTCCTACCGACCTAATGTAAAACTATTTCTATTTTCAGATTACGACAGCAACCGGCGAAGAATACTTAGTTTCTATGCCAACAAAATTCAGAAAAAACATATGGGTGAAAAGAGGCAGTTTTATTGTAGTGGAACCGATACCAGAAGGTGATAAAGTGAAGGGTGAAATAGTGAAAATAATGACCAAAGACTCAATCAAATACTATAAAGAAAATAATTTGTGGCCCAAAGAGTTTGAGGACAAAAAAGAAATTGATGCGGATGGTGATGATGAACTATTTGTGAACCCAAATAGAATACCTGTGATGACTTATAGTGACGACAGTGATTCTGATGATAGTGACTTGGACAGTGATGAAGACAGTGACTCGGACTGTGATGAAGATAGTGACTCGGACAGTGAAGAGTGACAAAAAATAGTATCTTTTTGGCTATAATTATGTAATTTTTGTACATAAAACTTCATGATAGTTTATTGTGATAATACAGGACCGGGTAAAACGGTGTGAATAGAAACTTAGGGGTGACTTAATACAACTGTTTGATTGGAATATCACTATAGTTTAGTTGTTCTATCTCACCAAGGCGGGTTGGTCTTGGATGTGTTGCAGTGTATGTGAACCTACACAGGTTTAAATACTCTTTTTTTTCTGTGTGCGTAAGCTCACAGTGTTGGGCATAGAAAATAGCTTCAGCACATCGACACCGAATACACACACATCTAAGACCAACCCGCCTTCCTGAAATAAACACACAACAAAATTTGTCAATTTCATTTTAACTAATATAAAAACTGGCCAAGTGCGTGTTGGACTTCGCACATTTAGGGTTCCGTACAAAATTTGAAAGAAAAAATCTGATTTATCAATATATTGATATTGGTTTTGTTTTGTATTGGTGTTTGTTTGTTGTTATTTTGTGACAGACAGACGGACACGTGAGTGACAGCAATCCCTAGGGCTCCATTTGGACCCTTCGGGTACGGAACCCTAAAAAAGAAGCTTCTTTCAATTCACTTATGCGTTTCTAATAACCCTGTTTTACAGTACCTTATGTGGACTTTACATTCTGAACAAGCAATACTGATAATAAACATTGTATGAAATCTGACTGTTGGTTAATTAATTTCTTTTATTTGAGGAGTTATGAATCAATTATCTCACTCTGATATCAGTTTTAATAAATTTATTGAGTCTATTTTAAATTGTTGAGGACTGTTTCTGCTGAAACATTACCCTCTTTCTGGGGTAGTCGGTAAAAATAAAATTATCTGGCTTTTGTTTACATACTTTAATAGAAGTACAACATATAACTACAATAGAAATAACATCTAAACAGCAATTTATTTGAGATCACCAGAACTGGCCAAGTCTTGGACTTAAAGAGCCAAAATCGAATCTAAACATAAAATACAAAGAGTTTGAATGTTAATGGATAATATTTATTCTGGAAAATACATGATTCCTGTTACACAAGCAACCGTACAAAAGCTGAGGGAAAACCTAGTAAATAATAATAAATTAGATTTTACACATTATTTCACAAACTATTTTCGCAATAAATAGGTCTAAATTATACTAGCTATTTAGTAAAGCAATATTATTATAATAATATGAATAAAATGTTACTATCCTCAAATTTGCTTTTTTTTTGTGGGGGTAATCATCCAATGACTCGCTCTGGGTGGAGAGAAAGGGCGTGTCAGACTTTTACTAAATTCCACCCTTGTTCCTTCATTTGCCGGTGTTCGAGTGCCCAGGGGGCACGGTAACTCTGTTTCGAATTTATCCACGACCCTAGCAAATTATCTACGTTTTATATATATATAGTTTTTTTTACTGATACTGTATGTATAAGTACGGTATGTTCGTAGATGTCTTAAAAAAATACACCTATCTTCACCCATATTAGCTTTTGACAGGTGTTTTAATTAAAACTGTTCACTGCAGGTGGCTCTTATAAATGTTTGGTATGGACGCTCCGGGGGTAGTCCAAAGAGTAAGAAGGTGGTCTGGTCACTCAAATGAGTGTGCTAGTGATTTAGAAGAGTGTACTGGTTGGGGCTCAAGAGGTGGCTTGTATTAGCCTTTCGTACACCTAAAGTGCATTTATCGCACGAGCACTTGGTACTTGGCTTAAATGGACGATCCGCTTGAGAACTAGGTACATAGCTTATAAATGAACACTCTGTAGGTGATCCATAGAGCGCGATGGAAGTCGATCAAATGAGGGTGCTGGTCTCGCTCAGGCGGTGGCTTGTATGCAAATCCTAAATCAGTATATTTAATATCTGCATCAATATCATCAGCCATTATCTTATAAAATTCAAAGTTTTTTCAGTGATGGTCTTATAGTCTGGTATGTTGTGCGTGTTGGGGACTGTGATGTCTATCAGGTAGGTAACTTTATTTACTTTGTCATAGAAGTTTATATTCTATTCTATTCTTAATAAGACTTTGATGCTAAATGTCATGATTTCATGAAATAAGTACTTACATTTGGTATCAATTCTAACTGAGAGAGATGTATTTATGATTTTAATGATTATATTTCTATAAAGACATACCTGCTACGGTCGCGAATCAAATTTTGACCAAGATACAACCTGACACTGACCTGCAAATTGCAAAAAACGTAAGAAAATTGAATTTCGCGGGCTACCCTGTAGCATTCACCTTGAGCATGTATGTGACAGCCACTTCAGTGTTACCAACTCCTGAAAATATTTACCCCTTAAAATAAATAGTAATTTTGTTTTGTAATGTGTAGTATTTTTTTTTTCAATTTGTGGTCTCGTTTAAAAAAAAAAACGGATTTCAAACCGATATTCTTCATTCAATAGCTGACCTACTGACTATACGTTAACTGTACAGCATTTAACAAAAACCCTGTCTGATCCTGAAGGGTATTACTTGGTACCGTACTGCGTACACATATACGTAATTATTTAATGGATACGAGGTAATTATTTTTCACCAATGAAAATAATAAATTAAAAAAAAAGAAAAACTTCTCAAAGGCAACACTGAGCGCTCGACAATGTTCACCTACTCAAAGGTGCCGCCTGCCTGAGCGAGACAGAGTGCCTACAGCGCGGCTAGTGCAGGGCGGTATCTTTTGAAATAAAAATTGGTAAAAATGAAAAGATTTCGCCGGCCAGTGGTGTGTTGTCAACTTATGAAAATTTGTCATAACTTTCGCATATTTTACAACTTTTTCTAGTACTTATGTTAAACCAGGAATACGCCTTTATTGAATCGGACAGGGTTTTTGTTACATGTTGTATATCCTACGTGGGGAATATTGGTGTCTAGCGAAGTAAGTTTTACATTACGTGTTTTAACTACTAGTCACTCCGTCTTTATTTCAATATTGTGAGTTCAACTGGAAGCGACTTATGTTTTTTTAGAGTGCCACGTAGGATATACACTTGACGAATAGTCAGTAGGTCAGCTATTGAGTACAGAATATCGGTTGGAAATCTAAGTTTTTTATGACATGACTACAAATTGAAAAAAAAAATTACTACTGTTTGCAACGGAGCTGAAACGCCGTGAATCATGCTCAAGATCCGGCATCCGAAGCAAGCGAGAATGGAACGCGGCGCGGCGAATGATTGGACCGTGTACGTACGCGCAGCGGAATGTTGTTGAATTTAAAGATTTTAATTATGCAGATATTTAGTGTATGACGTCGTATAATTGTGTATGGTAAAAAAAAATTTGTGCACGCAACCATTGTGGAGAAATTCACCAAAAACTGATTCCGCTGGGCGAACGTTGTCCTGGCGGAACTTTTTTTAATCCGTAGACTTTAGAAGAAAAGAGATGTGTCCAAAAATTAGTGTGTATTTGTGTGTAATTGTGTATGTATGAATAAAACTAGTGCATGCATAAACTTCGGAGAAATTCAAGTTTCCGCTACGCGAACGTTTGGCCATTAGCTAGTTTTCATATAAAGCGCTTACATAGAGAACTGTAGATTTTTACATACGTTGTTTTGAATTTGTTTATATTTGTTTAAAAAACAGATTTAGAAAAAATCGTAGGGCTTAAAAGATAAAAATATAAACGTAAAATACGCTTATTAGGTCTTAGTTCTTAAAGTATGCACTTTGGGGTCTAGATTTTCACGTTAATACAAACCTTGTAAGTGTCTGCAACATGTTGCCAAGTATCAATGATGTTCCGTTAGTAACTAAAGAGTTATAGGACAAATTTACCATGAACAGATCACTGTTTACAAAGCAGTCAAATATCACGACGTTCTGAAGGAATTGCATGGTAATATGTATGTCAATAATTAGTGTATTCATTCAACTATTCTTATGCAAAATTTCATGTCATTAAATTCAGTAATTAAAGAAAAACAATTATAATACTGACGAAGCATCGAAAACCTACATAACCCGACCAAGTTCGGATGGCTACAAAAAAGCGGCCGTGCAATATATTTAGGTAACATCCCAAAATTTACAGTATAATACCGGTATTTAATTGGTATAGGTGATAACACAATTGTTGTTTCGATATAATTTATAGGGCATTTATTTTTGTACACCTACTTTTTTAAATGTATTTGACTATGACAGAAAGTAGGTACTATTTACGTAGGTACTTTATTTAAGTATGCGCTTGAGACTTGAGATATAATCTAAATATATTATTTAAGACAAATAAAATTCATCCTTAAATTCATTCCTGAGGCATTAAGTCCGCCTCTGTACTTGTATGTGCGTGAAGTGTTAAATAAATAAATAAATTCATACAGCTAATTTCTATTGAAGATTTCACGGATCAGGATTCTAACTATAGACCCCTTAGGGAAATTAAATATTTACCACATGTAAGTATGTACTACTGTTTAGGTAAATATTTATCATATTGTAGCTTATTACACTATTTAACCAATAGACTAGGCATGCACGAGCGTTCCCCTTTGCAACTTTAGTGGATCAAACAATCTAATAACTTAAAAAAAACTACTTCTTGAATCGTTTTTTTTTTCTTATGTATGTGAGCGTGTTCCCCCGCACCCCACCAAAATATGCAGAATTATTTTGTTCGAAGTTCGGTACGCTTAATCCTTTAGTTAAATAGTCTAAGTATTGTAGTTATGAATTGATCAAAAATATTCTTGTGTGAAAAAATAGACAACGCGCTGCGCGCAACGAGCGATAGGCGGCTTCCCGCTTGAAACGGTACTGTCATCCTTGAAGAAAAGAGAGGGCAATATGTTTTCGCGCGTATTCGTTTGCTGTTGAACTTGAACCTGATTTTGTTTCATCCCCAGTCACAAACAAATAAATGTGCAGTCAAGGACAATGTGCGTATGCGCTGTTGTTTTGCTATGCATCGCCAATTCTCTGTAATAATAATATTGACAAAGTGTGTTATTAATGTTATAGTGGAACAGTGAAGCATAACATAATTATGTAGTAGGAATATTGAGTGAATGATAGTGAGAAGCTGATAACAGATATAAGGTAAGATTTTATAATAAATTAATAGCTATAGACTTATTCATTTACGTAGGTAATTTATTAGGCAGATAAATTATAATAATTGTGTTATGTTAACATTGGACAGACACCATAAACCCAAGTTAATATCTACTGATTGATCTTATTCTATATCTATTTACTTAAATTTATAATAATAAATTATACAAGACATATATTATAATATAATCGTAACAAAGTAGATGTTTTTCCTGGTTAAAGACAAACTACTGAATAGATCTAAACTACTAAACGACCGACCACATTATAACGAAATGTTGAAAAGAAATATTGTTATTAAATAATCACCTTATGTTTATTACCTACATGTAATGATATACGTATGTGGGCCTCTCACAGATCGTCAACTCCTCGGCAACCTGGAACAACTTCCAGAACAAGATCACCACCTTCCTGGGTAAGGATAAACCGAGTAACAGGAACTTGCTCATTTAGTTGCAATTTTGTTGTAAATTAGACCTTAGGTCTATTGATATAGAGTTTAATTTGTGTACCTAATCGGTTTTTGAATTGAAATTTTGTGTGTGTTAGTACAACTCGGTCACATTAACTTGACGCATGGCGTCGATATAATAATGTCTTATGGTTATTATTAAAAAAATATTTTTCATTCAAGAAATGCAATTGTTTTACTTTTTCCTAACGCTTGTGTACGCAACTGTACCATATTAATAAATACTATATTGGAAGGTTAAGAACGTTTCTTAGATATATGGCACGGCCGCTTTTTGGTAGCCATCCGAACTTGGTCGGGTTATGTAGGTTTTCGATGCTTCGTCAGTATTATAATTGTTTTTCTTTAATTACTGAATTTAATGACATGAAATTTTGCATAAGAATAGTTGAATGAATACACTAATTATTGACATACATATTACCATGCAATTCCTTCAGAACGTCGTGATATTTGACTGCTTTGTAAACAGTGATCTGTTCATGGTAAATTTGTCCTATAACTCTTTAGTTACTAACGGAACATCATTGATACTTGGCAACATGTTGCAGACACTTACAAGGTTTGTATTAACGTGAAAATCTAGACCCCAAAGTGCATACTTTAAGAACTAAGACCTAATAAGCGTATTTTACGTTTATATTTTTATCTTTTAAACCCTACGATTTTTTCTAAATCTGTTTTTTAAACAAATATAAACAAATTCAAAACAACGTATGTAAAAATCTACAGTTCTCTATGTAAGCGCTTTATATGAAAACTAGCTAATGGCCAAACGTTCGCGTAGCGGAAACTTGAATTTCTCCGAAGTTTATGCATGCACTAGTTTTATTCATACATACACAATTACACACAAATATACACTAATTTTTGGACACATCTCTTTTCTTCTAAAGTCTATGGATTAAAAAAAGTTCCGCCAGGACAACGTTCGCCCAGCGGAATCAGTTTTTGGTGAATTTCTCCACAATGGTTGCGTGCACAAATTTTTTTTTACCATACACAATTATACGACGTCATACACTAAATATCTGCATAATTAAAATCTTTAAATTCAACAACATTCCGCTGCGCGTACGTACACGATTGGACCAGTGTGACCATTTGTGACAGGTTCCTGCCATTTTGGCCTCTCATTTTAGACTCTGGCATCATCGGCTGACGTTTTAAAAACCTGGCAGTATTGGGTATAGAAAATAAATCTTACTTGTGGCAACTCAAAATTTCGAAAATGACAACCCTAAAGATACTTCGCAAGCATGCGGGGGATTCCCCTGTACTTCTCGTGTAATGTTTGTATTACATTCAATTAATAACTTTAAAAGTTGATAATCTTAAAACAAATATTCATAAACACGAGTTTTTGGTTGATATTTCAATCAGTCCTAGAGATGTACCTACTTTGGTTTTGTTTCCAATTAGATTTCATGGTGATCATTTTCAATGTCATGATTTCATGAAATACTACATTTGACATCAATTCTAACTGAAAGAGTTTTATTGATGATTGTAATGATTATAATTCTATAAATACATACTTGCTACGGCCGCGAATCATGTTTTGACCAAGATTCAACCTGACACTGACCGTACATTTTTTTGAATTTCGCGGGCTACCCTGGCCCTTCTACCACTAGTAAACGTAAAAATATATGAATGGATTCAGTGGCCAGTCTTCCGTAAGTTTAGTAAACAGATTGTAATGTAAAAATAAAAAAATAGCATAACATTATGTGTGTTTTAACTTTTCAACGGTAATTAAAGTTGGCAATATTTAGGCATTTTTTACTACAGGCTTTGTTTGGCAGGATTTAGCAGGTTTTTAACCAAAGTAAGGCAGGCAGGATCTGTACTTTGAAGATGGTCACACTGTCTACGACCAGCGCGGACGCCTTTCGTCACGCTGATGATTTTTTTACCTTGTTAAACTGCTTTAGAATGTTATACTTTTGTTTACACTTGTTCTATATAATTTCTAAATCTCGAAACTAAACTTAAAGCTAAGAATAAATGACTTTCGCTTCGATCACACCCTAACATTTGGAGACCACGACGTGATCTAAAGCACGCACGCAGCATGGAAATCTGACGACGGCCAGGCCAGCCAGCGAGGCAACCAACTCTGTGTCTACCAAGCTGCGATACGTGAGGCGCGCTAATGCCGAAGTGGGACTCCGGACTCCTGGGATGACTCACCTACCTCGAGTGCATGTGTAGTGAGTGATTTGGTTGGCTAACAGGGAAGTACGCCCAATTCTAGTATTCTATTTCTTAACCTAAATCAATAAAGCTTAGCCGAGTTCTGTGCATCAGTTTCCACACCTTACTTTCTATGGAGTCAGCTAAATTGATACTTTCTTAGTAGGTAGGTACCTACTATTATATGACAAGAACACCTACCTAATTACTTACTATAATAATTTGCTTTTTAAGGACTCAGAAAAATGATTATTCTATTTAGGTAGGTACCTACCTACCTACTATTAAATGACAACCGCCTACCTAATTACTTTCTACTTACGAGTCAGATAAATGATAATTTCATAGTAGGTAGGTACTAAAGAAAAGACAAGCATACCTACCTAACTAATTCACTTGCTATTTTACTTGATTTCTGTGAATCAGATTGATAAATAAATGATACTTCCTTAGTGGGTGGGTACCTACTGAATAACCGACAAGCATACCCACCTACCCAATTACTTGCTTTCTACTTGCATTTCGCTTACGGAACCACCCTGGCATTTTCCAGACTCACCGTGTGCACCTGCTTCTTGGTTCCCGCTGGAATGCGCTGCTTTAGAACTACCTGCTCATCACAGCTGCTGCTTGGATCCTGTGCTGTGTGACCTGCTTTGCTCGTGTGTGAATTGCTGACTGTTGAGCTGTTGTCGTAGCCATTGCGCGACTAGCACGGTTTGGCTGTTCTTTTCTTAACTTTTACATGCGGTATCTGAAACCGGGATAACTAATTCCTTGACGGTCTGTTCAGTGTCACTAAGCTTTCACAATGTCTGCTGAAATGAAATCTCTCATTCAGCAACGTGGTACGATAAAGGCTAGAATAACTATATTTTCAAAATACTTGAATACTGTAAAACTGATGATGAGAAGCAACTGATTGAAACTGAGATAAAACTTTCAAGATTCAGAGAGTTATTGACACAGTTTGATGATTTAAAAACTAAAATTGAAGGTTTGAATCCTGATCATTTAGAAGAAAATGACATTGAAGGTGACTCTTGCTCAAACATTGCTAAAGCTCAATTGTTAATTGAAAGTCTAACTCATAGTGATGCAATACCTGAAAATACTAAATGTAATTATATAACATTAATTTGCCTACCATTCAGCTGCCTTCCTTCGATGGAAACTATTTAAAGTGGATGGAATTTAGAGACACTTTCGATTCTTCTTTTTCTAATCAACAACAATGATACTATTCCAGACAAAAATAAGTTTCATTACCTTCGTTCATTATTTTTAAATATTGAACTTACCTGTTTTGAGTTAAATAACTCGCTCGTACTGATTGCTAAAGCATCACAGAGAGAATGCTTTTCGAAAGAAATTCACGCCCTTGAAACTATGAATAAATTAAATCCTAAGTCGCGAGTTCTCTCTTTGAATCCGTTTTTGGATAAACACGGTGTGTTGCGTGTCGGTGGAAGGATCGATAATGCATCCCACTGTCCCTATGGCAAAAGACATCCCATACTACTAGACCCCAAACACACTTTCACTAAACTTCTATTTGAGCAAGAACATCTTCGTCTCCTACACTGTGGCCCCCAGCAATAAGTATATAAAAGATATCTGCATTTTTGTAAAAAGCCACATGTATTACTTCAGGGAACGTAGTGAGGTTCTACCAAGGCAAAAAAGGGCAAAATTTCAAAGCCTATTAAAAGCTATATATCAACAACCAAGTCATAAAGATATTTATAAGAAAAACGTGTACAATATGTGTGTAATGATTTATAATAACATTCCATTTTCATTATAATAATAATGTTAATAATTTGATTAGTTAATGAATGTATGATGGTAAATTTTTATTTAGTAATGAAGTTAATTGAATGATTGAAAATTGTATATATGATAATAAGAAACTTATCGCATGATGTGTGACATTGATAAAAATAATTTGCACGCTTGCTTGCAGGCAGAATACAATTACTTAATAGGACATAAGATCTTCCTTTGTAAAAAAATGTATTTCTTGCAAATAAATATTTTGATTTGATTTGATTTAAATACTATTCGTGATCAATTCTGGCCTACAGGCGGGAAAGTGTTAGCTGCGGAGATATAATGCGGGATGGGAAATTTACCGCAACCTCGTGTAACTCCTGCTCCACCATTTGCGACTTGTGGCACTGATTTTGCAGGACCTTTTTTAATTTTAAATAGAAAGGCTCGCGGTGCTAGGACCTGCAAGTGCTATCTGTGCATATTTGTTTGTTTCAGTACTAAAGCTGTACACTTGGAAGTCGTGAGCGACTTAACTAGCAATGCATCTTATGCTTGCGTAGATTTATCTCACGACGAGGTAAACCTCACACTACTATATACTGTGATAATGGTAAAAATTTTGTAGGAGCTAATAATGAACTGAACAGACTGCTCAAGGAAAGTGGACGGTCAGTTAGCGACTGCGCGAGCAAGGAGGGTATAACGTTTAGATTCTCTTCGACGGTAACTGGGAAGCCGGAGTCAAAACGGCTAAATATCACTTAAAGCGTATCGCGGGTAACTCTAGTTTAACCTTTGAAAAATTAACTACACTGTTTGCACAGATTGAGGCTATCATGAACTCACGTCCGATTACTTCTATGTCTGCTGATCCATCTGATCTGTCAGCAATTACACCTGGGCACTTAGTTGTGGGTCGACCATTGACCTCACTGCCTTCACCCGTTATCGAACGAGTCAGCATAAATAGCTATCAGCTGATTGAACGCTTAAGACACCACTTCTGGTCCCGATGGACAAAGGACTATTTAGTCACTCTGCAGCAACGCGTCAAATGGCAGCGTGCACAACACCAAGTTCGTGTCGGCGACCTGGTCCTAATCCTGGATGACCAGCTGCCACCCATGAAGTGGCTCATGGGCCGCATCCTGAAGCTGTATCCGGGAACCGACGGCGTTTGCAGGGTGGTGGACGTAAAAACAGAGAACGGCGTCATTCATAGGCCCGTCTCTCGACTAGCCCTACTAGATTCCCAAGAGCTCCTTGGGGAACATGTCCCCAAGGGGGGGAGGATGTTTGCAACGGAGCTGAAACGCCGTGAGTCATGCTCAAGAGCCGGCATCCGAAGCAAGCGAGAATGACTCTTCCCTTTTTCTACGACCTACGACCAGCGCGGACGCCTTTTGTCACGCTGATGATTTTTTTACCTTGTTAAACTTCTTTACCATGTTATACTTTTGTTTACACTTGATCTAAATCTAGAAATTAAACTTAAAGCTAAGAATAAATGACTTTCGCTTCGATCACACCCTAACAACTACACAAATTATAAAACAAAATTATTATTTATTTTAAGGGGTAAATATTTTCTGGAGTTGGTAACACTGAAGTGACTGTCAAATAAATGCTAAAATATAAAGTATAGTCTGGAGCGTTACCACAGAGTAGGTTCATTATAAGTGATACTCTGTGGCGTTCGCTAGGAGTATATGCGTTCTGTGGAGGCGTTACTATACTAGCATTCCACTCCTTGCTTTACTATCACTAACTTACTGTTGCGCGAACGTGTTACTTACGCATAACAACGAATTTAAAACTTGTGTTGAACTTGCTAAATTAAAGTGTAATAAATAACCATGTCTAAAATTAATAAAAGGAAACATGTGATGAACGAAGCTTTCTGGGACGACTATGAGCTGCCAAAAGAAAAGCAAAGTATTGTAAAAGTTTTGAGAAGTAAAGGCAATAACTTACATGAGGTAAGATACTTTAATTTATTACAATGTAGTTATGTGTAGAGCTAACCAAGCCAACAGCAGGTCTATCTGTACAGTCATAAAAAAATGCTTGTAAAATCTTACTACAATTTATTATGTACCACGAACCATTCGTAGAAAATACCAGATTCTTGTGTGTGTATGGTATTTTCTCTACTACGACCGCGCCATTCTTACCGACAGAATTTTCCACTTTATTAGAACGAATACAGACATGACTTGTAAAATCTTACTACAATAATTTATGTACCACATAAACCATTCTAGAAAATACCACATGATGTGTGGTATTTTCTCTGCTACGACCGCGCCATTGTCACCGACAGGACTATTCACTATAATAGACCGGACATAGCCTTACTTGACTTGCAAAATCTTACTGCAATTATGTCGACCGCGCCATTCTCTTCACCGGGACTATTTACTATAATAGACCGGATATAACCTTCCATGACAAAGTAAATAAAGTTACCTACCAGACTAGAAGACCATCACTGAAAAAATAAGTAAATGCTGAGCAGGTGGATTCGCTAACTCAGTTGACATCAATTTGATAGGCACTATCCAGTACAAAGCAGCAATTGCTTTGACGTATAGGAAAACAAAAATGTACTACGTAGTGCCTATTATAATCGATGTCCACCGAGCAAAGCAGCAGTGTACTCAAAGATGAAATTACGTGGAATATGGCGACAAGCCGTGATTGACAATGATTAAACTTTAAGGGAACCCTCTTCAGAACTGCGATTTTCAATATGTATAGAATTGTAAGGAAGTTCATGCAGATAGAGGAGATTGAAGTAGGATCGCATCACACAACTCAAGAACATTAAAATCTTACACACCACAAACTCATACTGATAAATTATCATGTCAAATTAATTATTTAATAATTTGACACGCTTTCGGACCCTAACGTTTGAACGATTTCGGGTGAAATTTAGCACACAAGAAACTACCGAATATTATCCATGTACCAAGTGTCATCCAAATTTTAGACACAAACATCTGTGGTGCTCTGGATCTTGTACTAGGAAAACCAATATCAAAAGAGCCAGACCTCTCCTACCGACCTAATGTAAAACTATTTCTATTTTCAGATTACGACAGCAACCGGCGAAGAATACTTAGTTTCTATGCCAACAAAATTCAGAAAAAACATATGGGTGAAAAGAGGCAGTTTTATTGTAGTGGAACCGATACCAGAAGGTGATAAAGTGAAGGGTGAAATAGTGAAAATAATGACCAAAGACTCAATCAAATACTATAAAGAAAATAATTTGTGGCCCAAAGAGTTTGAGGACAAAAAAGAAATTGATGCGGATGGTGATGATGAACTATTTGTGAACCCAAATAGAATACCTGTGATGACTTATAGTGACGACAGTGATTCTGATGATAGTGACTTGGACAGTGATGAAGACAGTGACTCGGACTGTGATGAAGATAGTGACTCGGACAGTGATGAGTGACAAAAAATAGTATCTTTTTGGCTATAATTATGTAATTTTTGTACATAAAACTTCATGATAGTTTATTGTGATAATACAGGACCGGGTAAAACGGTGTGAATAGAAACTTAGGGGTGACTTAATACAACTGTTTGATTGGAATATCACTATAGTTTAGTTGTTCTATCTCACCAAGGCGGGTTGGTCTTGGATGTGTTGCAGTGTATGTGAACCTACACAGGTTTAAATACTCTTTTTTTTCTGTGTGCGTAAGCTCACAGTGTTGGGCATAGAAAATAGCTTCAGCACATCGACACCGAATACACACACATCTAAGACCAACCCGCCTTCCTGAAATAAACACACAACAAAATTTGTCAATTTTATTTTAACTAATATAAAAACTGGCCAAGTGCGTGTTGGACTTCGCACATTTAGGGTTCCGTACAAAATTTGAAAGAAAAAATCTGATTTATCAATATATTGATATTGGTTTTGTTTTGTATTGGTGTTTGTTTGTTGTTATTTTGTGACAGACAGACGGACACGTGAGTGACAGCAATCCCTAGGGCTCCATTTGGACCCTTCGGGTACGGAACCCTAAAAAAGAAGCTTCTTTCAATTCACTTATGCGTTTCTAATAACCCTGTTTTACAGTACCTTATGTGGACTTTACATTCTGAACAAGCAATACTGATAATAAACATTGTATGAAATCTGACTGTTGGTTAATTAATTTCTTTTATTTGAGGAGTTATGAATCAATTATCTCACTCTGATATCAGTTTTAATAAATTTATTGAGTCTATTTTAAATTGTTGAGGACTGTTTCTGCTGAAACATTACCCTCTTTCTGGGGTAGTCGGTAAAAATAAAATTATCTGGCTTTTGTTTACATACTTTAATAGAAGTACAACATATAACTACAATAGAAATAACATCTAAACAGCAATTTATTTGAGATCACCAGAACTGGCCAAGTCTTGGACTTAAAGAGCCAAAATCGAATCTTAAACATAAAATACAAAGAGTTTGAATGTTAATGGATAATATTTATTCTGGAAAATACATGATTCCTGTTACACAAGCAACCGTACAAAAGCTGAGGGAAAACCTAGTAAATAATAATAAATTAGATTTTACACATTATTTCACAAACTATTTTCGCAATAAATAGGTCTAAATTATACTAGCTATTTAGTAAAGCAATATTATTATAATAATATGAATAAAATGTTACTATCCTCAAATTTGCTTTTTTTTTGTGGGGGTAATCATCCAATGACTCGCTCTGGGTGGAGAGAAAGGGCGTGTCAGACTTTTACTAAATTCCACCCTTGTTCCTTCATTTGCCGGTGTTCGAGTGCCCAGGGGGCACGGTAACTCTGTTTTGAATTTATCCACGACCCTAGCAAATTATCTACGTTTTATATATATATAGTTTTTTTTACTGATACTGTATGTATAAGTACGGTATGTTCGTAGATGTCTTAAAAAAATACACCTATCTTCACCCATATTAGCTTTTGACAGGTGTTTTAATTAAAACTGTTCACTGCAGGTGGCTCTTATAAATGTTTGGTAGGGACGCTCCGGGGGTAGTCCAAAGAGTAAGAAGGTGGTCTGGTCACTCAAATGAGTGTGCTAGTGATTTAGAAGAGTGTACTGGTTGGGGCTCAAGAGGTGGCTTGTATTAGCCTTTCGTACACTTAGAGTGCATCTATCGCACGAGCACTTGGTACTTGGCTTAAATGGACGATCCGCTTGAGAACTAGGTACATAGCTTATAAATGAACACTCTGGAGGTGATCCATAGAGCGCGATGGAAGTCGATCAAATGAGGGTGCTGGTCTCGCTCAGGCGGTGGCTTGTATGCAAATCCTAAATCAGTATATTTAATATCTGCATCAATATCATCAGCCATTATCTTATAAAATTCAAAGATTTTTCAGTGATGGTCTTCTAGTCTGGTATGTTGTGCGTGTTGGGGACTGTGATGTCTATCAGGTAGGTAACTTTATTTACTTTGTCATAGAAGTTTATATTCTATTCTATTCTTAATAAGACTTTGATGCTAAATGTCATGATTTCATGAAATAAGTACTTACATTTGGTATCAATTCTAACTGAGAGAGATGTATTTATGATTTTAATGATTATATTTCTATAAAGACATACTTGCTACGGTCGCGAATCAAATTTTGACCAAGATACAACCTGACACTGACCTGCAAATTGCAAAAAACGTAAGAAAATTTGAATTTCGCGGGCTACCCTGTAGCATTCACCTTGAGCATGTATGTGACAGCCACTTCAGTGTTACCAACTCCTGAAAATATTTACCCCTTAAAATAAATAGTAATTTTGTTTTGTAATGTGTAGTATTTTTTTTTTCAATTTGTGGTCTCGTTTAAAAAAAAAAACGGATTTCAAACCGATATTCTTCATTCAATAGCTGACCTACTGACTATACGTTAACTGTACAGCATTTAACAAAAACCCTGTCTGATCCTGAAGGGTATTACTTGGTACCGTACTGCGTACACATATACGTAATTATTTAATGGATACGAGGTAATTATTTTTCACCAATGAAAATAATAAATTTAAAAAAAAGAAAAACTTATCAAAGGCAACACTGAGCGCTCGACAATGTTCACCTACTCAAAGGTGCCGCCTGCCTGAGCGAGACAGAGTGCCTACAGCGCGGCTAGTGCAGGGCGGTATCTTTTGAAATAAAAATTGGTAAAAATGAAAAGATTTCGCCGGCCAGTGGTGTGTTGTCAACTTATGAAAATTTGTCATAACTTTCGCATATTTTACAACTTTTTCTAGTACTTATGTTAAACCAGGAATACGCCTTTATTGAATCGGACAGGGTTTTTGTTACATGTTGTATATCCTACGTGGGGAATATTGGTGTCTAGCGAAGTAAGTTTTACATTACGTGTTTTAACTACTAGTCACTCCGTCTTTATTTCAATATTGTGAGTTCAACTGGAAGCGACTTATGTTTTTTTAGAGTGCCACGTAGGATATACACTTGACGAATAGTCAGTAGGTCAGCTATTGAGTACAGAATATCGGTTGGAAATCTAAGTTTTTTATGACATGACTACAAATTGAAAAAAAAAATTACTACTGTTTGCAACGGAGCTGAAACGCCGTGAATCATGCTCAAGATCCGGCATCCGAAGCAAGCGAGAATGGAACGCGGCGCGGCGAATGATTGGACCAGTGTGACCATTTGTGACAGGTTCCTGCCATTTTGGCCTCTCATTTTAGACTCTGGCATCATCGGCTGACGTTTTAAAAACCTGGCAGTATTGGGTATAGAAAATAAATCTTACTTGTGGCAACTCAAAATTTCGAAAATGACAACCCTAAAGATACTTCGCAAGCATGCGGGGGATTCCCCTGTACTTCTCGTGTAATGTTTGTATTACATTCAATTAATAACTTTAAAAGTTGATAATCTTAAAACAAATATTCATAAACACGAGTTTTTGGTTGATATTTCAATCAGTCCTAGAGATGTACCTACTTTGGTTTTGTTTCCAATTAGATTTCATGGTGATCATTTTCAATGTCATGATTTCATGAAATACTACATTTGACATCAATTCTAACTGAAAGAGTTTTATTGATGATTGTAATGATTATAATTCTATAAATACATACTTGCTACGGCCGCGAATCATGTTTTGACCAAGATTCAACCTGACACTGACCGTACATTTTTTTGAATTTCGCGGGCTACCCTGGCCCTTCTACCACTAGTAAACGTAAAAATATATGAATGGATTCAGTGGCCAGTCTTCCGTAAGTTTAGTAAACAGATTGTAATGTAAAAATAAAAAAATAGCATAACATTATGTGTGTTTTAACTTTTCAACGGTAATTAAAGTTGGCAATATTTAGGCATTTTTTACTACAGGCTTTGTTTGGCAGGATTTAGCAGGTTTTTAACCAAAGCAAGGCAGGCAGGATCTGTACTTTGAAGATGGTCACACTGTCTACGACCAGCGCGGACGCCTTTTGTCACGCTGATGATTTTTTTACCTTGTTAAACTGCTTTAGAATGTTATACTTTTGTTTACACTTGTTCTATATAATTTCTAAATCTCGAAACTAAACTTAAAGCTAAGAATAAATGACTTTCGCTTCGATCACACCCTAACATTTGGAGACCACGACGTGATCTAAAGCACGCACGCAGCATGGAAATCTGACGACGGCCAGGCCAGCCAGCGAGGCAACCAACTCTGTGTCTACCAAGCTGCGATACGTGAGGCGCGCTAATGCCGAAGTGGGACTCCGGACTCCTGGGATGACTCACCTACCTCGAGTGCATGTGTAGTGAGTGATTTGGTTGGCTAACAGGGAAGTACGCCCAATTCTAGTATTCTATTTCTTAACCTAAATCAATAAAGCTTAGCCGAGTTCTGTGCATCAGTTTCCACACCTTACTTTCTATGGAGTCAGCTAAATTGATACTTTCTTAGTAGGTAGGTACCTACTATTATATGACAAGAATACCTACCTAATTACTTACTATAATAATTTGCTTTTTATGGACTCAGAAAAATGATTATTCTATTTAGGTAGGTACCTACCTACTATTAAATGACAACCGCCTACCTAATTACTTTCTACTTACGAGTCAGATAAATGATAATTTCATAGTAGGTAGGTACTAAAGAAAAGACAAGCATACCTACCTAACTAATTCACTTGCTATTTTACTTGATTTCTGTGAATCAGATTGATAAATAAATGATACTTCCTTAGTGGGTGGGTACCTACTGAATAACCGACAAGCATACCCACCTACCCAATTACTTGCTTTCTACTTGCATTTCGCTTACGGAACCACCCTGGCATTTTCCAGACTCACCGTGTGCACCTGCTTCTTGGTTCCCGCTGGAATGCGCTGCTTTAGAACTACCTGCTCATCACAGCTGCTGCTTGGATCCTGTGCTGTGTGACCTGCTTTGCTCTTGTGTGAATTGCTGACTGTCGAGCTGTTGTCGTAGCCATTGCGCGACTAGCACGGTTTGGCTGTTCTTTTCTTAACTTTTACATGCGGTATCTGAAACCGGGATAACTAATTTCTTGACGGTCTGTTCAGTGTCACTAAGCTTTCACAATGTCTGCTGAAATGAAATCTCTCATTCAGCAACGTGGTACGATAAAGGCTAGAATAACTATAATTTCAAAATACTTGAATACTGTAAAACTGATGATGAGAAGCAACTGATTAAAACTGAGATAAAACTTTCAAGATTCAGAGAGTTATTGACACAGTTTGATGATTTAAAAACTAAAATTGAAGGTTTGAATCCTGATCATTTAGAAGAAAATGACATAATTGAAGGTGACTCTTGCTCAAACATTGCTAAAGCTCAATTGTTAATTGAAAGTCTAACTCATAGTGATGCAATACCTGAAAATACTAAATGTAATTATATAACATTAATTTGCCTACCATTCAGCTGCCTTCCTTCGATGGAAACTATTTAAAGTGGATGGAATTTAGAGACACTTTCGATTCTTCTTTTTCTAATCAACAACAATGATACTATTCCAGACAAAAATAAGTTTCATTACCTTCGTTCATTATTTTTAAATATTGAACTTACCTGTTTTGAGTTAAATAACTCGCTCGTACTGATTGCTAAAGCATCACAGAGAGAATGCTTTTCGAAAGAAATTCACGCCCTTGAAACTATGAATAAATTAAATCCTAAGTCGCGAGTTCTCTCTTTGAATCCGTTTTTGGATAAACACGGTGTGTTGCGTGTCGGTGGAAGGATCGATAATGCATCCCACTGTCCCTATGGCAAAAGACATCCCATACTACTAGACCCCAAACACACTTTCACTAAACTTCTATTTGAGCAAGAACATCTTCGTCTCCTACACTGTGGCCCCCAGCAACTTTTAGTTATACTTAAGTATATAAAAGATATCTGCATTTTTGTAAAAAGCCACATGTATTACTTCAGGCAACGTAGTGAGGTTCTACCAAGGCAAAAAAGGGCAAAATTTCAAAGCCTATTAAAAGCTATATATCAACAACCAAGTCATAAAGATATTTATAAGAAAAACGTGTACAATATGTGTGTAATGATTTATAATAACATTCCAAATGAATATAAACTTTTACAGGGTAATATTTTTAAGACAAAATTGACAGAATGGCTACAAAAGAACTGTTTCTATAGCGTTAGAGAATTTATGCAGTTAAGAAATAATAATAATGTTAATAATTTAATTAGTTAATGAATGTATGACGGTAAATTTTTATTTAGTAATGAAGTTAATTGAATGATTGAAAATTGTATATATGATAATAAGAAACTTATCGCATGATGTGTGACATTGATAAAAATAATTTGCACGCTTGCTTGCAGGCAGAATACAATTACTTAATAGGACATAAGATCTTCCTTTGTAAAAAAATGTATTTCTTGCAAATAAATATTTTGATTTGATTTGATTTAAATACTATTCGTGATCAATTCTGGCCTACAGGCGGGAAAGTGTTAGCTGCGGAGATATAATGCGGGATGGGAAATTTACCGCAACCTCGTGTAACTCCTGCTCCACCATTTGCGACTTGTGGCACTGATTTTGCAGGACCTTTTTTAATTTTAAATAGAAAGGGTCGCGGTGCTAGGACCTGCAAGTGCTATCTGTGCATATTTGTTTGTTTCAGTACTAAAGCTGTACACTTGGAAGTCGTGAGCGACTTAACTAGCAGTGCATCTTATGCTTGCGTAGATTTATCTCACGACGAGGTAAACCTCACACTACTATATACTGTGATAATGGTAAAAATTTTGTAGGAGCTAATAATGAACTGAACAGACTGCTCAAGGAAAGTGGACGGTCAGTTAGCGACTGCGCGAGCAAGGAGGGTATAACGTTTAGATTCTCTTCGACGGTAACTGGGAAGCCGGAGTCAAAACGGCTAAATATCACTTAAAGCGTATCGCGGGTAACTCTAGTTTAACCTTTGAAAAATTAACTACACTGTTTGCACAGATTGAGGCTATCATGAACTCACATCCGATTACTTCTATGTCTGCTGATCCATCTGATCTGTCAGCAATTACACCTGGGCACTTCGTTGTGGGTCGACCATTGACCTCACTGCCTTCACCCGTTATCGAACGAGTCAGCATAAATAGCTATCAGCTGATTGAACGCTTAAGACACCACTTCTGGTCCCGATGGACAAAGGACTATTTAGTCACTCTGCAGCAACGCGTCAAATGGCAGCGTGCACAACACCAAGTTCGTGTCGGCGACCTGGTCCTTATCCTGGATGACCAGCTGCCACCCATGAAGTGGCTCATGGGCCGCATCCTGAAGCTGTATCCGGGAACCGACGGCGTTTGCAGGGTGGTGGACGTAAAAACAGAGAACGGCGTCATTCATAGGCCCGTCTCTCGACTAGCCCTACTAGATTCCCAAGAGCTCCTTGGGGAACATGTCCCCAAGGGGGGGAGGATGTTTGCAACGGAGCTGAAACGCCGTGAGTCATGCTCAAGAGCCGGCATCCGAAGCAAGCGAGAATGACTCTTCCCTTTTTCTACGACCTACGACCAGCGCGGACGCCTTTTGTCACGCTGATGATTTTTTTACCTTGTTAAACTTCTTTACCATGTTATACTTTTGTTTACACTTGATCTAAATCTAGAAATTAAACTTAAAGCTAAGAATAAATGACTTTCGCTTCGATCACACCCTAACAACTACACAGATTATAAAACAAAATTATTATTTATTTTAAGGGGTAAATATTTTCTGGAGTTGGTAACACTGAAGTGACTGTCAAATAAATGCTAAAATATAAAGTATAGTCTGGAGCGTTACCACAGAGTAGGTTCATTATAAGTGATACTCTGTGGCGTTCGCTAGGAGTATATGCGTTCTGTGGAGGCGTTACTATACTAGCATTCCACTCCTTGCTTTACTATCACTAACTTACTGTTGCGCGAACGTGTTACTTACGCATAACAACGAATTTAAAACTTGTGTTGAACTTGCTAAATTAAAGTGTAATAAATAACCATGTCTAAAATTAATAAAAGGAAACATGTGATGAACGAAGCTTTCTGGGACGACTATGAGCTGCCAAAAGAAAAGCAAAGTATTGTAAAAGTTTTGAGAAGTAAAGGCAATAACTTACATGAGGTAAGATACTTTAATTTATTACAATGTAGTTATGTGTAGAGCTAACCAAGCCAACAGCAGGTCTATCTGTACAGTCATAAAAAAATGCTTGTAAAATCTTACTACAATTTATTATGTACCACGAACCATTCGTAGAAAATACCAGATTCTTGTGTGTGTATGGTATTTTCTCTACTACGACCGCGCCATTCTTACCGACAGAATTTTCCACTTTATTAGAACGAATACAGACATGACTTGTAAAATCTTACTACAATAATTTATGTACCACATAAACCATTCTAGAAAATACCACATGATGTGTGGTATTTTCTCTGCTACGACCGCGCCATTGTCACCGACAGGACTATTCACTATAATAGACCGGACATAGCCTTACTTGACTTGCAAAATCTTACTGCAATTATGTCGACCGCGCCATTCTCTTCACCGGGACTATTTACTATAATAGACCGGATATAACCTTCCATGACAAAGTAAATAAAGTTACCTACCAGACTAGAAGACCATCACTGAAAAAATAAGTAAATGCTGAGCAGGTGGATTCGCTAACTCAGTTGACATCAATTTGATAGGCACTATCCAGTACAAAGCAGCAATTGCTTTGACGTATAGGAAAACAAAAATGTACTACGTAGTGCCTATTATAATCGATGTCCACCGAGCAAAGCAGCAGTGTACTCAAAGATGAAATTACGTGGAATATGGCGACAAGCCGTGATTGACAATGATTAAACTTTAAGGGAACCCTCTTCAGAACTGCGATTTTCAATATGTATAGAATTGTAAGGAAGTTCATGCAGATAGAGGAGATTGAAGTAGGATCGCATCACACAACTCAAGAACATTAAAATCTTACACACCACAAACTCATACTGATAAATTATCATGTCAAATTAATTATTTAATAATTTGACACGCTTTCGGACCCTAACGTTTGAACGATTTCGGGTGAAATTTAGCACACAAGAAACTACCGAATATTATCCATGTACCAAGTGTCATCCAAATTTTAGACACAAACATCTGTGGTGCTCTGGATCTTGTACTAGGAAAACCAATATCAAAAGAGCCAGACCTCTCCTACCGACCTAATGTAAAACTATTTCTATTTTCAGATTACGACAGCAACCGGCGAAGAATACTTAGTTTCTATGCCAACAAAATTCAGAAAAAACATATGGGTGAAAAGAGGCAGTTTTATTGTAGTGGAACCGATACCAGAAGGTGATAAAGTGAAGGGTGAAATAGTGAAAATAATGACCAAAGACTCAATCAAATACTATAAAGAAAATAATTTGTGGCCCAAAGAGTTTGAGGACAAAAAAGAAATTGATGCGGATGGTGATGATGAACTATTTGTGAACCCAAATAGAATACCTGTGATGACTTATAGTGACGACAGTGATTCTGATGATAGTGACTTGGACAGTGATGAAGACAGTGACTCGGACTGTGATGAAGATAGTGACTCGGACAGTGATGAGTGACAAAAAATAGTATCTTTTTGGCTATAATTATGTAATTTTTGTACATAAAACTTCATGATAGTTTATTGTGATAATACAGGACCGGGTAAAACGGTGTGAATAGAAACTTAGGGGTGACTTAATACAACTGTTTGATTGGAATATCACTATAGTTTAGTTGTTCTATCTCACCAAGGCGGGTTGGTCTTGGATGTGTTGCAGTGTATGTGAACCTACACAGGTTTAAATACTCTTTTTTTTCTGTGTGCGTAAGCTCACAGTGTTGGGCATAGAAAATAGCTTCAGCACATCGACACCGAATACACACACATCTAAGACCAACCCGCCTTCCTGAAATAAACACACAACAAAATTTGTCAATTTTATTTTAACTAATATAAAAACTGGCCAAGTGCGTGTTGGACTTCGCACATTTAGGGTTCCGTACAAAATTTGAAAGAAAAAATCTGATTTATCAATATATTGATATTGGTTTTGTTTTGTATTGGTGTTTGTTTGTTGTTATTTTGTGACAGACAGACGGACACGTGAGTGACAGCAATCCCTAGGGCTCCATTTGGACCCTTCGGGTACGGAACCCTAAAAAAGAAGCTTCTTTCAATTCACTTATGCGTTTCTAATAACCCTGTTTTACAGTACCTTATGTGGACTTTACATTCTGAACAAGCAATACTGATAATAAACATTGTATGAAATCTGACTGTTGGTTAATTAATTTCTTTTATTTGAGGAGTTATGAATCAATTATCTCACTCTGATATCAGTTTTAATAAATTTATTGAGTCTATTTTAAATTGTTGAGGACTGTTTCTGCTGAAACATTACCCTCTTTCTGGGGTAGTCGGTAAAAATAAAATTATCTGGCTTTTGTTTACATACTTTAATAGAAGTACAACATATAACTACAATAGAAATAACATCTAAACAGCAATTTATTTGAGATCACCAGAACTGGCCAAGTCTTGGACTTAAAGAGCCAAAATCGAATCTTAAACATAAAATACAAAGAGTTTGAATGTTAATGGATAATATTTATTCTGGAAAATACATGATTCCTGTTACACAAGCAACCGTACAAAAGCTGAGGGAAAACCTAGTAAATAATAATAAATTAGATTTTACACATTATTTCACAAACTATTTTCGCAATAAATAGGTCTAAATTATACTAGCTATTTAGTAAAGCAATATTATTATAATAATATGAATAAAATGTTACTATCCTCAAATTTGCTTTTTTTTTGTGGGGGTAATCATCCAATGACTCGCTCTGGGTGGAGAGAAAGGGCGTGTCAGACTTTTACTAAATTCCACCCTTGTTCCTTCATTTGCCGGTGTTCGAGTGCCCAGGGGGCACGGTAACTCTGTTTCGAATTTATCCACGACCCTAGCAAATTATCTACGTTTTATATATATATATAGTTTTTTTTACTGATACTGTATGTATAAGTACGGTATGTTCGTAGATGTCTTAAAAAAATACACCTATCTTCACCCATATTAGCTTTTGACAGGTGTTTTAATTAAAACTGTTCACTGCAGGTGGCTCTTATAAATGTTTGGTAGGGACGCTCCGGGGGTAGTCCAAAGAGTAAGAAGGTGGTCTGGTCACTCAAATGAGTGTGCTAGTGATTTAGAAGAGTGTACTGGTTGGGGATCAAGAGGTGGCTTGTATTAGCCTTTCGTACACTTAAAGTGCATTTATCGCACGAGCACTTGGTACTTGGCTTAAATGGACGATCCGCTTGAGAACTAGGTACATAGCTTATAAATGAACACTCTGTAGGTGATCCATAGAGCGCGATGGAAGTCGATCAAATGAGGGTGCTGGTCTCGCTCAGGCGGTGGCTTGTATGCAAATCCTAAATCAGTATATTTAATATCTGCATCAATATCATCAGCCATTATCTTATAAAATTCAAAGTTTTTTCAGTGATGGTCTTCTAGTCTGGTATGTTGTGCGTGTTGGGGACTGTGATGTCTATCAGGTAGGTAACTTTATTTACTTTGTCATAGAAGTTTATATTCTATTCTATTCTTAATAAGACTTTGATGCTAAATGTCATGATTTCATGAAATAAGTACTTACATTTGGTATCAATTCTAACTGAGAGAGATGTATTTATGATTTTAATGATTATATTTCTATAAAGACATACTTGCTACGGTCGCGAATCAAATTTTGACCAAGATACAACCTGACACTGACCTGCAAATTGCAAAAAACGTAAGAAAATTTGAATTTCGCGGGCTACCCTGTAGCATTCACCTTGAGCATGTATGTGACAGCCACTTCAGTGTTACCAACTCCTGAAAATATTTACCCCTTAAAATAAATAGTAATTTTGTTTTGTAATGTGTAGTATTTTTTTTTTCAATTTGTGGTCTCGTTTAAAAAAAAAAACGGATTTCAAACCGATATTCTTCATTCAATAGCTGACCTACTGACTATACGTTAACTGTACAGCATTTAACAAAAACCCTGTCTGATCCTGAAGGGTATTACTTGGTACCGTACTGCGTACACATATACGTAATTATTTAATGGATACGAGGTAATTATTTTTCACCAATGAAAATAATAAATTTAAAAAAAAGAAAAACTTATCAAAGGCAACACTGAGCGCTCGACAATGTTCACCTACTCAAAGGTGCCGCCTGCCTGAGCGAGACAGAGTGCCTACAGCGCGGCTAGTGCAGGGCGGTATCTTTTGAAATAAAAATTGGTAAAAATGAAAAGATTTCGCCGGCCAGTGGTGTGTTGTCAACTTATGAAAATTTGTCATAACTTTCGCATATTTTACAACTTTTTCTAGTACTTATGTTAAACCAGGAATACGCCTTTATTGAATCGGACAGGGTTTTTGTTACATGTTGTATATCCTACGTGGGGAATATTGGTGTCTAGCGAAGTAAGTTTTACATTACGTGTTTTAACTACTAGTCACTCCGTCTTTATTTCAATATTGTGAGTTCAACTGGAAGCGACTTATGTTTTTTTAGAGTGCCACGTAGGATATACACTTGACGAATAGTCAGTAGGTCAGCTATTGAGTACAGAATATCGGTTGAAAATCTAAGTTTTTTATGACATGACTACAAATTGAAAAAAAAAATTACTACTGTTTGCAACGGAGCTGAAACGCCGTGAATCATGCTCAAGATCCGGCATCCGAAGCAAGCGAGAATGGAACGCGGCGCGGCGAATGATTGGACCAGTGTGACCATTTGTGACAGGTTCCTGCCATTTTGGCCTCTCATTTTAGACTCTGGCATCATCGGCTGACGTTTTAAAAACCTGGCAGTATTGGGTATAGAAAATAAATCTTACTTGTGGCAACTCAAAATTTCGAAAATGACAACCCTAAAGATACTTCGCAAGCATGCGGGGGATTCCCCTGTACTTCTCGTGTAATGTTTGTATTACATTCAATTAATAACTTTAAAAGTTGATAATCTTAAAACAAATATTCATAAACACGAGTTTTTGGTTGATATTTCAATCAGTCCTAGAGATATACCTACTTTGGTTTTGTTTCCAATTAGATTTCATGGTGATCATTTTCAATGTCATGATTTCATGAAATACTACATTTGACATCAATTCTAACTGAAAGAGTTTTATTGATGATTGTAATGATTATAATTCTATAAATACATACTTGCTACGGCCGCGAATCATGTTTTGACCAAGATTCAACCTGACACTGACCGTACATTTTTTTGAATTTCGCGGGCTACCCTGGCCCTTCTACCACTAGTAAACGTAAAAATATATGAATGGATTCAGTGGCCAGTCTTCCGTAAGTTTAGTAAACAGATTGTAATGTAAAAATAAAAAAATAGCATAACATTATGTGTGTTTTAACTTTTCAACGGTAATTAAAGTTGGCAATATTTAGGCATTTTTTACTACAGGCTTTGTTTGGCAGGATTTAGCAGGTTTTTAACCAAAGCAAGGCAGGCAGGATCTGTACTTTGAAGATGGTCACACTGTCTACGACCAGCGCGGACGCCTTTTGTCACGCTGATGATTTTTTTACCTTGTTAAAATGCTTTAGAATGTTATACTTTTGTTTACACTTGTTCTATATAATTTCTAAATCTCGAAACTAAACTTAAAGCTAAGAATAAATGACTTTCGCTTCGATCACACCCTAACATTTGGAGACCACGACGTGATCTAAAGCACGCACGCAGCATGGAAATCTGACGACGGCCAGGCCAGCCAGCGAGGCAACCAACTCTGTGTCTACCAAGCTGCGATACGTGAGGCGCGCTAATGCCGAAGTGGGACTCCGGACTCCTGGGATGACTCACCTACCTCGAGTGCATGTGTAGTGAGTGATTTGGTTGGCTAACAGGGAAGTACGCCCAATTCTAGTATTCTATTTCTTAACCTAAATCAATAAAGCTTAGCCGAGTTCTGTGCATCAGTTTCCACACCTTACTTTCTATGGAGTCAGCTAAATTGATACTTTCTTAGTAGGTAGGTACCTACTATTATATGACAAGAACACCTACCTAATTACTTACTATAATAATTTGCTTTTTAAGGACTCAGAAAAATGATTATTCTATTTAGGTAGGTACCTACCTACTATTAAATGACAACCGCCTACCTAATTACTTTCTACTTACGAGTCAGATAAATGATAATTTCATAGTAGGTAGGTACTAAAGAAAAGACAAGCATACCTACCTAACTAATTCACTTGCTATTTTACTTGATTTCTGTGAATCAGATTGATAAATAAATGATACTTCCTTAGTGGGTGGGTACCTACTGAATAACCGACAAGCATACCCACCTACCCAATTACTTGCTTTCTACTTGCATTTCGCTTACGGAACCACCCTGGCATTTTCCAGACTCACCGTGTGCACCTGCTTCTTGGTTCCCGCTGGAATGCGCTGCTTTAGAACTACCTGCTCATCACAGCTGCTGCTTGGATCCTGTGCTGTGTGACCTGCTTTGCTCGTGTGTGAATTGCTGACTGTCGAGCTGTTGTCGTAGCCATTGCGCGACTAGCACGGTTTGGCTGTTCTTTTCTTAACTTTTACATGCGGTATCTGAAACCGGGATAACTAATTTCTTGACGGTCTGTTCAGTGTCACTAAGCTTTCACAATGTCTGCTGAAATGAAATCTCTCATTCAGCAACGTGGTACGATAAAGGCTAGAATAACTATATTTTCAAAATACTTGAATACTGTAAAACTGATGATGAGAAGCAACTGATTAAAACTGAGATAAAACTTTCAAGATTCAGAGAGTTATTGACACAGTTTGATGATTTAAAAACTAAAATTGAAGGTTTGAATCCTGATCATTTAGAAGAAAATGACATAATTGAAGGTGACTCTTGCTCAAACATTGCTAAAGCTCAATTGTTAATTGAAAGTCTAACTCATAGTGATGCAATACCTGAAAATACTAAATGTAATTATATAACATTAATTTGCCTACCATTCAGCTGCCTTCCTTCGATGGAAACTATTTAAAGTGGATGGAATTTAGAGACACTTTCGATTCTTCTTTTTCTAATCAACAACAATGATACTATTCCAGACAAAAATAAGTTTCATTACCTTCGTTCATTATTTTTAAATATTGAACTTACCTGTTTTGAGTTAAATAACTCGCTCGTACTGATTGCTAAAGCATCACAGAGAGAATGCTTTTCGAAAGAAATTCACGCCCTTGAAACTATGAATAAATTAAATCCTAAGTCGCGAGTTCTCTCTTTGAATCCGTTTTTGGATAAACACGGTGTGTTGCGTGTCGGTGGAAGGATCGATAATGCATCCCACTGTCCCTATGGCAAAAGACATCCCATACTACTAGACCCCAAACACACTTTCACTAAACTTCTATTTGAGCAAGAACATCTTCGTCTCCTACACTGTGGCCCCCAGCAATAAGTATATAAAAGATATCTGCATTTTTGTAAAAAGCCACATGTATTACTTCAGGCAACGTAGTGAGGTTCTACCAAGGCAAAAAAGGGCAAAATTTCAAAGCCTATTAAAAGCTATATATCAACAACCAAGTCATAAAGATATTTATAAGAAAAACGTGTACAATATGTGTGTAATGATTTATAATAACATTCCAAATGAATATAAACTTTTACAGGGTAATATTTTTAAGACAAAATTGACAGAATGGCTACAAAAGAACTGTTTCTATAGCGTTAGAGAATTTATGCAGTTAAGAAATAATAATAATGTTAATAATTTAATTAGTTAATGAATGTATGACGGTAAATTTTTATTTAGTAATGAAGTTAATTGAATGATTGAAAATTGTATATATGATAATAAGAAACTTATCGCATGATGTGTGACATTGATAAAAATAATTTGCACGCTTGCTTGCAGGCAGAATACAATTACTTAATAGGACATAAGATCTTCCTTTGTAAAAAAATGTATTTCTTGCAAATAAATATTTTGATTTGATTTGATTTAAATACTATTCGTGATCAATTCTGGCCTACAGGCGGGAAAGTGTTAGCTGCGGAGATATAATGCGGGATGGGAAATTTACCGCAACCTCGTGTAACTCCTGCTCCACCATTTGCGACTTGTGGCACTGATTTTGCAGGACCTTTTTTAATTTTAAATAGAAAGGGTCGCGGTGCTAGGACCTGCAAGTGCTATCTGTGCATATTTGTTTGTTTCAGTACTAAAGCTGTACACTTGGAAGTCGTGAGCGACTTAACTAGCAGTGCATCTTATGCTTGCGTAGATTTATCTCACGACGAGGTAAACCTCACACTACTATATACTGTGATAATGGTAAAAATTTTGTAGGAGCTAATAATGAACTGAACAGACTGCTCAAGGAAAGTGGACGGTCAGTTAGCGACTGCGCGAGCAAGGAGGGTATAACGTTTAGATTCTCTTCGACGGTAACTGGGAAGCCGGAGTCAAAACGGCTAAATATCACTTAAAGCGTATCGCGGGTAACTCTAGTTTAACCTTTGAAAAATTAACTACACTGTTTGCACAGATTGAGGCTATCATGAACTCACATCCGATTACTTCTATGTCTGCTGATCCATCTGATCTGTCAGCAATTACACCTGGGCACTTCGTTGTGGGTCGACCATTGACCTCACTGCCTTCACCCGTTATCGAACGAGTCAGCATAAATAGCTATCAGCTGATTGAACGCTTAAGACACCACTTCTGGTCCCGATGGACAAAGGACTATTTAGTCACTCTGCAGCAACGCGTCAAATGGCAGCGTGCACAACACCAAGTTCGTGTCGGCGACCTGGTCCTTATCCTGGATGACCAGCTGCCACCCATGAAGTGGCTCATGGGCCGCATCCTGAAGCTGTATCCGGGAACCGACGGCGTTTGCAGGGTGGTGGACGTAAAAACAGAGAACGGCGTCATTCATAGGCCCGTCTCTCGACTAGCCCTACTAGATTCCCAAGAGCTCCTTGGGGAACATGTCCCCAAGGGGGGGAGGATGTTTGCAACGGAGCTGAAACGCCGTGAGTCATGCTCAAGAGCCGGCATCCGAAGCAAGCGAGAATGACTCTTCCCTTTTTCTACGACCTACGACCAGCGCGGACGCCTTTTGTCACGCTGATGATTTTTTTACCTTGTTAAACTTCTTTACCATGTTATACTTTTGTTTACACTTGATCTAAATCTAGAAATTAAACTTAAAGCTAAGAATAAATGACTTTCGCTTCGATCACACCCTAACAACTACACAGATTATAAAACAAAATTATTATTTATTTTAAGGGGTAAATATTTTCTGGAGTTGGTAACACTGAAGTGACTGTCAAATAAATGCTAAAATATAAAGTATAGTCTGGAGCGTTACCACAGAGTAGGTTCATTATAAGTGATACTCTGTGGCGTTCGCTAGGAGTATATGCGTTCTGTGGAGGCGTTACTATACTAGCATTCCACTCCTTGCTTTACTATCACTAACTTACTGTTGCGCGAACGTGTTACTTACGCATAACAACGAATTTAAAACTTGTGTTGAACTTGCTAAATTAAAGTGTAATAAATAACCATGTCTAAAATTAATAAAAGGAAACATGTGATGAACGAAGCTTTCTGGGACGACTATGAGCTGCCAAAAGAAAAGCAAAGTATTGTAAAAGTTTTGAGAAGTAAAGGCAATAACTTACATGAGGTAAGATACTTTAATTTATTACAATGTAGTTATGTGTAGAGCTAACCAAGCCAACAGCAGGTCTATCTGTACAGTCATAAAAAAATGCTTGTAAAATCTTACTACAATTTATTATGTACCACGAACCATTCGTAGAAAATACCAGATTCTTGTGTGTGTATGGTATTTTCTCTACTACGACCGCGCCATTCTTACCGACAGAATTTTCCACTTTATTAGAACGAATACAGACATGACTTGTAAAATCTTACTACAATAATTTATGTACCACATAAACCATTCTAGAAAATACCACATGATGTGTGGTATTTTCTCTGCTACGACCGCGCCATTGTCACCGACAGGACTATTCACTATAATAGACCGGACATAGCCTTACTTGACTTGCAAAATCTTACTGCAATTATGTCGACCGCGCCATTCTCTTCACCGGGACTATTTACTATAATAGACCGGATATAACCTTCCATGACAAAGTAAATAAAGTTACCTACCAGACTAGAAGACCATCACTGAAAAAATAAGTAAATGCTGAGCAGGTGGATTCGCTAACTCAGTTGACATCAATTTGATAGGCACTATCCAGTACAAAGCAGCAATTGCTTTGACGTATAGGAAAACAAAAATGTACTACGTAGTGCCTATTATAATCGATGTCCACCGAGCAAAGCAGCAGTGTACTCAAAGATGAAATTACGTGGAATATGGCGACAAGCCGTGATTGACAATGATTAAACTTTAAGGGAACCCTCTTCAGAACTGCGATTTTCAATATGTATAGAATTGTAAGGAAGTTCATGCAGATAGAGGAGATTGAAGTAGGATCGCATCACACAACTCAAGAACATTAAAATCTTACACACCACAAACTCATACTGATAAATTATCATGTCAAATTAATTATTTAATAATTTGACACGCTTTCGGACCCTAACGTTTGAACGATTTCGGGTGAAATTTAGCACACAAGAAACTACCGAATATTATCCATGTACCAAGTGTCATCCAAATTTTAGACACAAACATCTGTGGTGCTCTGGATCTTGTACTAGGAAAACCAATATCAAAAGAGCCAGACCTCTCCTACCGACCTAATGTAAAACTATTTCTATTTTCAGATTACGACAGCAACCGGCGAAGAATACTTAGTTTCTATGCCAACAAAATTCAGAAAAAACATATGGGTGAAAAGAGGCAGTTTTATTGTAGTGGAACCGATACCAGAAGGTGATAAAGTGAAGGGTGAAATAGTGAAAATAATGACCAAAGACTCAATCAAATACTATAAAGAAAATAATTTGTGGCCCAAAGAGTTTGAGGACAAAAAAGAAATTGATGCGGATGGTGATGATGAACTATTTGTGAACCCAAATAGAATACCTGTGATGACTTATAGTGACGACAGTGATTCTGATGATAGTGACTTGGACAGTGATGAAGACAGTGACTCGGACTGTGATGAAGATAGTGACTCGGACAGTGATGAGTGACAAAAAATAGTATCTTTTTGGCTATAATTATGTAATTTTTGTACATAAAACTTCATGATAGTTTATTGTGATAATACAGGACCGGGTAAAACGGTGTGAATAGAAACTTAGGGGTGACTTAATACAACTGTTTGATTGGAATATCACTATAGTTTAGTTGTTCTATCTCACCAAGGCGGGTTGGTCTTGGATGTGTTGCAGTGTATGTGAACCTACACAGGTTTAAATACTCTTTTTTTTCTGTGTGCGTAAGCTCACAGTGTTGGGCATAGAAAATAGCTTCAGCACATCGACACCGAATACACACACATCTAAGACCAACCCGCCTTCCTGAAATAAACACACAACAAAATTTGTCAATTTTATTTTAACTAATATAAAAACTGGCCAAGTGCGTGTTGGACTTCGCACATTTAGGGTTCCGTACAAAATTTGAAAGAAAAAATCTGATTTATCAATATATTGATATTGGTTTTGTTTTGTATTGGTGTTTGTTTGTTGTTATTTTGTGACAGACAGACGGACACGTGAGTGACAGCAATCCCTAGGGCTCCATTTGGACCCTTCGGGTACGAAACCCTAAAAAAGAAGCTTCTTTCAATTCACTTATGCGTTTCTAATAACCCTGTTTTACAGTACCTTATGTGGACTTTACATTCTGAACAAGCAATACTGATAATAAACATTGTATGAAATCTGACTGTTGGTTAATTAATTTCTTTTATTTGAGGAGTTATGAATCAATTATCTCACTCTGATATCAGTTTTAATAAATTTATTGAGTCTATTTTAAATTGTTGAGGACTGTTTCTGCTGAAACATTACCCTCTTTCTGGGGTAGTCGGTAAAAATAAAATTATCTGGCTTTTGTTTACATACTTTAATAGAAGTACAACATATAACTACAATAGAAATAACATCTAAACAGCAATTTATTTGAGATCACCAGAACTGGCCAAGTCTTGGACTTAAAGAGCCAAAATCGAATCTTAAACATAAAATACAAAGAGTTTGAATGTTAATGGATAATATTTATTCTGGAAAATACATGATTCCTGTTACACAAGCAACCGTACAAAAGCTGAGGGAAAACCTAGTAAATAATAATAAATTAGATTTTACACATTATTTCACAAACTATTTTCGCAATAAATAGGTCTAAATTATACTAGCTATTTAGTAAAGCAATATTATTATAATAATATGAATAAAATGTTACTATCCTCAAATTTGCTTTTTTTTTGTGGGGGTAATCATCCAATGACTCGCTCTGGGTGGAGAGAAAGGGCGTGTCAGACTTTTACTAAATTCCACCCTTGTTCCTTCATTTGCCGGTGTTCGAGTGCCCAGGGGGCACGGTAACTCTGTTTCGAATTTATCCACGACCCTAGCAAATTATCTACGTTTTATATATATATAGTTTTTTTTACTGATACTGTATGTATAAGTACGGTATGTTCGTAGATGTCTTAAAAAAATACACCTATCTTCACCCATATTAGCTTTTGACAGGTGTTTTAATTAAAACTGTTCACTGCAGGTGGCTCTTATAAATGTTTGGTAGGGACGCTCCGGGGGTAGTCCAAAGAGTAAGAAGGTGGTCTGGTCACTCAAATGAGTGTGCTAGTGATTTAGAAGAGTGTACTGGTTGGGGATCAAGAGGTGGCTTGTATTAGCCTTTCGTACACTTAAAGTGCATTTATCGCACGAGCACTTGGTACTTGGCTTAAATGGACGATCCGCTTGAGAACTAGGTACATAGCTTATAAATGAACACTCTGTAGGTGATCCATAGAGCGCGATGGAAGTCGATCAAATGAGGGTGCTGGTCTCGCTCAGGCGGTGGCTTGTATGCAAATCCTAAATCAGTATATTTAATATCTGCATCAATATCATCAGCCATTATCTTATAAAATTCAAAGTTTTTTCAGTGATGGTCTTCTAGTCTGGTATGTTGTGCGTGTTGGGGACTGTGATGTCTATCAGGTAGGTAACTTTATTTACTTTGTCATAGAAGTTTATATTCTATTCTATTCTTAATAAGACTTTGATGCTAAATGTCATGATTTCATGAAATAAGTACTTACATTTGGTATCAATTCTAACTGAGAGAGATGTATTTATGATTTTAATGATTATATTTCTATAAAGACATACTTGCTACGGTCGCGAATCAAATTTTGACCAAGATACAACCTGACACTGACCTGCAAATTGCAAAAAACGTAAGAAAATTTGAATTTCGCGGGCTACCCTGTAGCATTCACCTTGAGCATGTATGTGACAGCCACTTCAGTGTTACCAACTCCTGAAAATATTTACCCCTTAAAATAAATAGTAATTTTGTTTTGTAATGTGTAGTATTTTTTTTTTCAATTTGTGGTCTCGTTTAAAAAAAAAAACGGATTTCAAACCGATATTCTTCATTCAATAGCTGACCTACTGACTATACGTTAACTGTACAGCATTTAACAAAAACCCTGTCTGATCCTGAAGGGTATTACTTGGTACCGTACTGCGTACACATATACGTAATTATTTAATGGATACGAGGTAATTATTTTTCACCAATGAAAATAATAAATTTAAAAAAAAGAAAAACTTATCAAAGGCAACACTGAGCGCTCGACAATGTTCACCTACTCAAAGGTGCCGCCTGCCTGAGCGAGACAGAGTGCCTACAGCGCGGCTAGTGCAGGGCGGTATCTTTTGAAATAAAAATTGGTAAAAATGAAAAGATTTCGCCGGCCAGTGGTGTGTTGTCAACTTATGAAAATTTGTCATAACTTTCGCATATTTTACAACTTTTTCTAGTACTTATGTTAAACCAGGAATACGCCTTTATTGAATCGGACAGGGTTTTTGTTACATGTTGTATATCCTACGTGGGGAATATTGGTGTCTAGCGAAGTAAGTTTTACATTACGTGTTTTAACTACTAGTCACTCCGTCTTTATTTCAATATTGTGAGTTCAACTGGAAGCGACTTATGTTTTTTTAGAGTGCCACGTAGGATATACACTTGACGAATAGTCAGTAGGTCAGCTATTGAGTACAGAATATCGGTTGAAAATCTAAGTTTTTTATGACATGACTACAAATTGAAAAAAAAAATTACTACTGTTTGCAACGGAGCTGAAACGCCGTGAATCATGCTCAAGATCCGGCATCCGAAGCAAGCGAGAATGGAACGCGGCGCGGCGAATGATTGGACCAGTGTGACCATTTGTGACAGGTTCCTGCCATTTTGGCCTCTCATTTTAGACTCTGGCATCATCGGCTGACGTTTTAAAAACCTGGCAGTATTGGGTATAGAAAATAAATCTTACTTGTGGCAACTCAAAATTTCGAAAATGACAACCCTAAAGATACTTCGCAAGCATGCGGGGGATTCCCCTGTACTTCTCGTGTAATGTTTGTATTACATTCAATTAATAACTTTAAAAGTTGATAATCTTAAAACAAATATTCATAAACACGAGTTTTTGGTTGATATTTCAATCAGTCCTAGAGATATACCTACTTTGGTTTTGTTTCCAATTAGATTTCATGGTGATCATTTTCAATGTCATGATTTCATGAAATACTACATTTGACATCAATTCTAACTGAAAGAGTTTTATTGATGATTGTAATGATTATAATTCTATAAATACATACTTGCTACGGCCGCGAATCATGTTTTGACCAAGATTCAACCTGACACTGACCGTACATTTTTTTGAATTTCGCGGGCTACCCTGGCCCTTCTACCACTAGTAAACGTAAAAATATATGAATGGATTCAGTGGCCAGTCTTCCGTAAGTTTAGTAAACAGATTGTAATGTAAAAATAAAAAAATAGCATAACATTATGTGTGTTTTAACTTTTCAACGGTAATTAAAGTTGGCAATATTTAGGCATTTTTTACTACAGGCTTTGTTTGGCAGGATTTAGCAGGTTTTTAACCAAAGCAAGGCAGGCAGGATCTGTACTTTGAAGATGGTCACACTGTCTACGACCAGCGCGGACGCCTTTTGTCACGCTGATGATTTTTTTACCTTGTTAAAATGCTTTAGAATGTTATACTTTTGTTTACACTTGTTCTATATAATTTCTAAATCTCGAAACTAAACTTAAAGCTAAGAATAAATGACTTTCGCTTCGATCACACCCTAACATTTGGAGACCACGACGTGATCTAAAGCACGCACGCAGCATGGAAATCTGACGACGGCCAGGCCAGCCAGCGAGGCAACCAACTCTGTGTCTACCAAGCTGCGATACGTGAGGCGCGCTAATGCCGAAGTGGGACTCCGGACTCCTGGGATGACTCACCTACCTCGAGTGCATGTGTAGTGAGTGATTTGGTTGGCTAACAGGGAAGTACGCCCAATTCTAGTATTCTATTTCTTAACCTAAATCAATAAAGCTTAGCCGAGTTCTGTGCATCAGTTTCCACACCTTACTTTCTATGGAGTCAGCTAAATTGATACTTTCTTAGTAGGTAGGTACCTACTATTATATGACAAGAACACCTACCTAATTACTTACTATAATAATTTGCTTTTTAAGGACTCAGAAAAATGATTATTCTATTTAGGTAGGTACCTACCTACTATTAAATGACAACCGCCTACCTAATTACTTTCTACTTACGAGTCAGATAAATGATAATTTCATAGTAGGTAGGTACTAAAGAAAAGACAAGCATACCTACCTAACTAATTCACTTGCTATTTTACTTGATTTCTGTGAATCAGATTGATAAATAAATGATACTTCCTTAGTGGGTGGGTACCTACTGAATAACCGACAAGCATACCCACCTACCCAATTACTTGCTTTCTACTTGCATTTCGCTTACGGAACCACCCTGGCATTTTCCAGACTCACCGTGTGCACCTGCTTCTTGGTTCCCGCTGGAATGCGCTGCTTTAGAACTACCTGCTCATCACAGCTGCTGCTTGGATCCTGTGCTGTGTGACCTGCTTTGCTCGTGTGTGAATTGCTGACTGTCGAGCTGTTGTCGTAGCCATTGCGCGACTAGCACGGTTTGGCTGTTCTTTTCTTAACTTTTACATGCGGTATCTGAAACCGGGATAACTAATTTCTTGACGGTCTGTTCAGTGTCACTAAGCTTTCACAATGTCTGCTGAAATGAAATCTCTCATTCAGCAACGTGGTACGATAAAGGCTAGAATAACTATATTTTCAAAATACTTGAATACTGTAAAACTGATGATGAGAAGCAACTGATTAAAACTGAGATAAAACTTTCAAGATTCAGAGAGTTATTGACACAGTTTGATGATTTAAAAACTAAAATTGAAGGTTTGAATCCTGATCATTTAGAAGAAAATGACATAATTGAAGGTGACTCTTGCTCAAACATTGCTAAAGCTCAATTGTTAATTGAAAGTCTAACTCATAGTGATGCAATACCTGAAAATACTAAATGTAATTATATAACATTAATTTGCCTACCATTCAGCTGCCTTCCTTCGATGGAAACTATTTAAAGTGGATGGAATTTAGAGACACTTTCGATTCTTCTTTTTCTAATCAACAACAATGATACTATTCCAGACAAAAATAAGTTTCATTACCTTCGTTCATTATTTTTAAATATTGAACTTACCTGTTTTGAGTTAAATAACTCGCTCGTACTGATTGCTAAAGCATCACAGAGAGAATGCTTTTCGAAAGAAATTCACGCCCTTGAAACTATGAATAAATTAAATCCTAAGTCGCGAGTTCTCTCTTTGAATCCGTTTTTGGATAAACACGGTGTGTTGCGTGTCGGTGGAAGGATCGATAATGCATCCCACTGTCCCTATGGCAAAAGACATCCCATACTACTAGACCCCAAACACACTTTCACTAAACTTCTATTTGAGCAAGAACATCTTCGTCTCCTACACTGTGGCCCCCAGCAACTTTTAGTTATACTTAAGTATATAAAAGATATCTGCATTTTTGTAAAAAGCCACATGTATTACTTCAGGCAACGTAGTGAGGTTCTACCAAGGCAAAAAAGGGCAAAATTTCAAAGCCTATTAAAAGCTATATATCAACAACCAAGTCATAAAGATATTTATAAGAAAAACGTGTACAATATGTGTGTAATGATTTATAATAACATTCCAAATGAATATAAACTTTTACAGGGTAATATTTTTAAGACAAAATTGACAGAATGGCTACAAAAGAACTGTTTCTATAGCGTTAGAGAATTTATGCAGTTAAGAAATAATAATAATGTTAATAATTTAATTAGTTAATGAATGTATGACGGTAAATTTTTATTTAGTAATGAAGTTAATTGAATGATTGAAAATTGTATATATGATAATAAGAAACTTATCGCATGATGTGTGACATTGATAAAAATAATTTGCACGCTTGCTTGCAGGCAGAATACAATTACTTAATAGGACATAAGATCTTCCTTTGTAAAAAAATGTATTTCTTGCAAATAAATATTTTGATTTGATTTGATTTAAATACTATTCGTGATCAATTCTGGCCTACAGGCGGGAAAGTGTTAGCTGCGGAGATATAATGCGGGATGGGAAATTTACCGCAACCTCGTGTAACTCCTGCTCCACCATTTGCGACTTGTGGCACTGATTTTGCAGGACCTTTTTTAATTTTAAATAGAAAGGCTCGCGGTGCTAGGACCTGCAAGTGCTATCTGTGCATATTTGTTTGTTTCAGTACTAAAGCTGTACACTTGGAAGTCGTGAGCGACTTAACTAGCAGTGCATCTTATGCTTGCGTAGATTTATCTCACGACGAGGTAAACCTCACACTACTATATACTGTGATAATGGTAAAAATTTTGTAGGAGCTAATAATGAACTGAACAGACTGCTCAAGGAAAGTGGACGGTCAGTTAGCGACTGCGCGAGCAAGGAGGGTATAACGTTTAGATTCTCTTCGACGGTAACTGGGAAGCCGGAGTCAAAACGGCTAAATATCACTTAAAGCGTATCGCGGGTAACTCTAGTTTAACCTTTGAAAAATTAACTACACTGTTTGCACAGATTGAGGCTATCATGAACTCACATCCGATTACTTCTATGTCTGCTGATCCATCTGATCTGTCAGCAATTACACCTGGGCACTTCGTTGTGGGTCGACCATTGACCTCACTGCCTTCACCCGTTATCGAACGAGTCAGCATAAATAGCTATCAGCTGATTGAACGCTTAAGACACCACTTCTGGTCCCGATGGACAAAGGACTATTTAGTCACTCTGCAGCAACGCGTCAAATGGCAGCGTGCACAACACCAAGTTCGTGTCGGCGACCTGGTCCTTATCCTGGATGACCAGCTGCCACCCATGAAGTGGCTCATGGGCCGCATCCTGAAGCTGTATCCGGGAACCGACGGCGTTTGCAGGGTGGTGGACGTAAAAACAGAGAACGGCGTCATTCATAGGCCCGTCTCTCGACTAGCCCTACTAGATTCCCAAGAGCTCCTTGGGGAACATGTCCCCAAGGGGGGGAGGATGTTTGCAACGGAGCTGAAACGCCGTGAGTCATGCTCAAGAGCCGGCATCCGAAGCAAGCGAGAATGACTCTTCCCTTTTTCTACGACCTACGACCAGCGCGGACGCCTTTTGTCACGCTGATGATTTTTTTACCTTGTTAAACTTCTTTACCATGTTATACTTTTGTTTACACTTGATCTAAATCTAGAAATTAAACTTAAAGCTAAGAATAAATGACTTTCGCTTCGATCACACCCTAACAACTACACAGATTATAAAACAAAATTATTATTTATTTTAAGGGGTAAATATTTTCTGGAGTTGGTAACACTGAAGTGACTGTCAAATAAATGCTAAAATATAAAGTATAGTCTGGAGCGTTACCACAGAGTAGGTTCATTATAAGTGATACTCTGTGGCGTTCGCTAGGAGTATATGCGTTCTGTGGAGGCGTTACTATACTAGCATTCCACTCCTTGCTTTACTATCACTAACTTACTGTTGCGCGAACGTGTTACTTACGCATAACAACGAATTTAAAACTTGTGTTGAACTTGCTAAATTAAAGTGTAATAAATAACCATGTCTAAAATTAATAAAAGGAAACATGTGATGAACGAAGCTTTCTGGGACGACTATGAGCTGCCAAAAGAAAAGCAAAGTATTGTAAAAGTTTTGAGAAGTAAAGGCAATAACTTACATGAGGTAAGATACTTTAATTTATTACAATGTAGTTATGTGTAGAGCTAACCAAGCCAACAGCAGGTCTATCTGTACAGTCATAAAAAAATGCTTGTAAAATCTTACTACAATTTATTATGTACCACGAACCATTCGTAGAAAATACCAGATTCTTGTGTGTGTATGGTATTTTCTCTACTACGACCGCGCCATTCTTACCGACAGAATTTTCCACTTTATTAGAACGAATACAGACATGACTTGTAAAATCTTACTACAATAATTTATGTACCACATAAACCATTCTAGAAAATACCACATGATGTGTGGTATTTTCTCTGCTACGACCGCGCCATTGTCACCGACAGGACTATTCACTATAATAGACCGGACATAGCCTTACTTGACTTGCAAAATCTTACTGCAATTATGTCGACCGCGCCATTCTCTTCACCGGGACTATTTACTATAATAGACCGGATATAACCTTCCATGACAAAGTAAATAAAGTTACCTACCAGACTAGAAGACCATCACTGAAAAAATAAGTAAATGCTGAGCAGGTGGATTCGCTAACTCAGTTGACATCAATTTGATAGGCACTATCCAGTACAAAGCAGCAATTGCTTTGACGTATAGGAAAACAAAAATGTACTACGTAGTGCCTATTATAATCGATGTCCACCGAGCAAAGCAGCAGTGTACTCAAAGATGAAATTACGTGGAATATGGCGACAAGCCGTGATTGACAATGATTAAACTTTAAGGGAACCCTCTTCAGAACTGCGATTTTCAATATGTATAGAATTGTAAGGAAGTTCATGCAGATAGAGGAGATTGAAGTAGGATCGCATCACACAACTCAAGAACATTAAAATCTTACACACCACAAACTCATACTGATAAATTATCATGTCAAATTAATTATTTAATAATTTGACACGCTTTCGGACCCTAACGTTTGAACGATTTCGGGTGAAATTTAGCACACAAGAAACTACCGAATATTATCCATGTACCAAGTGTCATCCAAATTTTAGACACAAACATCTGTGGTGCTCTGGATCTTGTACTAGGAAAACCAATATCAAAAGAGCCAGACCTCTCCTACCGACCTAATGTAAAACTATTTCTATTTTCAGATTACGACAGCAACCGGCGAAGAATACTTAGTTTCTATGCCAACAAAATTCAGAAAAAACATATGGGTGAAAAGAGGCAGTTTTATTGTAGTGGAACCGATACCAGAAGGTGATAAAGTGAAGGGTGAAATAGTGAAAATAATGACCAAAGACTCAATCAAATACTATAAAGAAAATAATTTGTGGCCCAAAGAGTTTGAGGACAAAAAAGAAATTGATGCGGATGGTGATGATGAACTATTTGTGAACCCAAATAGAATACCTGTGATGACTTATAGTGACGACAGTGATTCTGATGATAGTGACTTGGACAGTGATGAAGACAGTGACTCGGACTGTGATGAAGATAGTGACTCGGACAGTGATGAGTGACAAAAAATAGTATCTTTTTGGCTATAATTATGTAATTTTTGTACATAAAACTTCATGATAGTTTATTGTGATAATACAGGACCGGGTAAAACGGTGTGAATAGAAACTTAGGGGTGACTTAATACAACTGTTTGATTGGAATATCACTATAGTTTAGTTGTTCTATCTCACCAAGGCGGGTTGGTCTTGGATGTGTTGCAGTGTATGTGAACCTACACAGGTTTAAATACTCTTTTTTTTCTGTGTGCGTAAGCTCACAGTGTTGGGCATAGAAAATAGCTTCAGCACATCGACACCGAATACACACACATCTAAGACCAACCCGCCTTCCTGAAATAAACACACAACAAAATTTGTCAATTTTATTTTAACTAATATAAAAACTGGCCAAGTGCGTGTTGGACTTCGCACATTTAGGGTTCCGTACAAAATTTGAAAGAAAAAATCTGATTTATCAATATATTGATATTGGTTTTGTTTTGTATTGGTGTTTGTTTGTTGTTATTTTGTGACAGACAGACGGACACGTGAGTGACAGCAGGACCCTTCGGGTACGGAACCCTAAAAAAGAAGCTTCTTTCAATTCACTTATGCGTTTCTAATAACCCTGTTTTACAGTACCTTATGTGGACTTTACATTCTGAACAAGCAATACTGATAATAAACATTGTATGAAATCTGACTGTTGGTTAATTAATTTCTTTTATTTGAGGAGTTATGAATCAATTATCTCACTCTGATATCAGTTTTAATAAATTTATTGAGTCTATTTTAAATTGTTGAGGACTGTTTCTGCTGAAACATTACCCTCTTTCTGGGGTAGTCGGTAAAAATAAAATTATCTGGCTTTTGTTTACATACTTTAATAGAAGTACAACATATAACTACAATAGAAATAACATCTAAACAGCAATTTATTTGAGATCACCAGAACTGGCCAAGTCTTGGACTTAAAGAGCCAAAATCGAATCTTAAACATAAAATACAAAGAGTTTGAATGTTAATGGATAATATTTATTCTGGAAAATACATGATTCCTGTTACACAAGCAACCGTACAAAAGCTGAGGGAAAACCTAGTAAATAATAATAAATTAGATTTTACACATTATTTCACAAACTATTTTCGCAATAAATAGGTCTAAATTATACTAGCTATTTAGTAAAGCAATATTATTATAATAATATGAATAAAATGTTACTATCCTCAAATTTGCTTTTTTTTTGTGGGGGTAATCATCCAATGACTCGCTCTGGGTGGAGAGAAAGGGCGTGTCAGACTTTTACTAAATTCCACCCTTGTTCCTTCATTTGCCGGTGTTCGAGTGCCCAGGGGGCACGGTAACTCTGTTTCGAATTTATCCACGACCCTAGCAAATTATCTACGTTTTATATATATATAGTTTTTTTTACTGATACTGTATGTATAAGTACGGTATGTTCGTAGATGTCTTAAAAAAATACACCTATCTTCACCCATATTAGCTTTTGACAGGTGTTTTAATTAAAACTGTTCACTGCAGGTGGCTCTTATAAATGTTTGGTAGGGACGCTCCGGGGGTAGTCCAAAGAGTAAGAAGGTGGTCTGGTCACTCAAATGAGTGTGCTAGTGATTTAGAAGAGTGTACTGGTTGGGGATCAAGAGGTGGCTTGTATTAGCCTTTCGTACACTTAAAGTGCATTTATCGCACGAGCACTTGGTACTTGGCTTAAATGGACGATCCGCTTGAGAACTAGGTACATAGCTTATAAATGAACACTCTGTAGGTGATCCATAGAGCGCGATGGAAGTCGATCAAATGAGGGTGCTGGTCTCGCTCAGGCGGTGGCTTGTATGCAAATCCTAAATCAGTATATTTAATATCTGCATCAATATCATCAGCCATTATCTTATAAAATTCAAAGTTTTTTCAGTGATGGTCTTCTAGTCTGGTATGTTGTGCGTGTTGGGGACTGTGATGTCTATCAGGTAGGTAACTTTATTTACTTTGTCATAGAAGTTTATATTCTATTCTATTCTTAATAAGACTTTGATGCTAAATGTCATGATTTCATGAAATAAGTACTTACATTTGGTATCAATTCTAACTGAGAGAGATGTATTTATGATTTTAATGATTATATTTCTATAAAGACATACTTGCTACGGTCGCGAATCAAATTTTGACCAAGATACAACCTGACACTGACCTGCAAATTGCAAAAAACGTAAGAAAATTTGAATTTCGCGGGCTACCCTGTAGCATTCACCTTGAGCATGTATGTGACAGCCACTTCAGTGTTACCAACTCCTGAAAATATTTACCCCTTAAAATAAATAGTAATTTTGTTTTGTAATGTGTAGTATTTTTTTTTTCAATTTGTGGTCTCGTTTAAAAAAAAAAACGGATTTCAAACCGATATTCTTCATTCAATAGCTGACCTACTGACTATACGTTAACTGTACAGCATTTAACAAAAACCCTGTCTGATCCTGAAGGGTATTACTTGGGTGTACGTACGCGCAGCGGAATGTTGTTAAATTTAAAGATTTTAATTATGCAGATATTTAGTGTATGACGTCGTATAATTGTGTATGGTAAAAAAAAATTTGTGCACGCAACCATTGTGGAGAAATTCACCAAAAACTGATTCCGCTGGGCGAACGTTGTCCTGGCGGAACTTTTTTTAATCCATAGACTTTAGAAGAAAAGAGATGTGTCCAAAAATTAGTGTGTATTTGTGTGTAATTGTGTATGTATGAATAAAACTAGTGCATGCATAAACTTCGGAGAAATTCAAGTTTCCGCTACGCGAACGTTTGGCCATTAGCTAGTTTTCATATAAAGCGCTTACATAGAGAACTGTAGATTTTTACATACGTTGTTTTGAATTTGTTTATATTTGTTTAAAAAACAGATTTAGAAAAAATCGTAGGGCTTAAAAGATAAAAATATAAACGTAAAATACGCTTATTAGGTCTTAGTTCTTAAAGAATGCACTTTGGGGTCTAGATTTTCACGTTAATACAAAGCTTGTAAGTGTCTGCAACATGTTGCCAAGTATCAATGAAGTTCCGTTAGTAACTAAAGAGTTATAGGACAAATTTACCATGAACAGATCACTGTTTACAAAGCAGTCAAATATCACGACGTTCTGAAGGAATTGCATGGTAATATGTATGTCAATAATTAGTGTATTCATTCAACTATTCTTATGCAAAATTTCATGTCATTAAATTCAGTAATTAAAGAAAAACAATTATAATACCGACGAAGCATCGAAAACCTACATAACCCGACCAAGTTTGGATGGCTACAAAAAAGCGGCCGTGCAATATATTTAGGTAACATCCCAAAATTTACAGTATAATACCGGTATTTAATTGGTATAGGTGATAACACAATTGTTGTTTCGATATAATTTATAGGTCATTTATTATTGTACACCTACTTTTTTAAATGTATTTGACTATGACAGAAAGTAGGTACTATTTACGTAGGTACTTTATTTAAGTATGCGCTTGAGACTTGAGATATAATCTAAATATATTATTTAAGACAAATAAAATTCATCCTTAAATTCATTCCTGAGGCATTAAGTCCGCCTCTGTACTTGTATGTGCGTGAAGTGATAAAAAAAAAAAAAAACCATACAGCTAATTTCTATTGAAGATATCACGGATCAGGATTCTAACTATAGACCCCTTAGGGAAATTAAATATTTACCACATGTAAGTATGTACTACTGTTTAGGTAAATATTTATCATATTGTAGCTTATTACACTATTTAACCAATAGACTAGGCATGCACGAGCGTTCCCCTTTGCAACTTTAGTGGATCAAACAATCTAATAACTTAAAAAAAACTACTTCTTGAATCGTTTTTTTTTTATGTATGTGAGCGTGTTCCCCCGCACCTCACCAAAATATGCAGAATTATTTTGTTCGAAGTTCGGTACGCTTAATCCTTTAGTTAAATAGTCTAAGTATTGTAGTTATGAATTGATCAAAAATATTCTTGTGTGAAAAAATAGACAACGCGCTGCGCGCAACGAGCGATAGGCGGCTTCCCGCTTGAAACGGTACTGTCATCCTTGAAGAAAAGAGAGGGCAATATGTTTTCGCGCGTATTCGTTTGCTGTTGAACTTGAACCTGATTTTGTTTCATCCCCAGTCACAAATAGGCGTGGGCAAAGTGTATCATTTTTGCGATTGGAACATTTGCATCTGGATCACTGAAATGATCCGAATCACTGATATGTTTCATTTGGATCATTTGGATCATCGGCTCAAATGATATAAAATACAGAACGAAACAAATGATATGAAATACAGAGCGTTTACTACTGAGTCAGAATTATATGTAAACAACGCCGAATGTTGCATTGTATTTTTTTTTAAGTGTACAAAATATAGTACATTTTAAAATGTAAGAATTAAGATTATAAATAAAATCGATCTTCCTTCATACTTTAACCAGGCTTAGGAATGGCGGCTATTCGATAATTTATGGCCAGCTGGCTAAAACGCTTGTTAATGCAAAAATTAAAAATAAGGAAATAACAATCATATAGTATTTGATATGTAAGCGCCATAATGTAATCTCTGTAATAATAATATTGACAAAGTGTGTTATTAATGTTATAGTGTAACAGTGAAGCATAACATAATTATGTAGTAGGAATATTGAGTGAATGATAGTGAGAAGCTGATAACAGATATAAGGTAAGATTTTATAATAAATTAATAGCTATAGACTTATTCATTTACGTAGGTAATTTATTAGGCAGATAAATTATAATAATTGTGTTATGTTAACATTGGACAGACACCATAAACCCAAGTTATTAAATAATCACCTTATGTTTATTACCTACATGTAATGATATACGTATGTGGGCCTCTCACAGATCGTCAACTCCTCGGCAACCTGGAACAACTTCCAGAACAAGATCACCACCTTCCTGGGTAAGGATAAACCGAGTAACAGGAACTTGCTCATTTAGTTGTAATTTTGTTGTAAATTAGACCTTAGGTCTATTGATATAGAGTTTAATTTGTGTACCTAATCGGTTTTTGAATTGAAATTTTGTGTGTGTTAGTAAGACTCGGTCACATTAACTTGACGCATGGCGTCGATATAATAATGTCTTATGGTTATTATTAAAAAAATATTTTTCATTCAAGAAATGCAATTGTTTCACTTTTTCCTAACGCTTGTGTACGCAACTGTACCATATTAATAAATACTATATTGGAAGGTTAAGAACGTTTCTTAGATATATGGCACGGCCGCTTTTTGGTAGCCATCCGAACTTGGTCGGGTTATGTAGGTTTTCGATGCTTCGTCAGTATTATAATTGTTTTTCTTTAATTACTGAATTTAATGACATGACATTTTGCATAAGAATAGTTGAATGAATACACTAATTATTGACATACATATTACCATGCAATTCCTTCAGAACGTCGTGATATTTGACTGCTTTGTAAACAGTGATCTGTTCATGGTAAATTTGTCCTATAACTCTTTAGTTACTAACGGAACATCATTGATACTTGGCAACATGTTGCAGACACTTACAAGGTTTGTATTAACGTGAAAATCTAGACCCCAAAGTGCATACTTTAAGAACTAAGACCTAATAAGCGTATTTTACGTTTATATTTTTATCTTTTAAGCCCTACGATTTTTTCTAAATCTGTTTTTTAAACAAATATAAACAAATTCAAAACAACGTATGTAAAAATCTACAGTTCTCTATGTAAGCGCTTTATATGAAAACTAGCTAATGGCCAAACGTTCGCGTAGCGGAAACTTGAATTTCTCCGAAGTTTATGCAAGCACTAGTTTTATTCATACATACACAATTACACACAAATACACACTAATTTTTGGACACATCTCTTTTCTTCTAAAGTCTATGAATTAAAAAAAGTTCCGCCAGGACAACGTTCGCCCAGCGGAATCAGTTTTTGGTGAATTTCTCCACAATGGTTGCGTGCACAAATTTTTTTTTACCATACACAATTATACGACGTCATACACTAAATATCTGCATAATTAAAATCTTTAAATTCAACAACATTCCGCTGCACGTACGTACACATTACTTGGTACCGTACTGCGTACACATATACGTAATTATTTAATGGATACGAGGTAATTATTTTTCACCAATGAAAATAATAAATTTAAAAAAAAGAAAAACTTATCAAAGGCAACACTGAGCGCTCGACAATGTTCACCTACTCAAAGGTGCCGCCTGCCTGAGCGAGACAGAGTGCCTACAGCGCGGCTAGTGCAGGGCGGTATCTTTTGAAATAAAAATTGGTAAAAATGAAAAGATTTCGCCGGCCAGTGGTGTGTTGTCAACTTATGAAAATTTGTCATAACTTTCGCATATTTTACAACTTTTTCTAGTACTTATGTTAAACCAGGAATACGCCTTTATTGAATCGGACAGGGTTTTTGTTACATGTTGTATATGAGTGATTCCGCCGTTTCGTCCAAATCGTCTTTCCAGAAGTAAAGTCATGATAAATATTTAAATTAATCAAAATATGATAATCAAATAAGTTAACATTTAGTTAGATCTCAAAGGCGCATAGTTTATAATAGGTCTAGTAACCATAATAAAAAAAATCTTAGAACAAAAACATGCCTACATTTCATTCCACTCCCTATCCACATGGTCACCCAGAATGTTTCTAGATACATTATTGCGCTTTCCTATATAAAAGTACAAGTTATTTGTGCCTATTTTCTAAGTTATTTAATGTCGATTATTAATTTATGACAAAGATTTTTTTAAACAGTGCCTATCATAGAAAGAATCAGCGTTAAAAAATTGTCTAACGAAAAACTTCATTCCATTCCATAAAAATTGCAATCGAAATTATTTTGAAGTACAACCATACCGGTGCATTAAATCCTACTGCCTACGTGTCCCGCACCCCAGTCTACCAAAAAAGTTCATCACGGGCACACCCGTGCGCCCCTAACGGCAAATATTTACGAAAATAGTTTTATAAACCACGTTTGTCACAGGTAAGTACTCATTACATTCCATTCATTTAATAAGTAAGTGTATGATAAAAAAATATGGTTTTGATGTAAAATTATAGTGTTTAGTTAGGTTATGTCACATTATATTTTAGTACAGCTAGTTTCCTATTTTATTCTAAATAAATTAAGAAAATCTGTTCAAATTTCATTACCCTCCATTTCATTACATTCCGTTTCCTCTAATTTTCTATACGGAAGGGAATGAAGCGTTATGGAAGGTAATGAAATATTATGGGAAATTAAATAGTAAATCAATTTTGAGGCAAACCTTATTTGTTGTTCATACAAAATTAAGACTTATTACAACTGACGAAGGTTGTTATTATTTCCGGATAATTGTGACACGCGCCGGATAGCTGCATGGGCACCACAGGTGGGCACTTCCACTTGTGTTTTCTATTCCGGGACTCAATGTGACATTAACATGATTACGTAACATTTCGATAGCTTAAGTCAACCCCTTACATTTTATTTTTTTTGGTTTTTCTACTAGCGTCATCGCTTATCGAATGTTACTTTGTCTAGGCCCTCATGTTAGAACTTAAATGACTGATGAATGAATGATTACATTTAAGTTCGAGTGATAAAATAAATTGACTTGAGGATTAACAAATCGATTTGCTATTTCCTCAAATTTTATTTTGTAATAATTGCCTATGAACCTTCTTGCTAAACAGAACGACATACCTATCCAACTATTTTAGCGTTTTCAAAGTTTTTTTTTTTACTAGATACTCAGAGGATATGACTATGGCTAAGCAAAAGCAAAAAAACATCCACACAAGAAAAGTTAGCGAAAGACAGACTGCTTATGAAAGAAAAATATGCAAAAATCTCAGAATCAATCAAATTAGATCCTGAAAAATACAGAATTAAAAAAGAGAAAAAAAAGAAAAAAAAATGTTTTGTAAGAAAAGAAAAAAGTTCTTAGTATAACAGAAATGACCAACAGACAAAAAAGGGAACATTGGAAAAGATGGCGAAAAAACTATTTCAATAAGATACAAGAACAAAGGAAAGTGCAAAGTATTTTACTGGAGAATTTGCCACCCAAACTGCAGAAATCCTAAACATCACAGATAGATTCTGAAGTATGCCACCCTTTGATGGAAATAGAAGAACCACCAGAATCTACACCAAAGATAATAAAAAGCCATCAGTTAGACGAAGTGTTCTACAAGGGCTTTGAGGCAGTTACGATATATATATTTTTTAATTATTAATAGGCTCGCGTTTGACCACTACCTCACCTGATGGTAAACGATAATGTGGTAGAAGATAGAGCACGCTTGCCTAGAAACAACCTATTCACTCTCGACTTAAAGAATCCCAGGTTGTAGCTATCAGGAAACACAGACTCTGACAGGGAATTTTATTCTTTTGCTGTACGCACGATGAATGTGTTCCCAAAACATTTTGTGCGTATGGGTGGGGCGTCCATCATGTAACAGTGGCCCATCGCCGTACGTCTTGGGGTCCGATGATGGAACGGGCTTGGCGAAATTAAACTATGCAATTCCGACGCACACTCTCCAAAATGTAATCGATAGGCTAGCAACTCGGGGTCGATGCTCAAGAATTTGGAGCTTGGACTCGACGAGCTTATCATTGCCAATGATCCTCGTGGCTCGTTTCTTAATTGGCTTAAGCCCATCAAGCTGGTATCTGGCAGATCCGTCCCAAAAATGAAAGCAGTACTCCATAGGTACACGATCGAACTAGCGCTTGATAAAGTTTGAACAGTTGTTCCGGCGTGCAGTACCATCTCACTTTTGCTAGGATTCCCAACTTTTTAGCAGCCATTTGAGCCTTTGATATATGGCCCAAAATTGATAGTGGATGGTAAGGTGACACCAAGAAGATCAAGAATGATCGGTTATGGGCACGGTTACACTTCGGAAAGATGGAGCCGGGTGGAGTTGATTCCTTTTAGCAGAGAAAAGACCACGCCTGGGTTTTAGCATTGAACTTGACCAAATTGGTATCACTCCATTCAGAGACTGCCTTCAAGGACAAGTTAAAGCGTTCAACCATAGCCCTCGGAGAAACCGTCAGCCATCAGCAGCAGTGCTGTCGTCTGCATACCCAAAGGTACTGGCTTAAGGAGCTCATTTATATGCAGCAAAAATAGTGTTGCCGGGAGCACCGGCCACTAAGCGATCCCGGCATTGATATTCAGCTGATTGGACGAGCAGCTCAATTACCACTCGGATGGACCGATCCCTCAGGAAGTCTGAAATCCAATCGTACAGACCAGTGGGTAGACCGAAGGAAGAAAGCATAGCAATAAGGCTTTCGTGCCAGATGCTGTCGAACACTTTCGGCGTTTGGCTTATAGATCAACGAAAGTGATTTCTAATTTGCAAGAAGTAGATAAACTTAAGAAAGAGAAGGATATGCTAAGAAATCAAATACATAAAGATCGAATGTTACAGAAAGTAAGAAAGTCTATAGAAGATACCATCGAAAAAAAAGTAGATCAAGTAATTAATTATATAAAAGCTGATAAAATAGAGGAAGTTAAGAAAAAGGTACTGTTCAATGAAACGCTCAATCTCGGAGTGTCTAGCAAATACAAAAGTCTTCCTAAAAAGAGAAGAAATATTTTGTTTAGGTATCGAAGTGCTGTCAAAAGTCAATATTGATATAAAAAAGAAAGTATTAGAAAAAAAGTGCGAGAAAAGAAAATAGTGGAGAAACAACGTGTGGAAAATTTTCTTTAAGAAGACTTTAACAGTCAGGTAGCTCCTGGGAAACATGAATATTTCAATACCGTGGTGGTGTACAAAAACAAAAGCGGCATTTTATTATTCGTTTTAAAAAAAAATAGATTTACGTTTTGAGAAACTGGGTTCAAAAGTGATACTCATTAGGTGTATTTTATATCTCAACTACATGAATGTGCCATTTTGGTATGCTGTTTATTTTAATAATAAATATTTTTTAAATTTCTTAAGAGTTACTTTATTTCACCCATAAACTTTTCATTACCTTCCATACTAAATCATTACACTCTCGTCATATTTCATTACCCTCCAAACTTCATCATTACACTCTCTCCGTATTTCATTACCTTCCGCATCCTCATTACACTCCATCGATTTTTTTGAAAAGGAAATCATTTTCATGAACGCCTTTAACGATAACCCACATCTAGAAGGTATACGAATAATTTAATTGATTCATTTTGCGAAACCATGAATTAAAAATACATTTCACAAAATTACTCCGTTATGGACGAAATGGCGGAATCACTCATATCCTACGTGGGGAATATTGGTGTCTAGCGAAGTAAGTTTTACATTACGTGTTTTAACTACTAGTCACTCCGTCTTTATTTCAATATTGTGAGTTCAACTGGAAGCGACTTATGTTTTTTTAGAGTGCCACGTAGGATATACACTTGACGAATAGTCAGTAGGTCAGCTATTGAGTACAGAATATCGGTTGAAAATCTAAGTTTTTTATGACATGACTACAAATTGAAAAAAAAAATTACTACTGTTTGCAACGGAGCTGAAACGCCGTGAATCATGCTCAAGATCCGGCATCCGAAGCAAGCGAGAATGGAACGCGGCGCGGCGAATGATTGGACCAGTGTGACCATTTGTGACAGGTTCCTGCCATTTTGGCCTCTCATTTTAGACTCTGGCATCATCGGCTGACGTTTTAAAAACCTGGCAGTATTGGGTATAGAAAATAAATCTTACTTGTGGCAACTCAAAATTTCGAAAATGACAACCCTAAAGATACTTCGCAAGCATGCGGGGGATTCCCCTGTACTTCTCGTGTAATGTTTGTATTACATTCAATTAATAACTTTAAAAGTTGATAATCTTAAAACAAATATTCATAAACACGAGTTTTTGGTTGATATTTCAATCAGTCCTAGAGATATACCTACTTTGGTTTTGTTTCCAATTAGATTTCATGGTGATCATTTTCAATGTCATGATTTCATGAAATACTACATTTGACATCAATTCTAACTGAAAGAGTTTTATTGATGATTGTAATGATTATAATTCTATAAATACATACTTGCTACGGCCGCGAATCATGTTTTGACCAAGATTCAACCTGACACTGACCGTACATTTTTTTGAATTTCGCGGGCTACCCTGGCCCTTCTACCACTAGTAAACGTAAAAATATATGAATGGATTCAGTGGCCAGTCTTCCGTAAGTTTAGTAAACAGATTGTAATGTAAAAATAAAAAAATAGCATAACATTATGTGTGTTTTAACTTTTCAACGGTAATTAAAGTTGGCAATATTTAGGCATTTTTTACTACAGGCTTTGTTTGGCAGGATTTAGCAGGTTTTTAACCAAAGCAAGGCAGGCAGGATCTGTACTTTGAAGATGGTCACACTGTCTACGACCAGCGCGGACGCCTTTTGTCACGCTGATGATTTTTTTACCTTGTTAAAATGCTTTAGAATGTTATACTTTTGTTTACACTTGTTCTATATAATTTCTAAATCTCGAAACTAAACTTAAAGCTAAGAATAAATGACTTTCGCTTCGATCACACCCTAACATTTGGAGACCACGACGTGATCTAAAGCACGCACGCAGCATGGAAATCTGACGACGGCCAGGCCAGCCAGCGAGGCAACCAACTCTGTGTCTACCAAGCTGCGATACGTGAGGCGCGCTAATGCCGAAGTGGGACTCCGGACTCCTGGGATGACTCACCTACCTCGAGTGCATGTGTAGTGAGTGATTTGGTTGGCTAACAGGGAAGTACGCCCAATTCTAGTATTCTATTTCTTAACCTAAATCAATAAAGCTTAGCCGAGTTCTGTGCATCAGTTTCCACACCTTACTTTCTATGGAGTCAGCTAAATTGATACTTTCTTAGTAGGTAGGTACCTACTATTATATGACAAGAACACCTACCTAATTACTTACTATAATAATTTGCTTTTTAAGGACTCAGAAAAATGATTATTCTATTTAGGTAGGTACCTACCTACTATTAAATGACAACCGCCTACCTAATTACTTTCTACTTACGAGTCAGATAAATGATAATTTCATAGTAGGTAGGTACTAAAGAAAAGACAAGCATACCTACCTAACTAATTCACTTGCTATTTTACTTGATTTCTGTGAATCAGATTGATAAATAAATGATACTTCCTTAGTGGGTGGGTACCTACTGAATAACCGACAAGCATACCCACCTACCCAATTACTTGCTTTCTACTTGCATTTCGCTTACGGAACCACCCTGGCATTTTCCAGACTCACCGTGTGCACCTGCTTCTTGGTTCCCGCTGGAATGCGCTGCTTTAGAACTACCTGCTCATCACAGCTGCTGCTTGGATCCTGTGCTGTGTGACCTGCTTTGCTCGTGTGTGAATTGCTGACTGTCGAGCTGTTGTCGTAGCCATTGCGCGACTAGCACGGTTTGGCTGTTCTTTTCTTAACTTTTACATGCGGTATCTGAAACCGGGATAACTAATTTCTTGACGGTCTGTTCAGTGTCACTAAGCTTTCACAATGTCTGCTGAAATGAAATCTCTCATTCAGCAACGTGGTACGATAAAGGCTAGAATAACTATATTTTCAAAATACTTGAATACTGTAAAACTGATGATGAGAAGCAACTGATTAAAACTGAGATAAAACTTTCAAGATTCAGAGAGTTATTGACACAGTTTGATGATTTAAAAACTAAAATTGAAGGTTTGAATCCTGATCATTTAGAAGAAAATGACATAATTGAAGGTGACTCTTGCTCAAACATTGCTAAAGCTCAATTGTTAATTGAAAGTCTAACTCATAGTGATGCAATACCTGAAAATACTAAATGTAATTATATAACATTAATTTGCCTACCATTCAGCTGCCTTCCTTCGATGGAAACTATTTAAAGTGGATGGAATTTAGAGACACTTTCGATTCTTCTTTTTCTAATCAACAACAATGATACTATTCCAGACAAAAATAAGTTTCATTACCTTCGTTCATTATTTTTAAATATTGAACTTACCTGTTTTGAGTTAAATAACTCGCTCGTACTGATTGCTAAAGCATCACAGAGAGAATGCTTTTCGAAAGAAATTCACGCCCTTGAAACTATGAATAAATTAAATCCTAAGTCGCGAGTTCTCTCTTTGAATCCGTTTTTGGATAAACACGGTGTGTTGCGTGTCGGTGGAAGGATCGATAATGCATCCCACTGTCCCTATGGCAAAAGACATCCCATACTACTAGACCCCAAACACACTTTCACTAAACTTCTATTTGAGCAAGAACATCTTCGTCTCCTACACTGTGGCCCCCAGCAACTTTTAGTTATACTTAAGTATATAAAAGATATCTGCATTTTTGTAAAAAGCCACATGTATTACTTCAGGCAACGTAGTGAGGTTCTACCAAGGCAAAAAAGGGCAAAATTTCAAAGCCTATTAAAAGCTATATATCAACAACCAAGTCATAAAGATATTTATAAGAAAAACGTGTACAATATGTGTGTAATGATTTATAATAACATTCCAAATGAATATAAACTTTTACAGGGTAATATTTTTAAGACAAAATTGACAGAATGGCTACAAAAGAACTGTTTCTATAGCGTTAGAGAATTTATGCAGTTAAGAAATAATAATAATGTTAATAATTTAATTAGTTAATGAATGTATGACGGTAAATTTTTATTTAGTAATGAAGTTAATTGAATGATTGAAAATTGTATATATGATAATAAGAAACTTATCGCATGATGTGTGACATTGATAAAAATAATTTGCACGCTTGCTTGCAGGCAGAATACAATTACTTAATAGGACATAAGATCTTCCTTTGTAAAAAAATGTATTTCTTGCAAATAAATATTTTGATTTGATTTGATTTAAATACTATTCGTGATCAATTCTGGCATACAGGCGGGAAAGTGTTAGCTGCGGAGATATAATGCGGGATGGGAAATTTACCGCAACCTCGTGTAACTCCTGCTCCACCATTTGCGACTTGTGGCACTGATTTTGCAGGACCTTTTTTAATTTTAAATAGAAAGGCTCGCGGTGCTAGGACCTGCAAGTGCTATCTGTGCATATTTGTTTGTTTCAGTACTAAAGCTGTACACTTGGAAGTCGTGAGCGACTTAACTAGCAGTGCGTTTATCTTATGCTTGCGTAGATTTATCTCACGACGAGGTAAACCTCACACTACTATATACTGTGATAATGGTAAAAATTTTGTAGGAGCTAATAATGAACTGAACAGACTGCTCAAGGAAAGTGGACGGTCAGTTAGCGACTGCGCGAGCAAGGAGGGTATAACGTTTAGATTCTCTTCGACGGTAACTGGGAAGCCGGAGTCAAAACGGCTAAATATCACTTAAAGCGTATCGCGGGTAACTCTAGTTTAACCTTTGAAAAATTAACTACACTGTTTGCACAGATTGAGGCTATCATGAACTCACATCCGATTACTTCTATGTCTGCTGATCCATCTGATCTGTCAGCAATTACACCTGGGCACTTCGTTGTGGGTCGACCATTGACCTCACTGCCTTCACCCGTTATCGAACGAGTCAGCATAAATAGCTATCAGCTGATTGAACGCTTAAGACACCACTTCTGGTCCCGATGGACAAAGGACTATTTAGTCACTCTGCAGCAACGCGTCAAATGGCAGCGTGCACAACACCAAGTTCGTGTCGGCGACCTGGTCCTTATCCTGGATGACCAGCTGCCACCCATGAAGTGGCTCATGGGCCGCATCCTGAAGCTGTATCCGGGAACCGACGGCGTTTGCAGGGTGGTGGACGTAAAAACAGAGAACGGCGTCATTCATAGGCCCGTCTCTCGACTAGCCCTACTAGATTCCCAAGAGCTCCTTGGGGAACATGTCCCCAAGGGGGGGAGGATGTTTGCAACGGAGCTGAAACGCCGTGAGTCATGCTCAAGAGCCGGCATCCGAAGCAAGCGAGAATGACTCTTCCCTTTTTCTACGACCTACGACCAGCGCGGACGCCTTTTGTCACGCTGATGATTTTTTTACCTTGTTAAACTTCTTTACCATGTTATACTTTTGTTTACACTTGATCTAAATCTAGAAATTAAACTTAAAGCTAAGAATAAATGACTTTCGCTTCGATCACACCCTAACAACTACACAGATTATAAAACAAAATTATTATTTATTTTAAGGGGTAAATATTTTCTGGAGTTGGTAACACTGAAGTGACTGTCAAATAAATGCTAAAATATAAAGTATAGTCTGGAGCGTTACCACAGAGTAGGTTCATTATAAGTGATACTCTGTGGCGTTCGCTAGGAGTATATGCGTTCTGTGGAGGCGTTACTATACTAGCATTCCACTCCTTGCTTTACTATCACTAACTTACTGTTGCGCGAACGTGTTACTTACGCATAACAACGAATTTAAAACTTGTGTTGAACTTGCTAAATTAAAGTGTAATAAATAACCATGTCTAAAATTAATAAAAGGAAACATGTGATGAACGAAGCTTTCTGGGACGACTATGAGCTGCCAAAAGAAAAGCAAAGTATTGTAAAAGTTTTGAGAAGTAAAGGCAATAACTTACATGAGGTAAGATACTTTAATTTATTACAATGTAGTTATGTGTAGAGCTAACCAAGCCAACAGCAGGTCTATCTGTACAGTCATAAAAAAATGCTTGTAAAATCTTACTACAATTTATTATGTACCACGAACCATTCGTAGAAAATACCAGATTCTTGTGTGTGTATGGTATTTTCTCTACTACGACCGCGCCATTCTTACCGACAGAATTTTCCACTTTATTAGAACGAATACAGACATGACTTGTAAAATCTTACTACAATAATTTATGTACCACATAAACCATTCTAGAAAATACCACATGATGTGTGGTATTTTCTCTGCTACGACCGCGCCATTGTCACCGACAGGACTATTCACTATAATAGACCGGACATAGCCTTAGTTGACTTGCAAAATCTTACTGCAATTATGTCGACCGCGCCATTCTCTTCACCGGGACTATTTACTATAATAGACCGGATATAACCTTCCATGACAAAGTAAATAAAGTTACCTACCAGACTAGAAGACCATCACTGAAAAAATAAGTAAATGCTGAGCAGGTGGATTCGCTAACTCAGTTGACATCAATTTGATAGGCACTATCCAGTACAAAGCAGCAATTGCTTTGACGTATAGGAAAACAAAAATGTACTACGTAGTGCCTATTATAATCGATGTCCACCGAGCAAAGCAGCAGTGTACTCAAAGATGAAATTACGTGGAATATGGCGACAAGCCGTGATTGACAATGATTAAACTTTAAGGGAACCCTCTTCAGAACTGCGATTTTCAATATGTATAGAATTGTAAGGAAGTTCATGCAGATAGAGGAGATTGAAGTAGGATCGCATCACACAACTCGAGAACATTAAAATCTTACACACCACAAACTCATACTGATAAATTATCATGTCAAATTAATTATTTAATAATTTGACACGCTTTCGGACCCTAACGTTTGAACGATTTCGGGTGAAATTTAGCACACAAGAAACTACCGAGTATTATCCATGTACCAAGTGTCATCCAAATTTTAGACACAAACATCTGTGGTGCTCTGGATCTTGTACTAGGAAAACCAATATCAAAAGAGCCAGACCTCTCCTACCGACCTAATGTAAAACTATTTCTATTTTCAGATTACGACAGCAACCGGCGAAGAATACTTAGTTTCTATGCCAACAAAATTCAGAAAAAACATATGGGTGAAAAGAGGCAGTTTTATTGTAGTGGAACCGATACCAGAAGGTGATAAAGTGAAGGGTGAAATAGTGAAAATAATGACCAAAGACTCAATCAAATACTATAAAGAAAATAATTTGTGGCCCAAAGAGTTTGAGGACAAAAAAGAAATTGATGCGGATGGTGATGATGAACTATTTGTGAACCCAAATAGAATACCTGTGATGACTTATAGTGACGACAGTGATTCTGATGATAGTGACTTGGACAGTGATGAAGACAGTGACTCGGACTGTGATGAAGATAGTGACTCGGACAGTGATGAGTGACAAAAAATAGTATCTTTTTGGCTATAATTATGTAATTTTTGTACATAAAACTTCATGATAGTTTATTGTGATAATACAGGACCGGGTAAAACGGTGTGAATAGAAACTTAGGGGTGACTTAATACAACTGTTTGATTGGAATATCACTATAGTTTAGTTGTTCTATCTCACCAAGGCGGGTTGGTCTTGGATGTGTTGCAGTGTATGTGAACCTACACAGGTTTAAATACTCTTTTTTTTTCTGTGTGCGTAAGCTCACAGTGTTGGGCATAGAAAATAGCTTCAGCACATCGACACCGAATACACACACATCTAAGACCAACCCGCCTTCCTGAAATAAACACACAACAAAATTTGTCAATTTCATTTTAACTAATATAAAAACTGGCCAAGTGCGTGTTGGACTTCGCACATTTAGGGTTCCGTACAAAATTTGAAAGAAAAAATCTGATTTATCAATATATTGATATTGGTTTTGTTTTGTATTGGTGTTTGTTTGTTGTTATTTTGTGACAGACAGACGGACACGTGAGTGACAGCAATCCCTAGGGCTCCATTTGGACCCTTCGGGTACGGAACCCTAAAAAAGAAGCTTCTTTCAATTCACTTATGCGTTTCTAATAACCCTGTTTTACAGTACCTTATGTGGACTTTACATTCTGAACAAGCAATACTGATAATAAACATTGTATGAAATCTGACTGTTGGTTAATTAATTTCTTTTATTTGAGGAGTTATGAATCAATTATCTCACTCTGATATCAGTTTTAATAAATTTATTGAGTCTATTTTAAATTGTTGAGGACTGTTTCTGCTGAAACATTACCCTCTTTCTGGGGTAGTCGGTAAAAATAAAATTATCTGGCTTTTGTTTACATACTTTAATAGAAGTACAACATATAACTACAATAGAAATAACATCTAAACAGCAATTTATTTGAGATCACCAGAACTGGCCAAGTCTTGGACTTAAAGAGCCAAAATCGAATCTAAACATAAAATACAAAGAGTTTGAATGTTAATGGATAATATTTATTCTGGAAAATACATGATTCCTGTTACACAAGCAACCGTACAAAAGCTGAGGGAAAACCTAGTAAATAATAATAAATTAGATTTTACACATTATTTCACAAACTATTTTCGCAATAAATAGGTCTAAATTATACTAGCTATTTAGTAAAGCAATATTATTATAATAATATGAATAAAATGTTACTATCCTCAAATTTGCTTTTTTTTTGTGGGGGTAATCATCCAATGACTCGCTCTGGGTGGAGAGAAAGGGCGTGTCAGACTTTTACTAAATTCCACCCTTGTTCCTTCATTTGCCGGTGTTCGAGTGCCCAGGGGGCACGGTAACTCTGTTTCGAATTTATCCACGACCCTAGCAAATTATCTACGTTTTATATATATATAGTTTTTTTTACTGATACTGTATGTATAAGTACGGTATGTTCGTAGATGTCTTAAAAAAATACACCTATCTTCACCCATATTAGCTTTTGACAGGTGTTTTAATTAAAACTGTTCACTGCAGGTGGCTCTTATAAATGTTTGGTATGGACGCTCCGGGGGTAGTCCAAAGAGTAAGAAGGTGGTCTGGTCACTCAAATGAGTGTGCTAGTGATTTAGAAGAGTGTACTGGTTGGGGCTCAAGAGGTGGCTTGTATTAGCCTTTCGTACACTTAAAGTGCATTTATCGCACGAGCACTTGGTACTTGGCTTAAATGGACGATCCGCTTGAGAACTAGGTACATAGCTTATAAATGAACACTCTGTAGGTGATCCATAGAGCGCGATGGAAGTCGATCAAATGAGGGTGCTGGTCTCGCTCAGGCGGTGGCTTGTATGAAAATCCTAAATCAGTATATTTAATATCTGCATCAATATCATCAGCCATTATCTTATAAAATTCAAAGTTTTTTCAGTGATGGTCTTATAGTCTGGTATGTTGTGCGTGTTGGGGACTGTGATGTCTATCAGGTAGGTAACTTTATTTACTTTGTCATAGAAGTTTATATTCTATTCTATTCTTAATAAGACTTTTATGCTAAATGTCATGATTTCATGAAATAAGTACTTACATTTGGTATCAATTCTAACTGAGAGAGATGTATTTATGATTTTAATGATTATATTTCTATAAAGACATACTTGCTACGGTCGCGAATCAAATTTTGACCAAGATACAACCTGACACTGACCTACAAATTGCAAAAAACGTAAGAAAATTTGAATTTCGCGGGCTACCCTGTAGCATTCACCTTGAGCATGTATGTGACAGCCACTTCAGTGTTACCAACTCCTGAAAATATTTACCCCTTAAAATAAATAGTAATTTTGTTTTGTAATGTGTAGTATTTTTTTTTTTTCAATTTGTGGTCTCGTTTAAAAAAAAAAAAACGGATTTCAAACCGATATTCTTCATTCAATAGCTGACCTACTGACTATACGTTAACTGTACAGCATTTAACAAAAACCCTGTCTGATCCTGAAGGGTATTACTTGGTACCGTACTGCGTACACATATACGTAATTATTTAATGGATACGAGGTAATTATTTTTCACCAATGAAAATAATAAATTAAAAAAAAAGAAAAACTTATCAAAGGCAACACTGAGCGCTCGACAATGTTCACCTACTCAAAGGTGCCGCCTGCCTGAGCGAGACAGAGTGCCTACAGCGCGGCTAGTGCAGGGCGGTATCTTTTGAAATAAAAATTGGTAAAAATGAAACGATTTCGCCGGCCAGTGGTGTGTTGTCAACTTATGAAAATTTGTCATAACTTTCGCATATTTTACAACTTTTTCTAGTACTTATGTTAAACCAGGAATACGCCTTTATTGAATCGGACAGGGTTTTTGTTACATGTTGTATATCCTACGTGGGGAATATTGGTGTCTAGCGAAGTAAGTTTTACATTACGTGTTTTAACTACTAGTCACTCCGTCTTTATTTCAATATTGTGAGTTCAACTGGAAGCGACTTATGTTTTTTTAGAGTGCCACGTAGGATATACACTTGACGAATAGTCAGTAGGTCAGCTATTGAGTACAGAATATCGGTTGGAAATCTAAGTTTTTTATGACATGACTACAAATTGAAAAAAAAAATTACTACTGTTTGCAACGGAGCTGAAACGCCGTGAATCATGCTCAAGATCCGGCATCCGAAGCAAGCGAGAATGGAACGCGGCGCGGCGAATGATTGGACCAGTGTGACCATTTGTGACAGGTTCCTGCCATTTTGGCCTCTCATTTTAGACTCTGGCATCATCGGCTGACGTTTTAAAAACCTGGCAGTATTGGGTATAGAAAATAAATCTTACTTGTGGCAACTCAAAATTTCGAAAATGACAACCCTAAAGATACTTCGCAAGCATGCGGGGGATTCCCCTGTACTTCTCGTGTAATGTTTGTATTACATTCAATTAATAACTTTAAAAGTTGATAATCTTAAAACAAATATTCATAAACACGAGTTTTTGGTTGATATTTCAATCAGTCCTAGAGATGTACCTACTTTGGTTTTGTTTCCAATTAGATTTCATGGTGATCATTTTCAATGTCATGATTTCATGAAATACTACATTTGACATCAATTCTAACTGAAAGAGTTTTATTGATGATTGTAATGATTATAATTCTATAAATACATACTTGCTACGGCCGCGAATCATGTTTTGACCAAGATTCAACCTGACACTGACCGTACATTTTTTTGAATTTCGCGGGCTACCCTGGCCCTTCTACCACTAGTAAACGTAAAAATATATGAATGGATTCAGTGGCCAGTCTTCCGTAAGTTTAGTAAACAGATTGTAATGTAAAAATAAAAAAATAGCATAACATTATGTGTGTTTTAACTTTTCAACGGTAATTAAAGTTGGCAATATTTAGGCATTTTTTACTACAGGCTTTGTTTGGCAGGATTTAGCAGGTTTTTAACCAAAGTAAGGCAGGCAGGATCTGTACTTTGAAGATGGTCACACTGTCTACGACCAGCGCGGACGCCTTTCGTCACGCTGATGATTTTTTTACCTTGTTAAACTGCTTTAGAATGTTATACTTTTGTTTACACTTGTTCTATATAATTTCTAAATCTCGAAACTAAACTTAAAGCTAAGAATAAATGACTTTCGCTTCGATCACACCCTAACATTTGGAGACCACGACGTGATCTAAAGCACGCACGCAGCATGGAAATCTGACGACGGCCAGGCCAGCCAGCGAGGCAACCAACTCTGTGTCTACCAAGCTGCGATACGTGAGGCGCGCTAATGCCGAAGTGGGACTCCGGACTCCTGGGATGACTCACCTACCTCGAGTGCATGTGTAGTGAGTGATTTGGTTGGCTAACAGGGAAGTACGCCCAATTCTAGTATTCTATTTCTTAACCTAAATCAATAAAGCTTAGCCGAGTTCTGTGCATCAGTTTCCACACCTTACTTTCTATGGAGTCAGCTAAATTGATACTTTCTTAGTAGGTAGGTACCTACTATTATATGACAAGAACACCTACCTAATTACTTACTATAATAATTTGCTTTTTAAGGACTCAGAAAAATGATTATTCTATTTAGGTAGGTACCTACCTACTATTAAATGACAACCGCCTACCTAATTACTTTCTACTTACGAGTCAGATAAATGATAATTTCATAGTAGGTAGGTACTAAAGAAAAGACAAGCATACCTACCTAACTAATTCACTTGCTATTTTACTTGATTTCTGTGAATCAGATTGATAAATAAATGATACTTCCTTAGTGGGTGGGTACCTACTGAATAACCGACAAGCATACCCACCTACCCAATTACTTGCTTTCTACTTGCATTTCGCTTACGGAACCACCCTGGCATTTTCCAGACTCACCGTGTGCACCTGCTTCTTGGTTCCCGCTGGAATGCGCTGCTTTAGAACTACCTGCTCATCACAGCTGCTGCTTGGATCCTGTGCTGTGTGACCTGCTTTGCTCGTGTGTGAATTGCTGACTGTCGAGCTGTTGTCGTAGCCATTGCGCGACTAGCACGGTTTGGCTGTTCTTTTCTTAACTTTTACATGCGGTATCTGAAACCGGGATAACTAATTTCTTGACGGTCTGTTCAGTGTCACTAAGCTTTCACAATGTCTGCTGAAATGAAATCTCTCATTCAGCAACGTGGTACGATAAAGGCTAGAATAACTATATTTTCAAAATACTTGAATACTGTAAAACTGATGATGAGAAGCAACTGATTGAAACTGAGATAAAACTTTCAAGATTCAGAGAGTTATTGACACAGTTTGATGATTTAAAAACTAAAATTGAAGGTTTGAATCCTGATCATTTAGAAGAAAATGACATAATTGAAGGTGACTCTTGCTCAAACATTGCTAAAGCTCAATTGTTAATTGAAAGTCTAACTCATAGTGATGCAATACCTGAAAATACTAAATGTAATTATATAACATTAATTTGCCTACCATTCAGCTGCCTTCCTTCGATGGAAACTATTTAAAGTGGATGGAATTTAGAGACACTTTCGATTCTTCTTTTTCTAATCAACAACAATGATACTATTCCAGACAAAAATAAGTTTCATTACCTTCGTTCATTATTTTTAAATATTGAACTTACCTGTTTTGAGTTAAATAACTCGCTCGTACTGATTGCTAAAGCATCACAGAGAGAATGCTTTTCGAAAGAAATTCACGCCCTTGAAACTATGAATAAATTAAATCCTAAGTCGCGAGTTCTCTCTTTGAATCCGTTTTTGGATAAACACGGTGTGTTGCGTGTCGGTGGAAGGATCGATAATGCATCCCACTGTCCCTATGGCAAAAGACATCCCATACTACTAGACCCCAAACACACTTTCACTAAACTTCTATTTGAGCAAGAACATCTTCGTCTCCTACACTGTGGCCCCCAGCAATAAGTATATAAAAGATATCTGCATTTTTGTAAAAAGCCACATGTATTACTTCAGGGAACGTAGTGAGGTTCTACCAAGGCAAAAAAGGGCAAAATTTCAAAGCCTATTAAAAGCTATATATCAACAACCAAGTCATAAAGATATTTATAAGAAAAACGTGTACAATATGTGTGTAATGATTTATAATAACATTCCAAATGAATATAAACTTTTACAGGGTAATATTTTTAAGACAAAATTGACAGAATGGCTACAAAAGAACTGTTTCTATAGCGTTAGAGAATTTATGCAGTTAAGAAATAATAATAATGTTAATAATTTGATTAGTTAATGAATGTATGACGGTAAATTTTTATTTAGTAATGAAGTTAATTGAATGATTGAAAATTGTATATATGATAATAAGAAACTTATCGCATGATGTGTGACATTGATAAAAATAATTTGCACGCTTGCTTGCAGGCAGAATACAATTACTTAATAGGACATAAGATCTTCCTTTGTAAAAAAATGTATTTCTTGCAAATAAATATTTTGATTTGATTTGATTTAAATACTATTCGTGATCAATTCTGGCCTACAGGCGGGAAAGTGTTAGCTGCGGAGATATAATGCGGGATGGGAAATTTACCGCAACCTCGTGTAACTCCTGCTCCACCATTTGCGACTTGTGGCACTGATTTTGCAGGACCTTTTTTAATTTTAAATAGAAAGGCTCGCGGTGCTAGGACCTGCAAGTGCTATCTGTGCATATTTGTTTGTTTCAGTACTAAAGCTGTACACTTGGAAGTCGTGAGCGACTTAACTAGCAGTGCATCTTATGCTTGCGTAGATTTATCTCACGACGAGGTAAACCTCACACTACTATATACTGTGATAATGGTAAAAATTTTGTAGGAGCTAATAATGAACTGAACAGACTGCTCAAGGAAAGTGGACGGTCAGTTAGCGACTGCGCGAGCAAGGAGGGTATAACGTTTAGATTCTCTTCGACGGTAACTGGGAAGCCGGAGTCAAAACGGCTAAATATCACTTAAAGCGTATCGCGGGTAACTCTAGTTTAACCTTTGAAAAATTAACTACACTGTTTGCACAGATTGAGGCTATCATGAACTCACGTCCGATTACTTCTATGTCTGCTGATCCATCTGATCTGTCAGCAATTACACCTGGGCACTTAGTTGTGGGTCGACCATTGACCTCACTGCCTTCACCCGTTATCGAACGAGTCAGCATAAATAGCTATCAGCTGATTGAACGCTTAAGACACCACTTCTGGTCCCGATGGACAAAGGACTATTTAGTCACTCTGCAGCAACGCGTCAAATGGCAGCGTGCACAACACCAAGTTCGTGTCGGCGACCTGGTCCTAATCCTGGATGACCAGCTGCCACCCATGAAGTGGCTCATGGGCCGCATCCTGAAGCTGTATCCGGGAACCGACGGCGTTTGCAGGGTGGTGGACGTAAAAACAGAGAACGGCGTCATTCATAGGCCCGTCTCTCGACTAGCCCTACTAGATTCCCAAGAGCTCCTTGGGGAACATGTCCCCAAGGGGGGGAGGATGTTTGCAACGGAGCTGAAACGCCGTGAGTCATGCTCAAGAGCATGCGAGAATGACTCTTCCCTTTTTCTACGACCTACGACCAGCGCGGACGCCTTTTGTCACGCTGATGATTTTTTTACCTTGTTAAACTTCTTTACCATGTTATACTTTTGTTTACACTTGATCTAAATCTAGAAATTAAACTTAAAGCTAAGAATAAATGACTTTCGCTTCGATCACACCCTAACAACTACACAAATTATAAAACAAAATTATTATTTATTTTAAGGGGTAAATATTTTCTGGAGTTGGTAACACTGAAGTGACTGTCAAATAAATGCTAAAATATAAAGTATAGTCTGGAGCGTTACCACAGAGTAGGTTCATTATAAGTGATACTCTGTGGCGTTCGCTAGGAGTATAATATGCGTTCTGTGGAGGCGTTACTATACTAGCATTCCACTCCTTGCTTTACTATCACTAACTTACTGTTGCGCGAACGTGTTACTTACGCATAACAACGAATTTAAAACTTGTGTTGAACTTGCTAAATTAAAGTGTAATAAATAACCATGTCTAAAATTAATAAAAGGAAACATGTGATGAACGAAGCTTTCTGGGACGACTATGAGCTGCCAAAAGAAAAGCAAAGTATTGTAAAAGTTTTGAGAAGTAAAGGCAATAACTTACATGAGGTAAGATACTTTAATTTATTACAATGTAGTTATGTGTAGAGCTAACCAAGCCAACAGCAGGTCTATCTGTACAGTCATAAAAAAATGCTTGTAAAATCTTACTACAATTTATTATGTACCACGAACCATTCGTAGAAAATACCAGATTCTTGTGTGTGTATGGTATTTTCTCTACTACGACCGCGCCATTCTTACCGACAGAATTTTCCACTTTATTAGAACGAATACAGACATGACTTGTAAAATCTTACTACAATAATTTATGTACCACATAAACCATTCTAGAAAATACCACATGATGTGTGGTATTTTCTCTGCTACGACCGCGCCATTGTCACCGACAGGACTATTCACTATAATAGACCGGACATAGCCTTACTTGACTTGCAAAATCTTACTGCAATTATGTCGACCGCGCCATTCTCTTCACCGGGACTATTTACTATAATAGACCGGATATAACCTTCCATGACAAAGTAAATAAAGTTACCTACCAGACTAGAAGACCATCACTGAAAAAATAAGTAAATGCTGAGCAGGTGGATTCGCTAACTCAGTTGACATCAATTTGATAGGCACTATCCAGTACAAAGCAGCAATTGCTTTGACGTATAGGAAAACAAAAATGTACTACGTAGTGCCTATTATAATCGATGTCCACCGAGCAAAGCAGCAGTGTACTCAAAGATGAAATTACGTGGAATATGGCGACAAGCCGTGATTGACAATGATTAAACTTTAAGGGAACCCTCTTCAGAACTGCGATTTTCAATATGTATAGAATTGTAAGGAAGTTCATGCAGATAGAGGAGATTGAAGTAGGATCGCATCACACAACTCGAGAACATTAAAATCTTACACACCACAAACTCATACTGATAAATTATCATGTCAAATTAATTATTTAATAATTTGACACGCTTTCGGACCCTAACGTTTGAACGATTTCGGGTGAAATTTAGCACACAAGAAACTACCGAGTATTATCCATGTACCAAGTGTCATCCAAATTTTAGACACAAACATCTGTGGTGCTCTGGATCTTGTACTAGGAAAACCAATATCAAAAGAGCCAGACCTCTCCTACCGACCTAATGTAAAACTATTTCTATTTTCAGATTACGACAGCAACCGGCGAAGAATACTTAGTTTCTATGCCAACAAAATTCAGAAAAAACATATGGGTGAAAAGAGGCAGTTTTATTGTAGTGGAACCGATACCAGAAGGTGATAAAGTGAAGGGTGAAATAGTGAAAATAATGACCAAAGACTCAATCAAATCTATAAAGAAAATAATTTGTGGCCCAAAGAGTTTGAGGACAAAAAAGAAATTGATGCGGATGGTGATGATGAACTATTTGTGAACCCAAATAGAATACCTGTGATGACTTATAGTGACGACAGTGATTCTGATGATAGTGACTTGGACAGTGATGAAGACAGTGACTCGGACTGTGATGAAGATAGTGACTCGGACAGTGATGAGTGACAAAAAATAGTATCTTTTTGGCTATAATTATGTAATTTTTGTACATAAAACTTCATGATAGTTTATTGTGATAATACAGGACCGGGTAAAACGGTGTGAATAGAAACTTAGGGGTGACTTAATACAACTGTTTGATTGGAATATCACTATAGTTTAGTTGTTCTATCTCACCAAGGCGGGTTGGTCTTGGATGTGTTGCAGTGTATGTGAACCTACACAGGTTTAAATACTCTTTTTTTTTCTGTGTGCGTAAGCTCACAGTGTTGGGCATAGAAAATAGCTTCAGCACATCGACACCGAATACACACACATCTAAGACCAACCCGCCTTCCTGAAATAAACACACAACAAAATTTGTCAATTTCATTTTAACTAATATAAAAACTGGCCAAGTGCGTGTTGGACTTCGCACATTTAGGGTTCCGTACAAAATTTGAAAGAAAAAATCTGATTTATCAATATATTGATATTGGTTTTGTTTTGTATTGGTGTTTGTTTGTTGTTATTTTGTGACAGACAGACGGACACGTGAGTGACACCAATCCCTAGGGCTCCATTTGGACCCTTCGGGTACGGAACCCTAAAAAAGAAGCTTCTTTCAATTCACTTATGCGTTTCTAATAACCCTGTTTTACAGTACCTTATGTGGACTTTACATTCTGAACAAGCAATACTGATAATAAACATTGTATGAAATCTGACTGTTGGTTAATTAATTTCTTTTATTTGAGGAGTTATGAATCAATTATCTCACTCTGATATCAGTTTCAATAAATTTATTGAGTCTATTTTAAATTGTTGAGGACTGTTTCTGCTGAAACATTACCCTCTTTCTGGGGTAGTCGGTAAAAATAAAATTATCTGGCTTTTGTTTACATACTTTAATAGAAGTACAACATATAACTACAATAGAAATAACATCTAAACAGCAATTTATTTGAGATCACCAGAACTGGCCAAGTCTTGGACTTAAAGAGCCAAAATCGAATCTAAACATAAAATACAAAGAGTTTGAATGTTAATGGATAATATTTATTCTGGAAAATACATGATTCCTGTTACACAAGCAACCGTACAAAAGCTGAGGGAAAACCTAGTAAATAATAATAAATTAGATTTTACACATTATTTCACAAACTATTTTCGCAATAAATAGGTCTAAATTATACTAGCTATTTAGTAAAGCAATATTATTATAATAATATGAATAAAATGTTACTATCCTCAAATTTGCTTTTTTTTTTGTGGGGGTAATCATCCAATGACTCGCTCTGGGTGGAGAGAAAGGGCGTGTCAGACTTTTACTAAATTCCACCCTTGTTCCTTCATTTGCCGGTGTTCGAGTGCCCAGGGGGCACGGTAACTCTGTTTCGAATTTATCCACGACCCTAGCAAATTATCTACGTTTTATATATATATAGTTTTTTTTACTGATACTGTATGTATAAGTACGGTATGTTCGTAGATGTCTTAAAAAAATACACCTATCTTCACCCATATTAGCTTTTGACAGGTGTTTTAATTAAAACTGTTCACTGCAGGTGGCTCTTATAAATGTTTGGTATGGACGCTCCGGGGGTAGTCCAAAGAGTAAGAAGGTGGTCTGGTCACTCAAATGAGTGTGCTAGTGATTTAGAAGAGTGTACTGGTTGGGGCTCAAGAGGTGGCTTGTATTAGCCTTTCGTACACTTAAAGTGCATTTATCGCACGAGCACTTGGTACTTGGCTTAAATGGACGATCCGCTTGAGAACTAGGTACATAGCTTATAAATGAACACTCTGTAGGTGATCCATAGAGCGCGATGGAAGTCGATCAAATGAGGGTGCTGGTCTCGCTCAGGCGGTGGCTTGTATGCAAATCCTAAATCAGTATATTTAATATCTGCATCAATATCATCAGCCATTATCTTATAAAATTCAAAGTTTTTTCAGTGATGGTCTTATAGTCTGGTATGTTGTGCGTGTTGGGGACTGTGATGTCTATCAGGTAGGTAACTTTATTTACTTTGTCATAGAAGTTTATATTCTATTCTATTCTTAATAAGACTTTGATGCTAAATGTCATGATTTCATGAAATAAGTACTTACATTTGGTATCAATTCTAACTGAGAGAGATGTATTTATGATTTTAATGATTATATTTCTATAAAGACATACTTGCTACGGTCGCGAATCAAATTTTGACCAAGATACAACCTGACACTGACCTGCAAATTGCAAAAAACGTAAGAAAATTTGAATTTCGCGGGCTACCCTGTAGCATTCACCTTGAGCATGTATGTGACAGCCACTTCAGTGTTACCAACTCCTGAAAATATTTACCCCTTAAAATAAATAGTAATTTTGTTTTGTAATGTGTAGTATTTTTTTTTTCAATTTGTGGTCTCGTTTAAAAAAAAAAACGGATTTCAAACCGATATTCTTCATTCAATAGCTGACCTACTGACTATACGTTAACTGTACAGCATTTAACAAAAACCCTGTCTGATCCTGAAGGGTATTACTTGGTACCGTACTGCGTACACATATACGTAATTATTTAATGGATACGAGGTAATTATTTTTCACCAATGAAAATAATAAATTAAAAAAAAAGAAAAACTTATCAAAGGCAACACTGAGCGCTCGACAATGTTCACCTACTCAAAGGTGCCGCCTGCCTGAGCGAGACAGAGTGCCTACAGCGCGGCTAGTGCAGGGCGGTATCTTTTGAAATAAAAATTGGTAAAAATGAAAAGATTTCGCCGGCCAGTGGTGTGTTGTCAACTTATGAAAATTTGTCATAACTTTCGCATATTTTACAACTTTTTCTAGTACTTATGTTAAACCAGGAATACGCCTTTATTGAATCGGACAGGGTTTTTGTTACATGTTGTATATCCTACGTGGGGAATATTGGTGTCTAGCGAAGTAAGTTTTACATTACGTGTTTTAACTACTAGTCACTCCGTCTTTATTTCAATATTGTGAGTTCAACTGGAAGCGACTTATGTTTTTTTAGAGTGCCACGTAGGATATACACTTGACGAATAGTCAGTAGGTCAGCTATTGAGTACAGAATATCGGTTGGAAATCTAAGTTTTTTATGACATGACTACAAATTGAAAAAAAAAATTACTACTGTTTGCAACGGAGCTGAAACGCCGTGAATCATGCTCAAGATCCGGCATCCGAAGCAAGCGAGAATGGAACGCGGCGCGGCGAATGATTGGACCAGTGTGACCATTTGTGACAGGTTCCTGCCATTTTGGCCTCTCATTTTAGACTCTGGCATCATCGGCTGACGTTTTAAAAACCTGGCAGTATTGGGTATAGAAAATAAATCTTACTTGTGGCAACTCAAAATTTCGAAAATGACAACCCTAAAGATACTTCGCAAGCATGCGGGGGATTCCCCTGTACTTCTCGTGTAATGTTTGTATTACATTCAATTAATAACTTTAAAAGTTGATAATCTTAAAACAAATATTCATAAACACGAGTTTTTGGTTGATATTTCAATCAGTCCTAGAGATGTACCTACTTTGGTTTTGTTTCCAATTAGATTTCATGGTGATCATTTTCAATGTCATGATTTCATGAAATACTACATTTGACATCAATTCTAACTGAAAGAGTTTTATTGATGATTGTAATGATTATAATTCTATAAATACATACTTGCTACGGCCGCGAATCATGTTTTGACCAAGATTCAACCTGACACTGACCGTACATTTTTTTGAATTTCGCGGGCTACCCTGGCCCTTCTACCACTAGTAAACGTAAAAATATATGAATGGATTCAGTGGCCAGTCTTCCGTAAGTTTAGTAAACAGATTGTAATGTAAAAATAAAAAAATAGCATAACATTATGTGTGTTTTAACTTTTCAACGGTAATTAAAGTTGGCAATATTTAGGCATTTTTTACTACAGGCTTTGTTTGGCAGGATTTAGCAGGTTTTTAACCAAAGTAAGGCAGGCAGGATCTGTACTTTGAAGATGGTCACACTGTCTACGACCAGCGCGGACGCCTTTCGTCACGCTGATGATTTTTTTACCTTGTTAAACTGCTTTAGAATGTTATACTTTTGTTTACACTTGTTCTATATAATTTCTAAATCTCGAAACTAAACTTAAAGCTAAGAATAAATGACTTTCGCTTCGATCACACCCTAACATTTGGAGACCACGACGTGATCTAAAGCACGCACGCAGCATGGAAATCTGACGACGGCCAGGCCAGCCAGCGAGGCAACCAACTCTGTGTCTACCAAGCTGCGATACGTGAGGCGCGCTAATGCCGAAGTGGGACTCCGGACTCCTGGGATGACTCACCTACCTCGAGTGCATGTGTAGTGAGTGATTTGGTTGGCTAACAGGGAAGTACGCCCAATTCTAGTATTCTATTTCTTAACCTAAATCAATAAAGCTTAGCCGAGTTCTGTGCATCAGTTTCCACACCTTACTTTCTATGGAGTCAGCTAAATTGATACTTTCTTAGTAGGTAGGTACCTACTATTATATGACAAGAACACCTACCTAATTACTTACTATAATAATTTGCTTTTTAAGGACTCAGAAAAATGATTATTCTATTTAGGTAGGTACCTACCTACCTACTATTAAATGACAACCGCCTACCTAATTACTTTCTACTTACGAGTCAGATAAATGATAATTTCATAGTAGGTAGGTACTAAAGAAAAGACAAGCATACCTACCTAACTAATTCACTTGCTATTTTACTTGATTTCTGTGAATCAGATTGATAAATAAATGATACTTCCTTAGTGGGTGGGTACCTACTGAATAACCGACAAGCATACCCACCTACCCAATTACTTGCTTTCTACTTGCATTTCGCTTACGGAACCACCCTGGCATTTTCCAGACTCACCGTGTGCACCTGCTTCTTGGTTCCCGCTGGAATGCGCTGCTTTAGAACTACCTGCTCATCACAGCTGCTGCTTGGATCCTGTGCTGTGTGACCTGCTTTGCTCGTGTGTGAATTGCTGACTGTCGAGCTGTTGTCGTAGCCATTGCGCGACTAGCACGGTTTGGCTGTTCTTTTCTTAACTTTTACATGCGGTATCTGAAACCGGGATAACTAATTTCTTGACGGTCTGTTCAGTGTCACTAAGCTTTCACAATGTCTGCTAAAATGAAATCTCTCATTCAGCAACATGGTACGATAAAGGCTAGAATAACTATATTTTCAAAATACTTGAATACTGTAAAACTGATGATGAGAAGCAACTGATTGAAACTGAGATAAAACTTTCAAGATTCAGAGAGTTATTGACACAGTTTGATGATTTAAAAACTAAAATTGAAGGTTTGAATCCTGATCATTTAGAAGAAAATGACATAATTGAAGGTGACTCTTGCTCAAACATTGCTAAAGCTCAATTGTTAATTGAAAGTCTTAACTCATAGTGATGCAATACCTGAAAATACTAAATGTAATTATATAACATTAATTTGCCTACCATTCAGCTGCCTTCCTTCGATGGAAACTATTTAAAGTGGATGGAATTTAGAGACACTTTCGATTCTTCTTTTTCTAATCAACAACAATGATACTATTCCAGACAAAAATAAGTTTCATTACCTTCGTTCATTATTTTTAAATATTGAACTTACCTGTTTTGAGTTAAATAACTCGCTCGTACTGATTGCTAAAGCATCACAGAGAGAATGCTTTTCGAAAGAAATTCACGCCCTTGAAACTATGAATAAATTAAATCCTAAGTCGCGAGTTCTCTCTTTGAATCCGTTTTTGGATAAACACGGTGTGTTGCGTGTCGGTGGAAGGATCGATAATGCATCCCACTGTCCCTATGGCAAAAGACATCCCATACTACTAGACCCCAAACACACTTTCACTAAACTTCTATTTGAGCAAGAACATCTTCGTCTCCTACACTGTGGCCCCCAGCAATAAGTATATAAAAGATATCTGCATTTTTGTAAAAAGCCACATGTATTACTTCAGGGAACGTAGTGAGGTTCTACCAAGGCAAAAAAGGGCAAAATTTCAAAGCCTATTAAAAGCTATATATCAACAACCAAGTCATAAAGATATTTATAAGAAAAACGTGTACAATATGTGTGTAATGATTTATAATAACATTCCAAATGAATATAAACTTTTACAGGGTAATATTTTTAAGACAAAATTGACAGAATGGCTACAAAAGAACTGTTTCTATAGCGTTAGAGAATTTATGCAGTTAAGAAATAATAATAATGTTAATAATTTGATTAGTTAATGAATGTATGACGGTAAATTTTTATTTAGTAATGAAGTTAATTGAATGATTGAAAATTGTATATATGATAATAAGAAACTTATCGCATGATGTGTGACATTGATAAAAATAATTTGCACGCTTGCTTGCAGGCAGAATACAATTACTTAATAGGACATAAGATCTTCCTTTGTAAAAAAATGTATTTCTTGCAAATAAATATTTTGATTTGATTTGATTTAAATACTATTCGTGATCAATTCTGGCCTACAGGCGGGAAAGTGTTAGCTGCGGAGATATAATGCGGGATGGGAAATTTACCGCAACCTCGTGTAACTCCTGCTCCACCATTTGCGACTTGTGGCACTGATTTTGCAGGACCTTTTTTAATTTTAAATAGCTCGCGGTGCTAGGACCTGCAAGTGCTATCTGTGCATATTTGTTTGTTTCAGTACTAAAGCTGTACACTTGGAAGTCGTGAGCGACTTAACTAGCAGTGCATCTTATGCTTGCGTAGATTTATCTCACGACGAGGTAAACCTCACACTACTATATACTGTGATAATGGTAAAAATTTTGTAGGAGCTAATAATGAACTGAACAGACTGCTCAAGGAAAGTGGACGGTCAGTTAGCGACTGCGCGAGCAAGGAGGGTATAACGTTTAGATTCTCTTCGACGGTAACTGGGAAGCCGGAGTCAAAACGGCTAAATATCACTTAAAGCGTATCGCGGGTAACTCTAGTTTAACCTTTGAAAAATTAACTACACTGTTTGCACAGATTGAGGCTATCATGAACTCACGTCCGATTACTTCTATGTCTGCTGATCCATCTGATCTGTCAGCAATTACACCTGGGCACTTAGTTGTGGGTCGACCATTGACCTCACTGCCTTCACCCGTTATCGAACGAGTCAGCATAAATAGCTATCAGCTGATTGAACGCTTAAGACACCACTTCTGGTCCCGATGGACAAAGGACTATTTAGTCACTCTGCAGCAACGCGTCAAATGGCAGCGTGCACAACACCAAGTTCGTGTCGGCGACCTGGTCCTAATCCTGGATGACCAGCTGCCACCCATGAAGTGGCTCATGGGCCGCATCCTGAAGCTGTATCCGGGAACCGACGGCGTTTGCAGGGTGGTGGACGTAAAAACAGAGAACGGCGTCATTCATAGGCCCGTCTCTCGACTAGCCCTACTAGATTCCCAAGAGCTCCTTGGGGAACATGTCCCCAAGGGGGGGAGGATGTTTGCAACGGAGCTGAAACGCCGTGAGTCATGCTCAAGAGCCGGCATCCGAAGCAAGCGAGAATGACTCTTCCCTTTTTCTACGACCTACGACCAGCGCGGACGCCTTTTGTCACGCTGATGATTTTTTTACCTTGTTAAACTTCTTTACCATGTTATACTTTTGTTTACACTTGATCTAAATCTAGAAATTAAACTTAAAGCTAAGAATAAATGACTTTCGCTTCGATCACACCCTAACAACTACACAAATTATAAAACAAAATTATTATTTATTTTAAGGGGTAAATATTTTCTGGAGTTGGTAACACTGAAGTGACTGTCAAATAAATGCTAAAATATAAAGTATAGTCTGGAGCGTTACCACAGAGTAGGTTCATTATAAGTGATACTCTGTGGCGTTCGCTAGGAGTATATGCGTTCTGTGGAGGCGTTACTATACTAGCATTCCACTCCTTGCTTTACTATCACTAACTTACTGTTGCGCGAACGTGTTACTTACGCATAACAACGAATTTAAAACTTGTGTTGAACTTGCTAAATTAAAGTGTAATAAATAACCATGTCTAAAATTAATAAAAGGAAACATGTGATGAACGAAGCTTTCTGGGACGACTATGAGCTGCCAAAAGAAAAGCAAAGTATTGTAAAAGTTTTGAGAAGTAAAGGCAATAACTTACATGAGGTAAGATACTTTAATTTATTACAATGTAGTTATGTGTAGAGCTAACCAAGCCAACAGCAGGTCTATCTGTACAGTCATAAAAAAATGCTTGTAAAATCTTACTACAATTTATTATGTACCACGAACCATTCGTAGAAAATACCAGATTCTTGTGTGTGTATGGTATTTTCTCTACTACGACCGCGCCATTCTTACCGACAGAATTTTCCACTTTATTAGAACGAATACAGACATGACTTGTAAAATCTTACTACAATAATTTATGTACCACATAAACCATTCTAGAAAATACCACATGATGTGTGGTATTTTCTCTGCTACGACCGCGCCATTGTCACCGACAGGACTATTCACTATAATAGACCGGACATAGCCTTACTTGACTTGCAAAATCTTACTGCAATTATGTCGACCGCGCCATTCTCTTCACCGGGACTATTTACTATAATAGACCGGATATAACCTTCCATGACAAAGTAAATAAAGTTACCTACCAGACTAGAAGACCATCACTGAAAAAATAAGTAAATGCTGAGCAGGTGGATTCGCTAACTCAGTTGACATCAATTTGATAGGCACTATCCAGTACAAAGCAGCAATTGCTTTGACGTATAGGAAAACAAAAATGTACTACGTAGTGCCTATTATAATCGATGTCCACCGAGCAAAGCAGCAGTGTACTCAAAGATGAAATTACGTGGAATATGGCGACAAGCCGTGATTGACAATGATTAAACTTTAAGGGAACCCTCTTCAGAACTGCGATTTTCAATATGTATAGAATTGTAAGGAAGTTCATGCAGATAGAGGAGATTGAAGTAGGATCGCATCACACAACTCAAGAACATTAAAATCTTACACACCACAAACTCATACTGATAAATTATCATGTCAAATTAATTATTTAATAATTTGACACGCTTTCGGACCCTAACGTTTGAACGATTTCGGGTGAAATTTAGCACACAAGAAACTACCGAATATTATCCATGTACCAAGTGTCATCCAAATTTTAGACACAAACATCTGTGGTGCTCTGGATCTTGTACTAGGAAAACCAATATCAAAAGAGCCAGACCTCTCCTACCGACCTAATGTAAAACTATTTCTATTTTCAGATTACGACAGCAACCGGCGAAGAATACTTAGTTTCTATGCCAACAAAATTCAGAAAAAACATATGGGTGAAAAGAGGCAGTTTTATTGTAGTGGAACCGATACCAGAAGGTGATAAAGTGAAGGGTGAAATAGTGAAAATAATGACCAAAGACTCAATCAAATACTATAAAGAAAATAATTTGTGGCCCAAAGAGTTTGAGGACAAAAAAGAAATTGATGCGGATGGTGATGATGAACTATTTGTGAACCCAAATAGAATACCTGTGATGACTTATAGTGACGACAGTGATTCTGATGATAGTGACTTGGACAGTGATGAAGACAGTGACTCGGACTGTGATGAAGATAGTGACTCGGACAGTGATGAGTGACAAAAAATAGTATCTTTTTGGCTATAATTATGTAATTTTTGTACATAAAACTTCATGATAGTTTATTGTGATAATACAGGACCGGGTAAAACGGTGTGAATAGAAACTTAGGGGTGACTTAATACAACTGTTTGATTGGAATATCACTATAGTTTAGTTGTTCTATCTCACCAAGGCGGGTTGGTCTTGGATGTGTTGCAGTGTATGTGAACCTACACAGGTTTAAATACTCTTTTTTTTCTGTGTGCGTAAGCTCACAGTGTTGGGCATAGAAAATAGCTTCAGCACATCGACACCGAATACACACACATCTAAGACCAACCCGCCTTCCTGAAATAAACACACAACAAAATTTGTCAATTTCATTTTAACTAATATAAAAACTGGCCAAGTGCGTGTTGGACTTCGCACATTTAGGGTTCCGTACAAAATTTGAAAGAAAAAATCTGATTTATCAATATATTGATATTGGTTTTGTTTTGTATTGGTGTTTGTTTGTTGTTATTTTGTGACAGACAGACGGACACGTGAGTGACACCAATCCCTAGGGCTCCATTTGGACCCTTCGGGTACGGAACCCTAAAAAAGAAGCTTCTTTCAATTCACTTATGCGTTTCTAATAACCCTGTTTTACAGTACCTTATGTGGACTTTACATTCTGAACAAGCAATACTGATAATAAACATTGTATGAAATCTGACTGTTGGTTAATTAATTTCTTTTATTTGAGGAGTTATGAATCAATTATCTCACTCTGATATCAGTTTCAATAAATTTATTGAGTCTATTTTAAATTGTTGAGGACTGTTTCTGCTGAAACATTACCCTCTTTCTGGGGTAGTCGGTAAAAATAAAATTATCTGGCTTTTGTTTACATACTTTAATAGAAGTACAACATATAACTACAATAGAAATAACATCTAAACAGCAATTTATTTGAGATCACCAGAACTGGCCAAGTCTTGGACTTAAAGAGCCAAAATCGAATCTAAACATAAAATACAAAGAGTTTGAATGTTAATGGATAATATTTATTCTGGAAAATACATGATTCCTGTTACACAAGCAACCGTACAAAAGCTGAGGGAAAACCTAGTAAATAATAATAAATTAGATTTTACACATTATTTCACAAACTATTTTCGCAATAAATAGGTCTAAATTATACTAGCTATTTAGTAAAGCAATATTATTATAATAATATGAATAAAATGTTACTATCCTCAAATTTGCTTTTTTTTTGTGGGGGTAATCATCCAATGACTCGCTCTGGGTGGAGAGAAAGGGCGTGTCAGACTTTTACTAAATTCCACCCTTGTTCCTTCATTTGCCGGTGTTCGAGTGCCCAGGGGGCACGGTAACTCTGTTTCGAATTTATCCACGACCCTAGCAAATTATCTACGTTTTATATATATATAGTTTTTTTTACTGATACTGTATGTATAAGTACGGTATGTTCGTAGATGTCTTAAAAAAATACACCTATCTTCACCCATATTAGCTTTTGACAGGTGTTTTAATTAAAACTGTTCACTGCAGGTGGCTCTTATAAATGTTTGGTATGGACGCTCCGGGGGTAGTCCAAAGAGTAAGAAGGTGGTCTGGTCACTCAAATGAGTGTGCTAGTGATTTAGAAGAGTGTACTGGTTGGGGCTCAAGAGGTGGCTTGTATTAGCCTTTCGTACACTTAAAGTGCATTTATCGCACGAGCACTTGGTACTTGGCTTAAATGGACGATCCGCTTGAGAACTAGGTACATAGCTTATAAATGAACACTCTGTAGGTGATCCATAGAGCGCGATGGAAGTCGATCAAATGAGGGTGCTGGTCTCGCTCAGGCGGTGGCTTGTATGCAAATCCTAAATCAGTATATTTAATATCTGCATCAATATCATCAGCCATTATCTTATAAAATTCAAAGTTTTTTCAGTGATGGTCTTATAGTCTGGTATGTTGTGCGTGTTGGGGACTGTGATGTCTATCAGGTAGGTAACTTTATTTACTTTGTCATAGAAGTTTATATTCTATTCTATTCTTAATAAGACTTTGATGCTAAATGTCATGATTTCATGAAATAAGTACTTACATTTGGTATCAATTCTAACTGAGAGAGATGTATTTATGATTTTAATGATTATATTTCTATAAAGACATACTTGCTACGGTCGCGAATCAAATTTTGACCAAGATACAACCTGACACTGACCTGCAAATTGCAAAAAACGTAAGAAAATTTGAATTTCGCGGGCTACCCTGTAGCATTCACCTTGAGCATGTATGTGACAGCCACTTCAGTGTTACCAACTCCTGAAAATATTTACCCCTTAAAATAAATAGTAATTTTGTTTTGTAATGTGTAGTATTTTTTTTTTCAATTTGTGGTCTCGTTTAAAAAAAAAAACGGATTTCAAACCGATATTCTTCATTCAATAGCTGACCTACTGACTATACGTTAACTGTACAGCATTTAACAAAAACCCTGTCTGATCCTGAAGGGTATTACTTGGTACCGTACTGCGTACACATATACGTAATTATTTAATGGATACGAGGTAATTATTTTTCACCAATGAAAATAATAAATTAAAAAAAAAGAAAAACTTATCAAAGGCAACACTGAGCGCTCGACAATGTTCACCTACTCAAAGGTGCCGCCTGCCTGAGCGAGACAGAGTGCCTACAGCGCGGCTAGTGCAGGGCGGTATCTTTTGAAATAAAAATTGGTAAAAATGAAAAGATTTCGCCGGCCAGTGGTGTGTTGTCAACTTATGAAAATTTGTCATAACTTTCGCATATTTTACAACTTTTTCTAGTACTTATGTTAAACCAGGAATACGCCTTTATTGAATCGGACAGGGTTTTTGTTACATGTTGTATATCCTACGTGGGGAATATTGGTGTCTAGCGAAGTAAGTTTTACATTACGTGTTTTAACTACTAGTCACTCCGTCTTTATTTCAATATTGTGAGTTCAACTGGAAGCGACTTATGTTTTTTTAGAGTGCCACGTAGGATATACACTTGACGAATAGTCAGTAGGTCAGCTATTGAGTACAGAATATCGGTTGGAAATCTAAGTTTTTTATGACATGACTACAAATTGAAAAAAAAAATTACTACTGTTTGCAACGGAGCTGAAACGCCGTGAATCATGCTCAAGATCCGGCATCCGAAGCAAGCGAGAATGGAACGCGGCGCGGCGAATGATTGGACCAGTGTGACCATTTGTGACAGGTTCCTGCCATTTTGGCCTCTCATTTTAGACTCTGGCATCATCGGCTGACGTTTTAAAAACCTGGCAGTATTGGGTATAGAAAATAAATCTTACTTGTGGCAACTCAAAATTTCGAAAATGACAACCCTAAAGATACTTCGCAAGCATGCGGGGGATTCCCCTGTACTTCTCGTGTAATGTTTGTATTACATTCAATTAATAACTTTAAAAGTTGATAATCTTAAAACAAATATTCATAAACACGAGTTTTTGGTTGATATTTCAATCAGTCCTAGAGATGTACCTACTTTGGTTTTGTTTCCAATTAGATTTCATGGTGATCATTTTCAATGTCATGATTTCATGAAATACTACATTTGACATCAATTCTAACTGAAAGAGTTTTATTGATGATTGTAATGATTATAATTCTATAAATACATACTTGCTACGGCCGCGAATCATGTTTTGACCAAGATTCAACCTGACACTGACCGTACATTTTTTTGAATTTCGCGGGCTACCCTGGCCCTTCTACCACTAGTAAACGTAAAAATATATGAATGGATTCAGTGGCCAGTCTTCCGTAAGTTTAGTAAACAGATTGTAATGTAAAAATAAAAAAATAGCATAACATTATGTGTGTTTTAACTTTTCAACGGTAATTAAAGTTGGCAATATTTAGGCATTTTTTACTACAGGCTTTGTTTGGCAGGATTTAGCAGGTTTTTAACCAAAGTAAGGCAGGCAGGATCTGTACTTTGAAGATGGTCACACTGTCTACGACCAGCGCGGACGCCTTTCGTCACGCTGATGATTTTTTTACCTTGTTAAACTGCTTTAGAATGTTATACTTTTGTTTACACTTGTTCTATATAATTTCTAAATCTCGAAACTAAACTTAAAGCTAAGAATAAATGACTTTCGCTTCGATCACACCCTAACATTTGGAGACCACGACGTGATCTAAAGCACGCACGCAGCATGGAAATCTGACGACGGCCAGGCCAGCCAGCGAGGCAACCAACTCTGTGTCTACCAAGCTGCGATACGTGAGGCGCGCTAATGCCGAAGTGGGACTCCGGACTCCTGGGATGACTCACCTACCTCGAGTGCATGTGTAGTGAGTGATTTGGTTGGCTAACAGGGAAGTACGCCCAATTCTAGTATTCTATTTCTTAACCTAAATCAATAAAGCTTAGCCGAGTTCTGTGCATCAGTTTCCACACCTTACTTTCTATGGAGTCAGCTAAATTGATACTTTCTTAGTAGGTAGGTACCTACTATTATATGACAAGAACACCTACCTAATTACTTACTATAATAATTTGCTTTTTAAGGACTCAGAAAAATGATTATTCTATTTAGGTAGGTACCTACCTACTATTAAATGACAACCGCCTACCTAATTACTTTCTACTTACGAGTCAGATAAATGATAATTTCATAGTAGGTAGGTACTAAAGAAAAGACAAGCATACCTACCTAACTAATTCACTTGCTATTTTACTTGATTTCTGTGAATCAGATTGATAAATAAATGATACTTCCTTAGTGGGTGGGTACCTACTGAATAACCGACAAGCATACCCACCTACCCAATTACTTGCTTTCTACTTGCATTTCGCTTACGGAACCACCCTGGCATTTTCCAGACTCACCGTGTGCACCTGCTTCTTGGTTCCCGCTGGAATGCGCTGCTTTAGAACTACCTGCTCATCACAGCTGCTGCTTGGATCCTGTGCTGTGTGACCTGCTTTGCTCGTGTGTGAATTGCTGACTGTCGAGCTGTTGTCGTAGCCATTGCGCGACTAGCACGGTTTGGCTGTTCTTTTCTTAACTTTTACATGCGGTATCTGAAACCGGGATAACTAATTTCTTGACGGTCTGTTCAGTGTCACTAAGCTTTCACAATGTCTGCTGAAATGAAATCTCTCATTCAGCAACGTGGTACGATAAAGGCTAGAATAACTATATTTTCAAAATACTTGAATACTGTAAAACTGATGATGAGAAGCAACTGATTGAAACTGAGATAAAACTTTCAAGATTCAGAGAGTTATTGACACAGTTTGATGATTTAAAAACTAAAATTGAAGGTTTGAATCCTGATCATTTAGAAGAAAATGACATAATTGAAGGTGACTCTTGCTCAAACATTGCTAAAGCTCAATTGTTAATTGAAAGTCTAACTCATAGTGATGCAATACCTGAAAATACTAAATGTAATTATATAACATTAATTTGCCTACCATTCAGCTGCCTTCCTTCGATGGAAACTATTTAAAGTGGATGGAATTTAGAGACACTTTCGATTCTTCTTTTTCTAATCAACAACAATGATACTATTCCAGACAAAAATAAGTTTCATTACCTTCGTTCATTATTTTTAAATATTGAACTTACCTGTTTTGAGTTAAATAACTCGCTCGTACTGATTGCTAAAGCATCACAGAGAGAATGCTTTTCGAAAGAAATTCACGCCCTTGAAACTATGAATAAATTAAATCCTAAGTCGCGAGTTCTCTCTTTGAATCCGTTTTTGGATAAACACGGTGTGTTGCGTGTCGGTGGAAGGATCGATAATGCATCCCACTGTCCCTATGGCAAAAGACATCCCATACTACTAGACCCCAAACACACTTTCACTAAACTTCTATTTGAGCAAGAACATCTTCGTCTCCTACACTGTGGCCCCCAGCAATAAGTATATAAAAGATATCTGCATTTTTGTAAAAAGCCACATGTATTACTTCAGGGAACGTAGTGAGGTTCTACCAAGGCAAAAAAGGGCAAAATTTCAAAGCCTATTAAAAGCTATATATCAACAACCAAGTCATAAAGATATTTATAAGAAAAACGTGTACAATATGTGTGTAATGATTTATAATAACATTCCAAATGAATATAAACTTTTACAGGGTAATATTTTTAAGACAAAATTGACAGAATGGCTACAAAAGAACTGTTTCTATAGCGTTAGAGAATTTATGCAGTTAAGAAATAATAATAATGTTAATAATTTGATTAGTTAATGAATGTATGACGGTAAATTTTTATTTAGTAATGAAGTTAATTGAATGATTGAAAATTGTATATATGATAATAAGAAACTTATCGCATGATGTGTGACATTGATAAAAATAATTTGCACGCTTGCTTGCAGGCAGAATACAATTACTTAATAGGACATAAGATCTTCCTTTGTAAAAAAATGTATTTCTTGCAAATAAATATTTTGATTTGATTTGATTTAAATACTATTCGTGATCAATTCTGGCCTACAGGCGGGAAAGTGTTAGCTGCGGAGATATAATGCGGGATGGGAAATTTACCGCAACCTCGTGTAACTCCTGCTCCACCATTTGCGACTTGTGGCACTGATTTTGCAGGACCTTTTTTAATTTTAAATAGAAAGGCTCGCGGTGCTAGGACCTGCAAGTGCTATCTGTGCATATTTGTTTGTTTCAGTACTAAAGCTGTACACTTGGAAGTCGTGAGCGACTTAACTAGCAGTGCATCTTATGCTTGCGTAGATTTATCTCACGACGAGGTAAACCTCACACTACTATATACTGTGATAATGGTAAAAATTTTGTAGGAGCTAATAATGAACTGAACAGACTGCTCAAGGAAAGTGGACGGTCAGTTAGCGACTGCGCGAGCAAGGAGGGTATAACGTTTAGATTCTCTTCGACGGTAACTGGGAAGCCGGAGTCAAAACGGCTAAATATCACTTAAAGCGTATCGCGGGTAACTCTAGTTTAACCTTTGAAAAATTAACTACACTGTTTGCACAGATTGAGGCTATCATGAACTCACGTCCGATTACTTCTATGTCTGCTGATCCATCTGATCTGTCAGCAATTACACCTGGGCACTTAGTTGTGGGTCGACCATTGACCTCACTGCCTTCACCCGTTATCGAACGAGTCAGCATAAATAGCTATCAGCTGATTGAACGCTTAAGACACCACTTCTGGTCCCGATGGACAAAGGACTATTTAGTCACTCTGCAGCAACGCGTCAAATGGCAGCGTGCACAACACCAAGTTCGTGTCGGCGACCTGGTCCTAATCCTGGATGACCAGCTGCCACCCATGAAGTGGCTCATGGGCCGCATCCTGAAGCTGTATCCGGGAACCGACGGCGTTTGCAGGGTGGTGGACGTAAAAACAGAGAACGGCGTCATTCATAGGCCCGTCTCTCGACTAGCCCTACTAGATTCCCAAGAGCTCCTTGGGGAACATGTCCCCAAGGGGGGGAGGATGTTTGCAACGGAGCTGAAACGCCGTGAGTCATGCTCAAGAGCCGGCATCCGAAGCAAGCGAGAATGACTCTTCCCTTTTTCTACGACCTACGACCAGCGCGGACGCCTTTTGTCACGCTGATGATTTTTTTACCTTGTTAAACTTCTTTACCATGTTATACTTTTGTTTACACTTGATCTAAATCTAGAAATTAAACTTAAAGCTAAGAATAAATGACTTTCGCTTCGATCACACCCTAACAACTACACAAATTATAAAACAAAATTATTATTTATTTTAAGGGGTAAATATTTTCTGGAGTTGGTAACACTGAAGTGACTGTCAAATAAATGCTAAAATATAAAGTATAGTCTGGAGCGTTACCACAGAGTAGGTTCATTATAAGTGATACTCTGTGGCGTTCGCTAGGAGTATATGCGTTCTGTGGAGGCGTTACTATACTAGCATTCCACTCCTTGCTTTACTATCACTAACTTACTGTTGCGCGAACGTGTTACTTACGCATAACAACGAATTTAAAACTTGTGTTGAACTTGCTAAATTAAAGTGTAATAAATAACCATGTCTAAAATTAATAAAAGGAAACATGTGATGAACGAAGCTTTCTGGGACGACTATGAGCTGCCAAAAGAAAAGCAAAGTATTGTAAAAGTTTTGAGAAGTAAAGGCAATAACTTACATGAGGTAAGATACTTTAATTTATTACAATGTAGTTATGTGTAGAGCTAACCAAGCCAACAGCAGGTCTATCTGTACAGTCATAAAAAAATGCTTGTAAAATCTTACTACAATTTATTATGTACCACGAACCATTCGTAGAAAATACCAGATTCTTGTGTGTGTATGGTATTTTCTCTACTACGACCGCGCCATTCTTACCGACAGAATTTTCCACTTTATTAGAACGAATACAGACATGACTTGTAAAATCTTACTACAATAATTTATGTACCACATAAACCATTCTAGAAAATACCACATGATGTGTGGTATTTTCTCTGCTACGACCGCGCCATTGTCACCGACAGGACTATTCACTATAATAGACCGGACATAGCCTTACTTGACTTGCAAAATCTTACTGCAATTATGTCGACCGCGCCATTCTCTTCACCGGGACTATTTACTATAATAGACCGGATATAACCTTCCATGACAAAGTAAATAAAGTTACCTACCAGACTAGAAGACCATCACTGAAAAAATAAGTAAATGCTGAGCAGGTGGATTCGCTAACTCAGTTGACATCAATTTGATAGGCACTATCCAGTACAAAGCAGCAATTGCTTTGACGTATAGGAAAACAAAAATGTACTACGTAGTGCCTATTATAATCGATGTCCACCGAGCAAAGCAGCAGTGTACTCAAAGATGAAATTACGTGGAATATGGCGACAAGCCGTGATTGACAATGATTAAACTTTAAGGGAACCCTCTTCAGAACTGCGATTTTCAATATGTATAGAATTGTAAGGAAGTTCATGCAGATAGAGGAGATTGAAGTAGGATCGCATCACACAACTCAAGAACATTAAAATCTTACACACCACAAACTCATACTGATAAATTATCATGTCAAATTAATTATTTAATAATTTGACACGCTTTCGGACCCTAACGTTTGAACGATTTCGGGTGAAATTTAGCACACAAGAAACTACCGAATATTATCCATGTACCAAGTGTCATCCAAATTTTAGACACAAACATCTGTGGTGCTCTGGATCTTGTACTAGGAAAACCAATATCAAAAGAGCCAGACCTCTCCTACCGACCTAATGTAAAACTATTTCTATTTTCAGATTACGACAGCAACCGGCGAAGAATACTTAGTTTCTATGCCAACAAAATTCAGAAAAAACATATGGGTGAAAAGAGGCAGTTTTATTGTAGTGGAACCGATACCAGAAGGTGATAAAGTGAAGGGTGAAATAGTGAAAATAATGACCAAAGACTCAATCAAATACTATAAAGAAAATAATTTGTGGCCCAAAGAGTTTGAGGACAAAAAAGAAATTGATGCGGATGGTGATGATGAACTATTTGTGAACCCAAATAGAATACCTGTGATGACTTATAGTGACGACAGTGATTCTGATGATAGTGACTTGGACAGTGATGAAGACAGTGACTCGGACTGTGATGAAGATAGTGACTCGGACAGTGATGAGTGACAAAAAATAGTATCTTTTTGGCTATAATTATGTAATTTTTGTACATAAAACTTCATGATAGTTTATTGTGATAATACAGGACCGGGTAAAACGGTGTGAATAGAAACTTAGGGGTGACTTAATACAACTGTTTGATTGGAATATCACTATAGTTTAGTTGTTCTATCTCACCAAGGCGGGTTGGTCTTGGATGTGTTGCAGTGTATGTGAACCTACACAGGTTTAAATACTCTTTTTTTTCTGTGTGCGTAAGCTCACAGTGTTGGGCATAGAAAATAGCTTCAGCACATCGACACCGAATACACACACATCTAAGACCAACCCGCCTTCCTGAAATAAACACACAACAAAATTTGTCAATTTCATTTTAACTAATATAAAAACTGGCCAAGTGCGTGTTGGACTTCGCACATTTAGGGTTCCGTACAAAATTTGAAAGAAAAAATCTGATTTATCAATATATTGATATTGGTTTTGTTTTGTATTGGTGTTTGTTTGTTGTTATTTTGTGACAGACAGACGGACACGTGAGTGACACCAATCCCTAGGGCTCCATTTGGACCCTTCGGGTACGGAACCCTAAAAAAGAAGCTTCTTTCAATTCACTTATGCGTTTCTAATAACCCTGTTTTACAGTACCTTATGTGGACTTTACATTCTGAACAAGCAATACTGATAATAAACATTGTATGAAATCTGACTGTTGGTTAATTAATTTCTTTTATTTGAGGAGTTATGAATCAATTATCTCACTCTGATATCAGTTTCAATAAATTTATTGAGTCTATTTTAAATTGTTGAGGACTGTTTCTGCTGAAACATTACCCTCTTTCTGGGGTAGTCGGTAAAAATAAAATTATCTGGCTTTTGTTTACATACTTTAATAGAAGTACAACATATAACTACAATAGAAATAACATCTAAACAGCAATTTATTTGAGATCACCAGAACTGGCCAAGTCTTGGACTTAAAGAGCCAAAATCGAATCTAAACATAAAATACAAAGAGTTTGAATGTTAATGGATAATATTTATTCTGGAAAATACATGATTCCTGTTACACAAGCAACCGTACAAAAGCTGAGGGAAAACCTAGTAAATAATAATAAATTAGATTTTACACATTATTTCACAAACTATTTTCGCAATAAATAGGTCTAAATTATACTAGCTATTTAGTAAAGCAATATTATTATAATAATATGAATAAAATGTTACTATCCTCAAATTTGCTTTTTTTTTTGTGGGGGTAATCATCCAATGACTCGCTCTGGGTGGAGAGAAAGGGCGTGTCAGACTTTTACTAAATTCCACCCTTGTTCCTTCATTTGCCGGTGTTCGAGTGCCCAGGGGGCACGGTAACTCTGTTTCGAATTTATCCACGACCCTAGCAAATTATCTACGTTTTATATATATATAGTTTTTTTTACTGATACTGTATGTATAAGTACGGTATGTTCGTAGATGTCTTAAAAAAATACACCTATCTTCACCCATATTAGCTTTTGACAGGTGTTTTAATTAAAACTGTTCACTGCAGGTGGCTCTTATAAATGTTTGGTATGGACGCTCCGGGGGTAGTCCAAAGAGTAAGAAGGTGGTCTGGTCACTCAAATGAGTGTGCTAGTGATTTAGAAGAGTGTACTGGTTGGGGCTCAAGAGGTGGCTTGTATTAGCCTTTCGTACACTTAAAGTGCATTTATCGCACGAGCACTTGGTACTTGGCTTAAATGGACGATCCGCTTGAGAACTAGGTACATAGCTTATAAATGAACACTCTGTAGGTGATCCATAGAGCGCGATGGAAGTCGATCAAATGAGGGTGCTGGTCTCGCTCAGGCGGTGGCTTGTATGCAAATCCTAAATCAGTATATTTAATATCTGCATCAATATCATCAGCCATTATCTTATAAAATTCAAAGTTTTTTCAGTGATGGTCTTATAGTCTGGTATGTTGTGCGTGTTGGGGACTGTGATGTCTATCAGGTAGGTAACTTTATTTACTTTGTCATAGAAGTTTATATTCTATTCTATTCTTAATAAGACTTTGATGCTAAATGTCATGATTTCATGAAATAAGTACTTACATGTGGTATCAATTCTAACTGAGAGAGATGTATTTATGATTTTAATGATTATATTTCTATAAAGACATACTTGCTACGGTCGCGAATCAAATTTTGACCAAGATACAACCTGACACTGACCTGCAAATTGCAAAAAACGTAAGAAAATTTGAATTTCGCGGGCTACCCTGTAGCATTCACCTTGAGCATGTATGTGACAGCCACTTCAGTGTTACCAACTCCTGAAAATATTTACCCCTTAAAATAAATAGTAATTTTGTTTTGTAATGTGTAGTATTTTTTTTTTCAATTTGTGGTCTCATTTAAAAAAAAAAACGGATTTCAAACCGATATTCTTCATTCAATAGCTGACCTACTGACTATACGTTAACTGTACAGCATTTAACAAAAACCCTGTCTGATCCTGAAGGGTATTACTTGGTACCGTACTGCGTACACATATACGTAATTATTTAATGGATACGAGGTAATTATTTTTCACCAATGAAAATAATAAATTAAAAAAAAAGAAAAACTTATCAAAGGCAACACTGAGCGCTCGACAATGTTCACCTACTCAAAGGTGCCGCCTGCCTGAGCGAGACAGAGTGCCTACAGCGCGGCTAGTGCAGGGCGGTATCTTTTGAAATAAAAATTGGTAAAAATGAAAAGATTTCGCCGGCCAGTGGTGTGTTGTCAACTTATGAAAATTTGTCATAACTTTCGCATATTTTACAACTTTTTCTAGTACTTATGTTAAACCAGGAATACGCCTTTATTGAATCGGACAGGGTTTTTGTTACATGTTGTATATCCTACGTGGGGAATATTGGTGTCTAGCGAAGTAAGTTTTACATTACGTGTTTTAACTACTAGTCACTCCGTCTTTATTTCAATATTGTGAGTTCAACTGGAAGCGACTTATGTTTTTTTAGAGTGCCACGTAGGATATACACTTGACGAATAGTCAGTAGGTCAGCTATTGAGTACAGAATATCGGTTGGAAATCTAAGTTTTTTATGACATGACTACAAATTGAAAAAAAAAATTACTACTGTTTGCAACGGAGCTGAAACGCCGTGAATCATGCTCAAGGTCCGGCATCCGAAGCAAGCGAGAATGGAACGCGGCGCGGCGAATGATTGGACCAGTGTGACCATTTGTGACAGGTTCCTGCCATTTTGGCCTCTCATTTTAGACTCTGGCATCATCGGCTGACGTTTTAAAAACCTGGCAGTATTGGGTATAGAAAATAAATCTTACTTGTGGCAACTCAAAATTTCGAAAATGACAACCCTAAAGATACTTCGCAAGCATGCGGGGGATTCCCCTGTACTTCTCGTGTAATGTTTGTATTACATTCAATTAATAACTTTAAAAGTTGATAATCTTAAAACAAATATTCATAAACACGAGTTTTTGGTTGATATTTCAATCAGTCCTAGAGATTTACCTACTTTGGTTTTGTTTCCAATTAGATTTCATGGTGATCATTTTCAATGTCATGATTTCATGAAATACTACATTTGACATCAATTCTAACTGAAAGAGTTTTATTGATGATTGTAATGATTATAATTCTATAAATACATACTTGCTACGGCCGCGAATCATGTTTTGACCAAGATTCAACCTGACACTGACCGTACATTTTTTTGAATTTCGCGGGCTACCCTGGCCCTTCTACCACTAGTAAACGTAAAAATATATGAATGGATTCAGTGGCCAGTCTTCCGTAAGTTTAGTAAACAGATTGTAATGTAAAAATAAAAAAATAGCATAACATTATGTGTGTTTTAACTTTTCAACGGTAATTAAAGTTGGCAATATTTAGGCATTTTTTACTACAGGCTTTGTTTGGCAGGATTTAGCAGGTTTTTAACCAAAGTAAGGCAGGCAGGATCTGTACTTTGAAGATGGTCACACTGTCTACGACCAGCGCGGACGCCTTTCGTCACGCTGATGATTTTTTTACCTTGTTAAACTGCTTTAGAATGTTATACTTTTGTTTACACTTGTTCTATATAATTTCTAAATCTCGAAACTAAACTTAAAGCTAAGAATAAATGACTTTCGCTTCGATCACACCCTAACATTTGGAGACCACGACGTGATCTAAAGCACGCACGCAGCATGGAAATCTGACGACGGCCAGGCCAGCCAGCGAGGCAACCAACTCTGTGTCTACCAAGCTGCGATACGTGAGGCGCGCTAATGCCGAAGTGGGACTCCGGACTCCTGGGATGACTCACCTACCTCGAGTGCATGTGTAGTGAGTGATTTGGTTGGCTAACAGGGAAGTACGCCCAATTCTAGTATTCTATTTCTTAACCTAAATCAATAAAGCTTAGCCGAGTTCTGTGCATCAGTTTCCACACCTTACTTTCTATGGAGTCAGCTAAATTGATACTTTCTTAGTAGGTAGGTACCTACTATTATATGACAAGAACACCTACCTAATTACTTACTATAATAATTTGCTTTTTAAGGACTCAGAAAAATGATTATTCTATTTAGGTAGGTACCTACCTACCTACTATTAAATGACAACCGCCTACCTAATTACTTTCTACTTACGAGTCAGATAAATGATAATTTCATAGTAGGTAGGTACTAAAGAAAAGACAAGCATACCTACCTAACTAATTCACTTGCTATTTTACTTGATTTCTGTGAATCAGATTGATAAATAAATGATACTTCCTTAGTGGGTGGGTACCTACTGAATAACCGACAAGCATACCCACCTACCCAATTACTTGCTTTCTACTTGCATTTCGCTTACGGAACCACCCTGGCATTTTCCAGACTCACCGTGTGCACCTGCTTCTTGGTTCCCGCTGGAATGCGCTGCTTTAGAACTACCTGCTCATCACAGCTGCTGCTTGGATCCTGTGCTGTGTGACCTGCTTTGCTCGTGTGTGAATTGCTGACTGTCGAGCTGTTGTCGTAGCCATTGCGCGACTAGCACGGTTTGGCTGTTCTTTTCTTAACTTTTACATGCGGTATCTGAAACCGGGATAACTAATTTCTTGACGGTCTGTTCAGTGTCACTAAACTTTCACAATGTCTGCTGAAATGAAATCTCTCATTCAGCAACGTGGTACGATAAAGGCTAGAATAACTATATTTTCAAAATACTTGAATACTGTAAAACTGATGATGAGAAGCAACTGATTGAAACTGAGATAAAACTTTCAAGATTCAGAGAGTTATTGACACAGTTTGATGATTTAAAAACTAAAATTGAAGGTTTGAATCCTGATCATTTAGAAGAAAATGACATAATTGAAGGTGACTCTTGCTCAAACATTGCTAAAGCTCAATTGTTAATTGAAAGTCTAACTCATAGTGATGCAATACCTGAAAATACTAAATGTAATTATATAACATTAATTTGCCTACCATTCAGCTGCCTTCCTTCGATGGAAACTATTTAAAGTGGATGGAATTTAGAGACACTTTCGATTCTTCTTTTTCTAATCAACAACAATGATACTATTCCAGACAAAAATAAGTTTCATTACCTTCGTTCATTATTTTTAAATATTGAACTTACCTGTTTTGAGTTAAATAACTCGCTCGTACTGATTGCTAAAGCATCACAGAGAGAATGCTTTTCGAAAGAAATTCACGCCCTTGAAACTATGAATAAATTAAATCCTAAGTCGCGAGTTCTCTCTTTGAATCCGTTTTTGGATAAACACGGTGTGTTGCGTGTCGGTGGAAGGATCGATAATGCATCCCACTGTCCCTATGGCAAAAGACATCCCATACTACTAGACCCCAAACACACTTTCACTAAACTTCTATTTGAGCAAGAACATCTTCGTCTCCTACACTGTGGCCCCCAGCAATAAGTATATAAAAGATATCTGCATTTTTGTAAAAAGCCACATGTATTACTTCAGGGAACGTAGTGAGGTTCTACCAAGGCAAAAAAGGGCAAAATTTCAAAGCCTATTAAAAGCTATATATCAACAACCAAGTCATAAAGATATTTATAAGAAAAACGTGTACAATATGTGTGTAATGATTTATAATAACATTCCAAATGAATATAAACTTTTACAGGGTAATATTTTTAAGACAAAATTGACAGAATGGCTACAAAAGAACTGTTTCTATAGCGTTAGAGAATTTATGCAGTTAAGAAATAATAATAATGTTAATAATTTGATTAGTTAATGAATGTATGACGGTAAATTTTTATTTAGTAATGAAGTTAATTGAATGATTGAAAATTGTATATATGATAATAAGAAACTTATCGCATGATGTGTGACATTGATAAAAATAATTTGCACGCTTGCTTGCAGGCAGAATACAATTACTTAATAGGACATAAGATCTTCCTTTGTAAAAAAATGTATTTCTTGCAAATAAATATTTTGATTTGATTTGATTTAAATACTATTCGTGATCAATTCTGGCCTACAGGCGGGAAAGTGTTAGCTGCGGAGATATAATGCGGGATGGGAAATTTACCGCAACCTCGTGTAACTCCTGCTCCACCATTTGCGACTTGTGGCACTGATTTTGCAGGACCTTTTTTAATTTTAAATAGAAAGGCTCGCGGTGCTAGGACCTGCAAGTGCTATCTGTGCATATTTGTTTGTTTCAGTACTAAAGCTGTACACTTGGAAGTCGTGAGCGACTTAACTAGCAGTGCATCTTATGCTTGCGTAGATTTATCTCACGACGAGGTAAACCTCACACTACTATATACTGTGATAATGGTAAAAATTTTGTAGGAGCTAATAATGAACTGAACAGACTGCTCAAGGAAAGTGGACGGTCAGTTAGCGACTGCGCGAGCAAGGAGGGTATAACGTTTAGATTCTCTTCGACGGTAACTGGGAAGCCGGAGTCAAAACGGCTAAATATCACTTAAAGCGTATCGCGGGTAACTCTAGTTTAACCTTTGAAAAATTAACTACACTGTTTGCACAGATTGAGGCTATCATGAACTCACGTCCGATTACTTCTATGTCTGCTGATCCATCTGATCTGTCAGCAATTACACCTGGGCACTTAGTTGTGGGTCGACCATTGACCTCACTGCCTTCACCCGTTATCGAACGAGTCAGCATAAATAGCTATCAGCTGATTGAACGCTTAAGACACCACTTCTGGTCCCGATGGACAAAGGACTATTTAGTCACTCTGCAGCAACGCGTCAAATGGCAGCGTGCACAACACCAAGTTCGTGTCGGCGACCTGGTCCTAATCCTGGATGACCAGCTGCCACCCATGAAGTGGCTCATGGGCCGCATCCTGAAGCTGTATCCGGGAACCGACGGCGTTTGCAGGGTGGTGGACGTAAAAACAGAGAACGGCGTCATTCATAGGCCCGTCTCTCGACTAGCCCTACTAGATTCCCAAGAGCTCCTTGGGGAACATGTCCCCAAGGGGGGGAGGATGTTTGCAACGGAGCTGAAACGCCGTGAGTCATGCTCAAGAGCCGGCATCCGAAGCAAGCGAGAATGACTTCCCTTTTTCTACGACCTACGACCAGCGCGGACGCCTTTTGTCACGCTGATGATTTTTTTACCTTGTTAAACTTCTTTACCATGTTATACTTTTGTTTACACTTGATCTAAATCTAGAAATTAAACTTAAAGCTAAGAATAAATGACTTTCGCTTCGATCACACCCTAACAACTACACAAATTATAAAACAAAATTATTATTTATTTTAAGGGGTAAATATTTTCTGGAGTTGGTAACACTGAAGTGACTGTCAAATAAATGCTAAAATATAAAGTATAGTCTGGAGCGTTACCACAGAGTAGGTTCATTATAAGTGATACTCTGTGGCGTTCGCTAGGAGTATATGCGTTCTGTGGAGGCGTTACTATACTAGCATTCCACTCCTTGCTTTACTATCACTAACTTACTGTTGCGCGAACGTGTTACTTACGCATAACAACGAATTTAAAACTTGTGTTGAACTTGCTAAATTAAAGTGTAATAAATAACCATGTCTAAAATTAATAAAAGGAAACATGTGATGAACGAAGCTTTCTGGGACGACTATGAGCTGCCAAAAGAAAAGCAAAGTATTGTAAAAGTTTTGAGAAGTAAAGGCAATAACTTACATGAGGTAAGATACTTTAATTTATTACAATGTAGTTATGTGTAGAGCTAACCAAGCCAACAGCAGGTCTATCTGTACAGTCATAAAAAAATGCTTGTAAAATCTTACTACAATTTATTATGTACCACGAACCATTCGTAGAAAATACCAGATTCTTGTGTGTGTATGGTATTTTCTCTACTACGACCGCGCCATTCTTACCGACAGAATTTTCCACTTTATTAGAACGAATACAGACATGACTTGTAAAATCTTACTACAATAATTTATGTACCACATAAACCATTCTAGAAAATACCACATGATGTGTGGTATTTTCTCTGCTACGACCGCGCCATTGTCACCGACAGGACTATTCACTATAATAGACCGGACATAGCCTTACTTGACTTGCAAAATCTTACTGCAATTATGTCGACCGCGCCATTCTCTTCACCGGGACTATTTACTATAATAGACCGGATATAACCTTCCATGACAAAGTAAATAAAGTTACCTACCAGACTAGAAGACCATCACTGAAAAAATAAGTAAATGCTGAGCAGGTGGATTCGCTAACTCAGTTGACATCAATTTGATAGGCACTATCCAGTACAAAGCAGCAATTGCTTTGACGTATAGGAAAACAAAAATGTACTACGTAGTGCCTATTATAATCGATGTCCACCGAGCAAAGCAGCAGTGTACTCAAAGATGAAATTACGTGGAATATGGCGACAAGCCGTGATTGACAATGATTAAACTTTAAGGGAACCCTCTTCAGAACTGCGATTTTCAATATGTATAGAATTGTAAGGAAGTTCATGCAGATAGAGGAGATTGAAGTAGGATCGCATCACACAACTCAAGAACATTAAAATCTTACACACCACAAACTCATACTGATAAATTATCATGTCAAATTAATTATTTAATAATTTGACACGCTTTCGGACCCTAACGTTTGAACGATTTCGGGTGAAATTTAGCACACAAGAAACTACCGAATATTATCCATGTACCAAGTGTCATCCAAATTTTAGACACAAACATCTGTGGTGCTCTGGATCTTGTACTAGGAAAACCAATATCAAAAGAGCCAGACCTCTCCTACCGACCTAATGTAAAACTATTTCTATTTTCAGATTACGACAGCAACCGGCGAAGAATACTTAGTTTCTATGCCAACAAAATTCAGAAAAAACATATGGGTGAAAAGAGGCAGTTTTATTGTAGTGGAACCGATACCAGAAGGTGATAAAGTGAAGGGTGAAATAGTGAAAATAATGACCAAAGACTCAATCAAATACTATAAAGAAAATAATTTGTGGCCCAAAGAGTTTGAGGACAAAAAAGAAATTGATGCGGATGGTGATGATGAACTATTTGTGAACCCAAATAGAATACCTGTGATGACTTATAGTGACGACAGTGATTCTGATGATAGTGACTTGGACAGTGATGAAGACAGTGACTCGGACTGTGATGAAGATAGTGACTCGGACAGTGATGAGTGACAAAAAATAGTATCTTTTTGGCTATAATTATGTAATTTTTGTACATAAAACTTCATGATAGTTTATTGTGATAATACAGGACCGGGTAAAACGGTGTGAATAGAAACTTAGGGGTGACTTAATACAACTGTTTGATTGGAATATCACTATAGTTTAGTTGTTCTATCTCACCAAGGCGGGTTGGTCTTGGATGTGTTGCAGTGTATGTGAACCTACACAGGTTTAAATACTCTTTTTTTTCTGTGTGCGTAAGCTCACAGTGTTGGGCATAGAAAATAGCTTCAGCACATCGACACCGAATACACACACATCTAAGACCAACCCGCCTTCCTGAAATAAACACACAACAAAATTTGTCAATTTCATTTTAACTAATATAAAAACTGGCCAAGTGCGTGTTGGACTTCGCACATTTAGGGTTCCGTACAAAATTTGAAAGAAAAAATCTGATTTATCAATATATTGATATTGGTTTTGTTTTGTATTGGTGTTTGTTTGTTGTTATTTTGTGACAGACAGACGGACACGTGAGTGACACCAATCCCTAGGGCTCCATTTGGACCCTTCGGGTACGGAACCCTAAAAAAGAAGCTTCTTTCAATTCACTTATGCGTTTCTAATAACCCTGTTTTACAGTACCTTATGTGGACTTTACATTCTGAACAAGCAATACTGATAATAAACATTGTATGAAATCTGACTGTTGGTTAATTAATTTCTTTTATTTGAGGAGTTATGAATCAATTATCTCACTCTGATATCAGTTTCAATAAATTTATTGAGTCTATTTTAAATTGTTGAGGACTGTTTCTGCTGAAACATTACCCTCTTTCTGGGGTAGTCGGTAAAAATAAAATTATCTGGCTTTTGTTTACATACTTTAATAGAAGTACAACATATAACTACAATAGAAATAACATCTAAACAGCAATTTATTTGAGATCACCAGAACTGGCCAAGTCTTGGACTTAAAGAGCCAAAATCGAATCTAAACATAAAATACAAAGAGTTTGAATGTTAATGGATAATATTTATTCTGGAAAATACATGATTCCTGTTACACAAGCAACCGTACAAAAGCTGAGGGAAAACCTAGTAAATAATAATAAATTAGATTTTACACATTATTTCACAAACTATTTTCGCAATAAATAGGTCTAAATTATACTAGCTATTTAGTAAAGCAATATTATTATAATAATATGAATAAAATGTTACTATCCTCAAATTTGCTTTTTTTTTGTGGGGGTAATCATCCAATGACTCGCTCTGGGTGGAGAGAAAGGGCGTGTCAGACTTTTACTAAATTCCACCCTTGTTCCTTCATTTGCCGGTGTTCGAGTGCCCAGGGGGCACGGTAACTCTGTTTCGAATTTATCCACGACCCTAGCAAATTATCTACGTTTTATATATATATAGTTTTTTTTACTGATACTGTATGTATAAGTACGGTATGTTCGTAGATGTCTTAAAAAAATACACCTATCTTCACCCATATTAGCTTTTGACAGGTGTTTTAATTAAAACTGTTCACTGCAGGTGGCTCTTATAAATGTTTGGTATGGACGCTCCGGGGGTAGTCCAAAGAGTAAGAAGGTGGTCTGGTCACTCAAATGAGTGTGCTAGTGATTTAGAAGAGTGTACTGGTTGGGGCTCAAGAGGTGGCTTGTATTAGCCTTTCGTACACTTAAAGTGCATTTATCGCACGAGCACTTGGTACTTGGCTTAAATGGACGATCCGCTTGAGAACTAGGTACATAGCTTATAAATGAACACTCTGTAGGTGATCCATAGAGCGCGATGGAAGTCGATCAAATGAGGGTGCTGGTCTCGCTCAGGCGGTGGCTTGTATGCAAATCCTAAATCAGTATATTTAATATCTGCATCAATATCATCAGCCATTATCTTATAAAATTCAAAGTTTTTTCAGTGATGGTCTTATAGTCTGGTATGTTGTGCGTGTTGGGGACTGTGATGTCTATCAGGTAGGTAACTTTATTTACTTTGTCATAGAAGTTTATATTCTATTCTATTCTTAATAAGACTTTGATGCTAAATGTCATGATTTCATGAAATAAGTACTTACATTTGGTATCAATTCTAACTGAGAGAGATGTATTTATGATTTTAATGATTATATTTCTATAAAGACATACTTGCTACGGTCGCGAATCAAATTTTGACCAAGATACAACCTGACACTGACCTGCAAATTGCAAAAAACGTAAGAAAATTTGAATTTCGCGGGCTACCCTGTAGCATTCACCTTGAGCATGTATGTGACAGCCACTTCAGTGTTACCAACTCCTGAAAATATTTACCCCTTAAAATAAATAGTAATTTTGTTTTGTAATGTGTAGTATTTTTTTTTTCAATTTGTGGTCTCGTTTAAAAAAAAAAACGGATTTCAAACCGATATTCTTCATTCAATAGCTGACCTACTGACTATACGTTAACTGTACAGCATTTAACAAAAACCCTGTCTGATCCTGAAGGGTATTACTTGGTACCGTACTGCGTACACATATACGTAATTATTTAATGGATACGAGGTAATTATTTTTCACCAATGAAAATAATAAATTAAAAAAAAAGAAAAACTTATCAAAGGCAACACTGAGCGCTCGACAATGTTCACCTACTCAAAGGTGCCGCCTGCCTGAGCGAGACAGAGTGCCTACAGCGCGGCTAGTGCAGGGCGGTATCTTTTGAAATAAAAATTGGTAAAAATGAAAAGATTTCGCCGGCCAGTGGTGTGTTGTCAACTTATGAAAATTTGTCATAACTTTCGCATATTTTACAACTTTTTCTAGTACTTATGTTAAACCAGGAATACGCCTTTATTGAATCGGACAGGGTTTTTGTTACATGTTGTATATCCTACGTGGGGAATATTGGTGTCTAGCGAAGTAAGTTTTACATTACGTGTTTTAACTACTAGTCACTCCGTCTTTATTTCAATATTGTGAGTTCAACTGGAAGCGACTTATGTTTTTTTAGAGTGCCACGTAGGATATACACTTGACGAATAGTCAGTAGGTCAGCTATTGAGTACAGAATATCGGTTGGAAATCTAAGTTTTTTATGACATGACTACAAATTGAAAAAAAAAATTACTACTGTTTGCAACGGAGCTGAAACGCCGTGAATCATGCTCAAGATCCGGCATCCGAAGCAAGCGAGAATGGAACGCGGCGCGGCGAATGATTGGACCAGTGTGACCATTTGTGACAGGTTCCTGCCATTTTGGCCTCTCATTTTAGACTCTGGCATCATCGGCTGACGTTTTAAAAACCTGGCAGTATTGGGTATAGAAAATAAATCTTACTTGTGGCAACTCAAAATTTCGAAAATGACAACCCTAAAGATACTTCGCAAGCATGCGGGGGATTCCCCTGTACTTCTCGTGTAATGTTTGTATTACATTCAATTAATAACTTTAAAAGTTGATAATCTTAAAACAAATATTCATAAACACGAGTTTTTGGTTGATATTTCAATCAGTCCTAGAGATGTACCTACTTTGGTTTTGTTTCCAATTAGATTTCATGGTGATCATTTTCAATGTCATGATTTCATGAAATACTACATTTGACATCAATTCTAACTGAAAGAGTTTTATTGATGATTGTAATGATTATAATTCTATAAATACATACTTGCTACGGCCGCGAATCATGTTTTGACCAAGATTCAACCTGACACTGACCGTACATTTTTTTGAATTTCGCGGGCTACCCTGGCCCTTCTACCACTAGTAAACGTAAAAATATATGAATGGATTCAGTGGCCAGTCTTCCGTAAGTTTAGTAAACAGATTGTAATGTAAAAATAAAAAAATAGCATAACATTATGTGTGTTTTAACTTTTCAACGGTAATTAAAGTTGGCAATATTTAGGCATTTTTTACTACAGGCTTTGTTTGGCAGGATTTAGCAGGTTTTTAACCAAAGTAAGGCAGGCAGGATCTGTACTTTGAAGATGGTCACACTGTCTACGACCAGCGCGGACGCCTTTCGTCACGCTGATGATTTTTTTACCTTGTTAAACTGCTTTAGAATGTTATACTTTTGTTTACACTTGTTCTATATAATTTCTAAATCTCGAAACTAAACTTAAAGCTAAGAATAAATGACTTTCGCTTCGATCACACCCTAACATTTGGAGACCACGACGTGATCTAAAGCACGCACGCAGCATGGAAATCTGACGACGGCCAGGCCAGCCAGCGAGGCAACCAACTCTGTGTCTACCAAGCTGCGATACGTGAGGCGCGCTAATGCCGAAGTGGGACTCCGGACTCCTGGGATGACTCACCTACCTCGAGTGCATGTGTAGTGAGTGATTTGGTTGGCTAACAGGGAAGTACGCCCAATTCTAGTATTCTATTTCTTAACCTAAATCAATAAAGCTTAGCCGAGTTCTGTGCATCAGTTTCCACACCTTACTTTCTATGGAGTCAGCTAAATTGATACTTTCTTAGTAGGTAGGTACCTACTATTATATGACAAGAACACCTACCTAATTACTTACTATAATAATTTGCTTTTTAAGGACTCAGAAAAATGATTATTCTATTTAGGTAGGTACCTACCTACTATTAAATGACAACCGCCTACCTAATTACTTTCTACTTACGAGTCAGATAAATGATAATTTCATAGTAGGTAGGTACTAAAGAAAAGACAAGCATACCTACCTAACTAATTCACTTGCTATTTTACTTGATTTCTGTGAATCAGATTGATAAATAAATGATACTTCCTTAGTGGGTGGGTACCTACTGAATAACCGACAAGCATACCCACCTACCCAATTACTTGCTTTCTACTTGCATTTCGCTTACGGAACCACCCTGGCATTTTCCAGACTCACCGTGTGCACCTGCTTCTTGGTTCCCGCTGGAATGCGCTGCTTTAGAACTACCTGCTCATCACAGCTGCTGCTTGGATCCTGTGCTGTGTGACCTGCTTTGCTCGTGTGTGAATTGCTGACTGTCGAGCTGTTGTCGTAGCCATTGCGCGACTAGCACGGTTTGGCTGTTCTTTTCTTAACTTTTACATGCGGTATCTGAAACCGGGATAACTAATTTCTTGACGGTCTGTTCAGTGTCACTAAGCTTTCACAATGTCTGCTGAAATGAAATCTCTCATTCAGCAACGTGGTACGATAAAGGCTAGAATAACTATATTTTCAAAATACTTGAATACTGTAAAACTGATGATGAGAAGCAACTGATTAAAACTGAGATAAAACTTTCAAGATTCAGAGAGTTATTGACACAGTTTGATGATTTAAAAACTAAAATTGAAGGTTTGAATCCTGATCATTTAGAAGAAAATGACATAATTGAAGGTGACTCTTGCTCAAACATTGCTAAAGCTCAATTGTTAATTGAAAGTCTAACTCATAGTGATGCAATACCTGAAAATACTAAATGTAATTATATAACATTAATTTGCCTACCATTCAGCTGCCTTCCTTCGATGGAAACTATTTAAAGTGGATGGAATTTAGAGACACTTTCGATTCTTCTTTTTCTAATCAACAACAATGATACTATTCCAGACAAAAATAAGTTTCATTACCTTCGTTCATTATTTTTAAATATTGAACTTACCTGTTTTGAGTTAAATAACTCGCTCGTACTGATTGCTAAAGCATCACAGAGAGAATGCTTTTCGAAAGAAATTCACGCCCTTGAAACTATGAATAAATTAAATCCTAAGTCGCGAGTTCTCTCTTTGAATCCGTTTTTGGATAAACACGGTGTGTTGCGTGTCGGTGGAAGGATCGATAATGCATCCCACTGTCCCTATGGCAAAAGACATCCCATACTACTAGACCCCAAACACACTTTCACTAAACTTCTATTTGAGCAAGAACATCTTCGTCTCCTACACTGTGGCCCCCAGCAACTTTTAGTTATACTTAAGTATATAAAAGATATCTGCATTTTTGTAAAAAGCCACATGTATTACTTCAGGCAACGTAGTGAGGTTCTACCAAGGCAAAAAAGGGCAAAATTTCAAAGCCTATTAAAAGCTATATATCAACAACCAAGTCATAAAGATATTTATAAGAAAAACGTGTACAATATGTGTGTAATGATTTATAATAACATTCCAAATGAATATAAACTTTTACAGGGTAATATTTTTAAGACAAAATTGACAGAATGGCTACAAAAGAACTGTTTCTATAGCGTTAGAGAATTTATGCAGTTAAGAAATAATAATAATGTTAATAATTTAATTAGTTAATGAATGTATGACGGTAAATTTTTATTTAGTAATGAAGTTAATTGAATGATTGAAAATTGTATATATGATAATAAGAAACTTATCGCATGATGTGTGACATTGATAAAAATAATTTGCACGCTTGCTTGCAGGCAGAATACAATTACTTAATAGGACATAAGATCTTCCTTTGTAAAAAAATGTATTTCTTGCAAATAAATATTTTGATTTGATTTGATTTAAATACTATTCGTGATCAATTCTGGCATACAGGCGGGAAAGTGTTAGCTGCGGAGATATAATGCGGGATGGGAAATTTACCGCAACCTCGTGTAACTCCTGCTCCACCATTTGCGACTTGTGGCACTGATTTTGCAGGACCTTTTTTAATTTTAAATAGAAAGGCTCGCGGTGCTAGGACCTGCAAGTGCTATCTGTGCATATTTGTTTGTTTCAGTACTAAAGCTGTACACTTGGAAGTCGTGAGCGACTTAACTAGCAGTGCGTTTATCTTATGCTTGCGTAGATTTATCTCACGACGAGGTAAACCTCACACTACTATATACTGTGATAATGGTAAAAATTTTGTAGGAGCTAATAATGAACTGAACAGACTGCTCAAGGAAAGTGGACGGTCAGTTAGCGACTGCGCGAGCAAGGAGGGTATAACGTTTAGATTCTCTTCGACGGTAACTGGGAAGCCGGAGTCAAAACGGCTAAATATCACTTAAAGCGTATCGCGGGTAACTCTAGTTTAACCTTTGAAAAATTAACTACACTGTTTGCACAGATTGAGGCTATCATGAACTCACATCCGATTACTTCTATGTCTGCTGATCCATCTGATCTGTCAGCAATTACACCTGGGCACTTCGTTGTGGGTCGACCATTGACCTCACTGCCTTCACCCGTTATCGAACGAGTCAGCATAAATAGCTATCAGCTGATTGAACGCTTAAGACACCACTTCTGGTCCCGATGGACAAAGGACTATTTAGTCACTCTGCAGCAACGCGTCAAATGGCAGCGTGCACAACACCAAGTTCGTGTCGGCGACCTGGTCCTTATCCTGGATGACCAGCTGCCACCCATGAAGTGGCTCATGGGCCGCATCCTGAAGCTGTATCCGGGAACCGACGGCGTTTGCAGGGTGGTGGACGTAAAAACAGAGAACGGCGTCATTCATAGGCCCGTCTCTCGACTAGCCCTACTAGATTCCCAAGAGCTCCTTGGGGAACATGTCCCCAAGGGGGGGAGGATGTTTGCAACGGAGCTGAAACGCCGTGAGTCATGCTCAAGAGCCGGCATCCGAAGCAAGCGAGAATGACTCTTCCCTTTTTCTACGACCTACGACCAGCGCGGACGCCTTTTGTCACGCTGATGATTTTTTTACCTTGTTAAACTTCTTTACCATGTTATACTTTTGTTTACACTTGATCTAAATCTAGAAATTAAACTTAAAGCTAAGAATAAATGACTTTCGCTTCGATCACACCCTAACAACTACACAGATTATAAAACAAAATTATTATTTATTTTAAGGGGTAAATATTTTCTGGAGTTGGTAACACTGAAGTGACTGTCAAATAAATGCTAAAATATAAAGTATAGTCTGGAGCGTTACCACAGAGTAGGTTCATTATAAGTGATACTCTGTGGCGTTCGCTAGGAGTATATGCGTTCTGTGGAGGCGTTACTATACTAGCATTCCACTCCTTGCTTTACTATCACTAACTTACTGTTGCGCGAACGTGTTACTTACGCATAACAACGAATTTAAAACTTGTGTTGAACTTGCTAAATTAAAGTGTAATAAATAACCATGTCTAAAATTAATAAAAGGAAACATGTGATGAACGAAGCTTTCTGGGACGACTATGAGCTGCCAAAAGAAAAGCAAAGTATTGTAAAAGTTTTGAGAAGTAAAGGCAATAACTTACATGAGGTAAGATACTTTAATTTATTACAATGTAGTTATGTGTAGAGCTAACCAAGCCAACAGCAGGTCGGAAGCACTTTCATTTAGCGCCAATCGCGGATTTATAGTAGGTATTTTTTTTTGGGTACAGGATACCCTTTTTAGTGTAAATTTGAAAACCCCAAAACGCGCAAAACCATAGGGGCCGAGAAAAAAATTGTCAAAATTTTTCAAAAATGGTGAAAAATTAAGGGTGAAGAAGATCACGTGATGTATGTAAAGACAATTTCCAAGCAATAATACGATCAATGGCATCTTCAAGGTCACGATTAACACCCTAAAAGCCGAAGGTCAAGGTCATTCGTCAAAGGGCAAAGGCATTTTTTATTTTATTATAATGTTTTAGGTTTGCATGTCGATGGAGCCAAGTGTCGACGGAGCCCCGCTTCGCGGGGCTCCTACTTCTGAGTGGTTTATAAAAAAATAACCACGAAGGGGATGGCGGGGTCTATTCGCTCGCTTCGCTCGCTCTCTTGACCCCGCCATCCCCTTCTAACCTAACCTGTCCGAGTCGGGGTGCCCTAAGTCCCGAGCTCGCTTCGCTCGCTCTTGCATCCTAAGTTGTCATTGCTTTTTTACTTAGTGAAGAAGTGAGTGTTAAGTTTAGTGTGTAGTGTAATAGGTAACATAATAAAAAAACAAAAATAGAACACGAGTGAAGGACGTAAGACTAGGCAATATGGTCAAAAGACTATAGCCTTCCCTTCGGGGTAAAAAAAAAATACGACGAGTGACAACTGTCAAACGTTTTTTTCTCGCTAATCTTACAATCGATTACGTTTCGTTACCTACGATCTTTAGAGTTAATAAAAATAGTACAACTTTTTTAAATTTAATTTTATTATATTTGCTTAATAATTGAGTTCATGGCGGTAGCAGACATTTAAATATGAATTAAAGGTAAAAACTCACAATATTTACACTAAAAACCATTAAATTCCACTGTCGCTTTGTCTAAACGTAAAACGAAACGACCTAGGAATGAAATTCGTACAGTATCTGTGGCATATCGTCAATTTTATTAAGTAATTATGTAGAATTTTCTGAAACTTTAGGATTTTTTTTCTCAAAAAGTAGACGTTTGCGCGTTAAAATGTTTTACGAAAGTGTTTTACTTAAATACATGTACAAGCTGTAAAATTGTGAAGCCTCGCACAGATTGGCGCTAAAGGAAAGTGGAGCCGCAGGTCTATCTGTACAGTCATAAAAAAATGCTTGTAAAATCTTACTACAATTTATTATGTACCACGAACCATTCGTAGAAAATACCAGATTCTTGTGTGTGTATGGTATTTTCTCTACTACGACCGCGCCATTCTTACCGACAGAATTTTCCACTTTATTAGAACGAATACAGACATGACTTGTAAAATCTTACTACAATAATTTATGTACCACATAAACCATTCTAGAAAATACCACATGATGTGTGGTATTTTCTCTGCTACGACCGCGCCATTGTCACCGACAGGACTATTCACTATAATAGACCGGACATAGCCTTACTTGACTTGCAAAATCTTACTGCAATTATGTCGACCGCGCCATTCTCTTCACCGGGACTATTTACTATAATAGACCGGATATAACCTTCCATGACAAAGTAAATAAAGTTACCTACCAGACTAGAAGACCATCACTGAAAAAATAAGTAAATGCTGAGCAGGTGGATTCGCTAACTCAGTTGACATCAATTTGATAGGCACTATCCAGTACAAAGCAGCAATTGCTTTGACGTATAGGAAAACAAAAATGTACTACGTAGTGCCTATTATAATCGATGTCCACCGAGCAAAGCAGCAGTGTACTCAAAGATGAAATTACGTGGAATATGGCGACAAGCCGTGATTGACAATGATTAAACTTTAAGGGAACCCTCTTCAGAACTGCGATTTTCAATATGTATAGAATTGTAAGGAAGTTCATGCAGATAGAGGAGATTGAAGTAGGATCGCATCACACAACTCAAGAACATTAAAATCTTACACACCACAAACTCATACTGATAAATTATCATGTCAAATTAATTATTTAATAATTTGACACGCTTTCGGACCCTAACGTTTGAACGATTTCGGGTGAAATTTAGCACACAAGAAACTACCGAATATTATCCATGTACCAAGTGTCATCCAAATTTTAGACACAAACATCTGTGGTGCTCTGGATCTTGTACTAGGAAAACCAATATCAAAAGAGCCAGACCTCTCCTACCGACCTAATGTAAAACTATTTCTATTTTCAGATTACGACAGCAACCGGCGAAGAATACTTAGTTTCTATGCCAACAAAATTCAGAAAAAACATATGGGTGAAAAGAGGCAGTTTTATTGTAGTGGAACCGATACCAGAAGGTGATAAAGTGAAGGGTGAAATAGTGAAAATAATGACCAAAGACTCAATCAAATACTATAAAGAAAATAATTTGTGGCCCAAAGAGTTTGAGGACAAAAAAGAAATTGATGCGGATGGTGATGATGAACTATTTGTGAACCCAAATAGAATACCTGTGATGACTTATAGTGACGACAGTGATTCTGATGATAGTGACTTGGACAGTGATGAAGACAGTGACTCGGACTGTGATGAAGATAGTGACTCGGACAGTGATGAGTGACAAAAAATAGTATCTTTTTGGCTATAATTATGTAATGTTTGTACATAAAACTTCATGATAGTTTATTGTGATAATACAGGACCGGGTAAAACGGTGTGAATAGAAACTTAGGGGTGACTTAATACAACTGTTTGATTGGAATATCACTATAGTTTAGTTGTTCTATCTCACCAAGGCGGGTTGGTCTTGGATGTGTTGCAGTGTATGTGAACCTACACAGGTTTAAATACTCTTTTTTTTCTGTGTGCGTAAGCTCACAGTGTTGGGCATAGAAAATAGCTTCAGCACATCGACACCGAATACACACACATCTAAGACCAACCCGCCTTCCTGAAATAAACACACAACAAAATTTGTCAATTTCATTTTAACTAATATAAAAACTGGCCAAGTGCGTGTTGGACTTCGCACATTTAGGGTTCCGTACAAAATTTGAAAGAAAAAATCTGATTTATCAATATATTGATATTGGTTTTGTTTTGTATTGGTGTTTGTTTGTTGTTATTTTGTGACAGACAGACGGACACGTGAGTGACAGCAATCCCTAGGGCTCCATTTGGACCCTTCGGGTACGGAACCCTAAAAAAGAAGCTTCTTTCAATTCACTTATGCGTTTCTAATAACCCTGTTTTACAGTACCTTATGTGGACTTTACATTCTGAACAAGCAATACTGATAATAAACATTGTATGAAATCTGACTGTTGGTTAATTAATTTCTTTTATTTGAGGAGTTATGAATCAATTATCTCACTCTGATATCAGTTTTAATAAATTTATTGAGTCTATTTTAAATTGTTGAGGACTGTTTCTGCTGAAACATTACCCTCTTTCTGGGGTAGTCGGTAAAAATTAAATTATCTGGCTTTTGTTTACATACTTTAATAGAAGTACAACATATAACTACAATAGAAATAACATCTAAACAGCAATTTATTTGAGATCACCAGAACTGGCCAAGTCTTGGACTTAAAGAGCCAAAATCGAATCTAAACATAAAATACAAAGAGTTTGAATGTTAATGGATAATATTTATTCTGGAAAATACATGATTCCTGTTACACAAGCAACCGTACAAAAGCTGAGGGAAAACCTAGTAAATAATAATAAATTAGATTTTACACATTATTTCACAAACTATTTTCGCAATAAATAGGTCTAAATTATACTAGCTATTTAGTAAAGCAATATTATTATAATAATATGAATAAAATGTTACTATCCTCAAATTTGCTTTTTTTTTGTGGGGGTAATCATCCAATGACTCGCTCTGGGTGGAGAGAAAGGGCGTGTCAGACTTTTACTAAATTCCACCCTTGTTCCTTCATTTGCCGGTGTTCGAGTGCCCAGGGGGCACGGTAACTCTGTTTCGAATTTATCCACGACCCTAGCAAATTATCTACGTTTTATATATATATAGTTTTTTTTACTGATACTGTATGTATAAGTACGGTATGTTCGTAGATGTCTTAAAAAAATACACCTATCTTCACCCATATTAGCTTTTGACAGGTGTTTTAATTAAAACTGTTCACTGCAGGTGGCTCTTATAAATGTTTGGTATGGACGCTCCGGGGGTAGTCCAAAGAGTAAGAAGGTGGTCTGGTCACTCAAATGAGTGTGCTAGTGATTTAGAAGAGTGTACTGGTTGGGGCTCAAGAGGTGGCTTGTATTAGCCTTTCGTACACTTAAAGTGCATTTATCGCACGAGCACTTGGTACTTGGCTTAAATGGACGATCCGCTTGAGAACTAGGTACATAGCTTATAAATGAACACTCTGTAGGTGATCCATAGAGCGCGATGGAAGTCGATCAAATGAGGGTGCTGGTCTCGCTCAGGCGGTGGCTTGTATGCAAATCCTAAATCAGTATATTTAATATCTGCATCAATATCATCAGCCATTATCTTATAAAATTCAAAGTTTTTTCAGTGATGGTCTTATAGTCTGGTATGTTGTGCGTGTTGGGGACTGTGATGTCTATCAGGTAGGTAACTTTATTTACTTTGTCATAGAAGTTTATATTCTATTCTTAATAAGACTTTGATGCTAAATGTCATGATTTCATGAAATAAGTACTTACATTTGGTATCAATTCTAACTGAGAGAGATGTATTTATGATTTTAATGATTATATTTCTATAAAGACATACTTGCTACGGTCGCGAATCAAATTTTGACCAAGATACAACCTGACACTGACCTGCAAATTGCAAAAAACGTAAGAAAATTTGAATTTCGCGGGCTACCCTGTAGCATTCACCTTGAGCATGTATGTGACAGCCACTTCAGTGTTACCAACTCCTGAAAATATTTACCCCTTAAAATAAATAGTAATTTTGTTTTGTAATGTGTAGTATTTTTTTTTTCAATTTGTGGTCTCGTTTAAAAAAAAAAACGGATTTCAAACCGATATTCTTCATTCAATAGCTGACCTACTGACTATACGTTAACTGTACAGCATTTAACAAAAACCCTGTCTGATCCTGAAGGGTATTACTTGGTACCGTACTGCGTACACATATACGTAATTATTTAATGGATACGAGGTAATTATTTTTCACCAATGAAAATAATAAATTAAAAAAAAAGAAAAACTTATCAAAGGCAACACTGAGCGCTCGACAATGTTCACCTACTCAAAGGTGCCGCCTGCCTGAGCGAGACAGAGTGCCTACAGCGCGGCTAGTGCAGGGCGGTATCTTTTGAAATAAAAATTGGTAAAAATGAAAAGATTTCGCCGGCCAGTGGTGTGTTGTCAACTTATGAAAATTTGTCATAACTTTCGCATATTTTACAACTTTTTCTAGTACTTATGTTAAACCAGGAATACGCCTTTATTGAATCGGACAGGGTTTTTGTTACATGTTGTATATCCTACGTGGGGAATATTGGTGTCTAGCGAAGTAAGTTTTACATTACGTGTTTTAACTACTAGTCACTCCGTCTTTATTTCAATATTGTGAGTTCAACTGGAAGCGACTTATGTTTTTTTAGAGTGCCACGTAGGATATACACTTGACGAATAGTCAGTAGGTCAGCTATTGAGTACAGAATATCGGTTGGAAATCTAAGTTTTTTATGACATGACTACAAATTGAAAAAAAAAATTACTACTGTTTGCAACGGAGCTGAAACGCCGTGAATCATGCTCAAGATCCGGCATCCGAAGCAAGCGAGAATGGAACGCGGCGCGGCGAATGATTGGACCAGTGTGACCATTTGTGACAGGTTCCTGCCATTTTGGCCTCTCATTTTAGACTCTGGCATCATCGGCTGACGTTTTAAAAACCTGGCAGTATTGGGTATAGAAAATAAATCTTACTTGTGGCAACTCAAAATTTCGAAAATGACAACCCTAAAGATACTTCGCAAGCATGCGGGGGATTCCCCTGTACTTCTCGTGTAATGTTTGTATTACATTCAATTAATAACTTTAAAAGTTGATAATCTTAAAACAAATATTCATAAACACGAGTTTTTGGTTGATATTTCAATCAGTCCTAGAGATGTACCTACTTTGGTTTTGTTTCCAATTAGATTTCATGGTGATCATTTTCAATGTCATGATTTCATGAAATACTACATTTGACATCAATTCTAACTGAAAGAGTTTTATTGATGATTGTAATGATTATAATTCTATAAATACATACTTGCTACGGCCGCGAATCATGTTTTGACCAAGATTCAACCTGACACTGACCGTACATTTTTTTGAATTTCGCGGGCTACCCTGGCCCTTCTACCACTAGTAAACGTAAAAATATATGAATGGATTCAGTGGCCAGTCTTCCGTAAGTTTAGTAAACAGATTGTAATGTAAAAATAAAAAAATAGCATAACATTATGTGTGTTTTAACTTTTCAACGGTAATTAAAGTTGGCAATATTTAGGCATTTTTTACTACAGGCTTTGTTTGGCAGGATTTAGCAGGTTTTTAACCAAAGTAAGGCAGGCAGGATCTGTACTTTGAAGATGGTCACACTGTCTACGACCAGCGCGGACGCCTTTCGTCACGCTGATGATTTTTTTACCTTGTTAAACTGCTTTAGAATGTTATACTTTTGTTTACACTTGTTCTATATAATTTCTAAATCTCGAAACTAAACTTAAAGCTAAGAATAAATGACTTTCGCTTCGATCACACCCTAACATTTGGAGACCACGACGTGATCTAAAGCACGCACGCAGCATGGAAATCTGACGACGGCCAGGCCAGCCAGCGAGGCAACCAACTCTGTGTCTACCAAGCTGCGATACGTGAGGCGCGCTAATGCCGAAGTGGGACTCCGGACTCCTGGGATGACTCACCTACCTCGAGTGCATGTGTAGTGAGTGATTTGGTTGGCTAACAGGGAAGTACGCCCAATTCTAGTATTCTATTTCTTAACCTAAATCAATAAAGCTTAGCCGAGTTCTGTGCATCAGTTTCCACACCTTACTTTCTATGGAGTCAGCTAAATTGATACTTTCTTAGTAGGTAGGTACCTACTATTATATGACAAGAACACCTACCTAATTACTTACTATAATAATTTGCTTTTTAAGGACTCAGAAAAATGATTATTCTATTTAGGTAGGTACCTACCTACCTACTATTAAATGACAACCGCCTACCTAATTACTTTCTACTTACGAGTCAGATAAATGATAATTTCATAGTAGGTAGGTACTAAAGAAAAGACAAGCATACCTACCTAACTAATTCACTTGCTATTTTACTTGATTTCTGTGAATCAGATTGATAAATAAATGATACTTCCTTAGTGGGTGGGTACCTACTGAATAACCGACAAGCATACCCACCTACCCAATTACTTGCTTTCTACTTGCATTTCGCTTACGGAACCACCCTGGCATTTTCCAGACTCACCGTGTGCACCTGCTTCTTGGTTCCCGCTGGAATGCGCTGCTTTAGAACTACCTGCTCATCACAGCTGCTGCTTGGATCCTGTGCTGTGTGACCTGCTTTGCTCGTGTGTGAATTGCTGACTGTCGAGCTGTTGTCGTAGCCATTGCGCGACTAGCACGGTTTGGCTGTTCTTTTCTTAACTTTTACATGCGGTATCTGAAACCGGGATAACTAATTTCTTGACGGTCTGTTCAGTGTCACTAAGCTTTCACAATGTCTGCTGAAATGAAATCTCTCATTCAGCAACGTGGTACGATAAAGGCTAGAATAACTATATTTTCAAAATACTTGAATACTGTAAAACTGATGATGAGAAGCAACTGATTGAAACTGAGATAAAACTTTCAAGATTCAGAGAGTTATTGACACAGTTTGATGATTTAAAAACTAAAATTGAAGGTTTGAATCCTGATCATTTAGAAGAAAATGACATAATTGAAGGTGACTCTTGCTCAAACATTGCTAAAGCTCAATTGTTAATTGAAAGTCTAACTCATAGTGATGCAATACCTGAAAATACTAAATGTAATTATATAACATTAATTTGCCTACCATTCAGCTGCCTTCCTTCGATGGAAACTATTTAAAGTGGATGGAATTTAGAGACACTTTCGATTCTTCTTTTTCTAATCAACAACAATGATACTATTCCAGACAAAAATAAGTTTCATTACCTTCGTTCATTATTTTTAAATATTGAACTTACCTGTTTTGAGTTAAATAACTCGCTCGTACTGATTGCTAAAGCATCACAGAGAGAATGCTTTTCGAAAGAAATTCACGCCCTTGAAACTATGAATAAATTAAATCCTAAGTCGCGAGTTCTCTCTTTGAATCCGTTTTTGGATAAACACGGTGTGTTGCGTGTCGGTGGAAGGATCGATAATGCATCCCACTGTCCCTATGGCAAAAGACATCCCATACTACTAGACCCCAAACACACTTTCACTAAACTTCTATTTGAGCAAGAACATCTTCGTCTCCTACACTGTGGCCCCCAGCAATAAGTATATAAAAGATATCTGCATTTTTGTAAAAAGCCACATGTATTACTTCAGGGAACGTAGTGAGGTTCTACCAAGGCAAAAAAGGGCAAAATTTCAAAGCCTATTAAAAGCTATATATCAACAACCAAGTCATAAAGATATTTATAAGAAAAACGTGTACAATATGTGTGTAATGATTTATAATAACATTCCAAATGAATATAAACTTTTACAGGGTAATATTTTTAAGACAAAATTGACAGAATGGCTACAAAAGAACTGTTTCTATAGCGTTAGAGAATTTATGCAGTTAAGAAATAATAATAATGTTAATAATTTGATTAGTTAATGAATGTATGACGGTAAATTTTTATTTAGTAATGAAGTTAATTGAATGATTGAAAATTGTATATATGATAATAAGAAACTTATCGCATGATGTGTGACATTGATAAAAATAATTTGCACGCTTGCTTGCAGGCAGAATACAATTACTTAATAGGACATAAGATCTTCCTTTGTAAAAAAATGTATTTCTTGCAAATAAATATTTTGATTTGATTTGATTTAAATACTATTCGTGATCAATTCTGGCCTACAGGCGGGAAAGTGTTAGCTGCGGAGATATAATGCGGGATGGGAAATTTACCGCAACCTCGTGTAACTCCTGCTCCACCATTTGCGACTTGTGGCACTGATTTTGCAGGACCTTTTTTAATTTTAAATAGAAAGGCTCGCGGTGCTAGGACCTGCAAGTGCTATCTGTGCATATTTGTTTGTTTCAGTACTAAAGCTGTACACTTGGAAGTCGTGAGCGACTTAACTAGCAGTGCATCTTATGCTTGCGTAGATTTATCTCACGACGAGGTAAACCTCACACTACTATATACTGTGATAATGGTAAAAATTTTGTAGGAGCTAATAATGAACTGAACAGACTGCTCAAGGAAAGTGGACGGTCAGTTAGCGACTGCGCGAGCAAGGAGGGTATAACGTTTAGATTCTCTTCGACGGTAACTGGGAAGCCGGAGTCAAAACGGCTAAATATCACTTAAAGCGTATCGCGGGTAACTCTAGTTTAACCTTTGAAAAATTAACTACACTGTTTGCACAGATTGAGGCTATCATGAACTCACGTCCGATTACTTCTATGTCTGCTGATCCATCTGATCTGTCAGCAATTACACCTGGGCACTTAGTTGTGGGTCGACCATTGACCTCACTGCCTTCACCCGTTATCGAACGAGTCAGCATAAATAGCTATCAGCTGATTGAACGCTTAAGACACCACTTCTGGTCCCGATGGACAAAGGACTATTTAGTCACTCTGCAGCAACGCGTCAAATGGCAGCGTGCACAACACCAAGTTCGTGTCGGCGACCTGGTCCTAATCCTGGATGACCAGCTGCCACCCATGAAGTGGCTCATGGGCCGCATCCTGAAGCTGTATCCGGGAACCGACGGCGTTTGCAGGGTGGTGGACGTAAAAACAGAGAACGGCGTCATTCATAGGCCCGTCTCTCGACTAGCCCTACTAGATTCCCAAGAGCTCCTTGGGGAACATGTCCCCAAGGGGGGGAGGATGTTTGCAACGGAGCTGAAACGCCGTGAGTCATGCTCAAGAGCCGGCATCCGAAGCAAGCGAGAATGACTCTTCCCTTTTTCTACGACCTACGACCAGCGCGGACGCCTTTTGTCACGCTGATGATTTTTTTACCTTGTTAAACTTCTTTACCATGTTATACTTTTGTTTACACTTGATCTAAATCTAGAAATTAAACTTAAAGCTAAGAATAAATGACTTTCGCTTCGATCACACCCTAACAACTACACAAATTATAAAACAAAATTATTATTTATTTTAAGGGGTAAATATTTTCTGGAGTTGGTAACACTGAAGTGACTGTCAAATAAATGCTAAAATATAAAGTATAGTCTGGAGCGTTACCACAGAGTAGGTTCATTATAAGTGATACTCTGTGGCGTTCGCTAGGAGTATATGCGTTCTGTGGAGGCGTTACTATACTAGCATTCCACTCCTTGCTTTACTATCACTAACTTACTGTTGCGCGAACGTGTTACTTACGCATAACAACGAATTTAAAACTTGTGTTGAACTTGCTAAATTAAAGTGTAATAAATAACCATGTCTAAAATTAATAAAAGGAAACATGTGATGAACGAAGCTTTCTGGGACGACTATGAGCTGCCAAAAGAAAAGCAAAGTATTGTAAAAGTTTTGAGAAGTAAAGGCAATAACTTACATGAGGTAAGATACTTTAATTTATTACAATGTAGTTATGTGTAGAGCTAACCAAGCCAACAGCAGGTCTATCTGTACAGTCATAAAAAAATGCTTGTAAAATCTTACTACAATTTATTATGTACCACGAACCATTCGTAGAAAATACCAGATTCTTGTGTGTGTATGGTATTTTCTCTACTACGACCGCGCCATTCTTACCGACAGAATTTTCCACTTTATTAGAACGAATACAGACATGACTTGTAAAATCTTACTACAATAATTTATGTACCACATAAACCATTCTAGAAAATACCACATGATGTGTGGTATTTTCTCTGCTACGACCGCGCCATTGTCACCGACAGGACTATTCACTATAATAGACCGGACATAGCCTTACTTGACTTGCAAAATCTTACTGCAATTATGTCGACCGCGCCATTCTCTTCACCGGGACTATTTACTATAATAGACCGGATATAACCTTCCATGACAAAGTAAATAAAGTTACCTACCAGACTAGAAGACCATCACTGAAAAAATAAGTAAATGCTGAGCAGGTGGATTCGCTAACTCAGTTGACATCAATTTGATAGGCACTATCCAGTACAAAGCAGCAATTGCTTTGACGTATAGGAAAACAAAAATGTACTACGTAGTGCCTATTATAATCGATGTCCACCGAGCAAAGCAGCAGTGTACTCAAAGATGAAATTACGTGGAATATGGCGACAAGCCGTGATTGACAATGATTAAACTTTAAGGGAACCCTCTTCAGAACTGCGATTTTCAATATGTATAGAATTGTAAGGAAGTTCATGCAGATAGAGGAGATTGAAGTAGGATCGCATCACACAACTCAAGAACATTAAAATCTTACACACCACAAACTCATACTGATAAATTATCATGTCAAATTAATTATTTAATAATTTGACACGCTTTCGGACCCTAACGTTTGAACGATTTCGGGTGAAATTTAGCACACAAGAAACTACCGAATATTATCCATGTACCAAGTGTCATCCAAATTTTAGACACAAACATCTGTGGTGCTCTGGATCTTGTACTAGGAAAACCAATATCAAAAGAGCCAGACCTCTCCTACCGACCTAATGTAAAACTATTTCTATTTTCAGATTACGACAGCAACCGGCGAAGAATACTTAGTTTCTATGCCAACAAAATTCAGAAAAAACATATGGGTGAAAAGAGGCAGTTTTATTGTAGTGGAACCGATACCAGAAGGTGATAAAGTGAAGGGTGAAATAGTGAAAATAATGACCAAAGACTCAATCAAATACTATAAAGAAAATAATTTGTGGCCCAAAGAGTTTGAGGACAAAAAAGAAATTGATGCGGATGGTGATGATGAACTATTTGTGAACCCAAATAGAATACCTGTGATGACTTATAGTGACGACAGTGATTCTGATGATAGTGACTTGGACAGTGATGAAGACAGTGACTCGGACTGTGATGAAGATAGTGACTCGGACAGTGATGAGTGACAAAAAATAGTATCTTTTTGGCTATAATTATGTAATTTTTGTACATAAAACTTCATGATAGTTTATTGTGATAATACAGGACCGGGTAAAACGGTGTGAATAGAAACTTAGGGGTGACTTAATACAACTGTTTGATTGGAATATCACTATAGTTTAGTTGTTCTATCTCACCAAGGCGGGTTGGTCTTGGATGTGTTGCAGTGTATGTGAACCTACACAGGTTTAAATACTCTTTTTTTTCTGTGTGCGTAAGCTCACAGTGTTGGGCATAGAAAATAGCTTCAGCACATCGACACCGAATACACACACATCTAAGACCAACCCGCCTTCCTGAAATAAACACACAACAAAATTTGTCAATTTCATTTTAACTAATATAAAAACTGGCCAAGTGCGTGTTGGACTTCGCACATTTAGGGTTCCGTACAAAATTTGAAAGAAAAAATCTGATTTATCAATATATTGATATTGGTTTTGTTTTGTATTGGTGTTTGTTTGTTGTTATTTTGTGACAGACAGACGGACACGTGAGTGACACCAATCCCTAGGGCTCCATTTGGACCCTTCGGGTACGGAACCCTAAAAAAGAAGCTTCTTTCAATTCACTTATGCGTTTCTAATAACCCTGTTTTACAGTACCTTATGTGGACTTTACATTCTGAACAAGCAATACTGATAATAAACATTGTATGAAATCTGACTGTTGGTTAATTAATTTCTTTTATTTGAGGAGTTATGAATCAATTATCTCACTCTGATATCAGTTTCAATAAATTTATTGAGTCTATTTTAAATTGTTGAGGACTGTTTCTGCTGAAACATTACCCTCTTTCTGGGGTAGTCGGTAAAAATAAAATTATCTGGCTTTTGTTTACATACTTTAATAGAAGTACAACATATAACTACAATAGAAATAACATCTAAACAGCAATTTATTTGAGATCACCAGAACTGGCCAAGTCTTGGACTTAAAGAGCCAAAATCGAATCTAAACATAAAATACAAAGAGTTTGAATGTTAATGGATAATATTTATTCTGGAAAATACATGATTCCTGTTACACAAGCAACCGTACAAAAGCTGAGGGAAAACCTAGTAAATAATAATAAATTAGATTTTACACATTATTTCACAAACTATTTTCGCAATAAATAGGTCTAAATTATACTAGCTATTTAGTAAAGCAATATTATTATAATAATATGAATAAAATGTTACTATCCTCAAATTTGCTTTTTTTTTTGTGGGGGTAATCATCCAATGACTCGCTCTGGGTGGAGAGAAAGGGCGTGTCAGACTTTTACTAAATTCCACCCTTGTTCCTTCATTTGCCGGTGTTCGAGTGCCCAGGGGGCACGGTAACTCTGTTTCGAATTTATCCACGACCCTAGCAAATTATCTACGTTTTATATATATATAGTTTTTTTTACTGATACTGTATGTATAAGTACGGTATGTTCGTAGATGTCTTAAAAAAATACACCTATCTTCACCCATATTAGCTTTTGACAGGTGTTTTAATTAAAACTGTTCACTGCAGGTGGCTCTTATAAATGTTTGGTATGGACGCTCCGGGGGTAGTCCAAAGAGTAAGAAGGTGGTCTGGTCACTCAAATGAGTGTGCTAGTGATTTAGAAGAGTGTACTGGTTGGGGCTCAAGAGGTGGCTTGTATTAGCCTTTCGTACACTTAAAGTGCATTTATCGCACGAGCACTTGGTACTTGGCTTAAATGGACGATCCGCTTGAGAACTAGGTACATAGCTTATAAATGAACACTCTGTAGGTGATCCATAGAGCGCGATGGAAGTCGATCAAATGAGGGTGCTGGTCTCGCTCAGGCGGTGGCTTGTATGCAAATCCTAAATCAGTATATTTAATATCTGCATCAATATCATCAGCCATTATCTTATAAAATTCAAAGTTTTTTCAGTGATGGTCTTATAGTCTGGTATGTTGTGCGTGTTGGGGACTGTGATGTCTATCAGGTAGGTAACTTTATTTACTTTGTCATAGAAGTTTATATTCTATTCTATTCTTAATAAGACTTTGATGCTAAATGTCATGATTTCATGAAATAAGTACTTACATGTGGTATCAATTCTAACTGAGAGAGATGTATTTATGATTTTAATGATTATATTTCTATAAAGACATACTTGCTACGGTCGCGAATCAAATTTTGACCAAGATACAACCTGACACTGACCTGCAAATTGCAAAAAACGTAAGAAAATTTGAATTTCGCGGGCTACCCTGTAGCATTCACCTTGAGCATGTATGTGACAGCCACTTCAGTGTTACCAACTCCTGAAAATATTTACCCCTTAAAATAAATAGTAATTTTGTTTTGTAATGTGTAGTATTTTTTTTTTCAATTTGTGGTCTCGTTTAAAAAAAAAAACGGATTTCAAACCGATATTCTTCATTCAATAGCTGACCTACTGACTATACGTTAACTGTACAGCATTTAACAAAAACCCTGTCTGATCCTGAAGGGTATTACTTGGTACCGTACTGCGTACACATATACGTAATTATTTAATGGATACGAGGTAATTATTTTTCACCAATGAAAATAATAAATTAAAAAAAAAGAAAAACTTATCAAAGGCAACACTGAGCGCTCGACAATGTTCACCTACTCAAAGGTGCCGCCTGCCTGAGCGAGACAGAGTGCCTACAGCGCGGCTAGTGCAGGGCGGTATCTTTTGAAATAAAAATTGGTAAAAATGAAAAGATTTCGCCGGCCAGTGGTGTGTTGTCAACTTATGAAAATTTGTCATAACTTTCGCATATTTTACAACTTTTTCTAGTACTTATGTTAAACCAGGAATACGCCTTTATTGAATCGGACAGGGTTTTTGTTACATGTTGTATATCCTACGTGGGGAATATTGGTGTCTAGCGAAGTAAGTTTTACATTACGTGTTTTAACTACTAGTCACTCCGTCTTTATTTCAATATTGTGAGTTCAACTGGAAGCGACTTATGTTTTTTTAGAGTGCCACGTAGGATATACACTTGACGAATAGTCAGTAGGTCAGCTATTGAGTACAGAATATCGGTTGGAAATCTAAGTTTTTTATGACATGACTACAAATTGAAAAAAAAAATTACTACTGTTTGCAACGGAGCTGAAACGCCGTGAATCATGCTCAAGGTCCGGCATCCGAAGCAAGCGAGAATGGAACGCGGCGCGGCGAATGATTGGACCAGTGTGACCATTTGTGACAGGTTCCTGCCATTTTGGCCTCTCATTTTAGACTCTGGCATCATCGGCTGACGTTTTAAAAACCTGGCAGTATTGGGTATAGAAAATAAATCTTACTTGTGGCAACTCAAAATTTCGAAAATGACAACCCTAAAGATACTTCGCAAGCATGCGGGGGATTCCCCTGTACTTCTCGTGTAATGTTTGTATTACATTCAATTAATAACTTTAAAAGTTGATAATCTTAAAACAAATATTCATAAACACGAGTTTTTGGTTGATATTTCAATCAGTCCTAGAGATGTACCTACTTTGGTTTTGTTTCCAATTAGATTTCATGGTGATCATTTTCAATGTCATGATTTCATGAAATACTACATTTGACATCAATTCTAACTGAAAGAGTTTTATTGATGATTGTAATGATTATAATTCTATAAATACATACTTGCTACGGCCGCGAATCATGTTTTGACCAAGATTCAACCTGACACTGACCGTACATTTTTTTGAATTTCGCGGGCTACCCTGGCCCTTCTACCACTAGTAAACGTAAAAATATATGAATGGATTCAGTGGCCAGTCTTCCGTAAGTTTAGTAAACAGATTGTAATGTAAAAATAAAAAAATAGCATAACATTATGTGTGTTTTAACTTTTCAACGGTAATTAAAGTTGGCAATATTTAGGCATTTTTTACTACAGGCTTTGTTTGGCAGGATTTAGCAGGTTTTTAACCAAAGTAAGGCAGGCAGGATCTGTACTTTGAAGATGGTCACACTGTCTACGACCAGCGCGGACGCCTTTCGTCACGCTGATGATTTTTTTACCTTGTTAAACTGCTTTAGAATGTTATACTTTTGTTTACACTTGTTCTATATAATTTCTAAATCTCGAAACTAAACTTAAAGCTAAGAATAAATGACTTTCGCTTCGATCACACCCTAACATTTGGAGACCACGACGTGATCTAAAGCACGCACGCAGCATGGAAATCTGACGACGGCCAGGCCAGCCAGCGAGGCAACCAACTCTGTGTCTACCAAGCTGCGATACGTGAGGCGCGCTAATGCCGAAGTGGGACTCCGGACTCCTGGGATGACTCACCTACCTCGAGTGCATGTGTAGTGAGTGATTTGGTTGGCTAACAGGGAAGTACGCCCAATTCTAGTATTCTATTTCTTAACCTAAATCAATAAAGCTTAGCCGAGTTCTGTGCATCAGTTTCCACACCTTACTTTCTATGGAGTCAGCTAAATTGATACTTTCTTAGTAGGTAGGTACCTACTATTATATGACAAGAACACCTACCTAATTACTTACTATAATAATTTGCTTTTTAAGGACTCAGAAAAATGATTATTCTATTTAGGTAGGTACCTACCTACCTACTATTAAATGACAACCGCCTACCTAATTACTTTCTACTTACGAGTCAGATAAATGATAATTTCATAGTAGGTAGGTACTAAAGAAAAGACAAGCATACCTACCTAACTAATTCACTTGCTATTTTACTTGATTTCTGTGAATCAGATTGATAAATAAATGATACTTCCTTAGTGGGTGGGTACCTACTGAATAACCGACAAGCATACCCACCTACCCAATTACTTGCTTTCTACTTGCATTTCGCTTACGGAACCACCCTGGCATTTTCCAGACTCACCGTGTGCACCTGCTTCTTGGTTCCCGCTGGAATGCGCTGCTTTAGAACTACCTGCTCATCACAGCTGCTGCTTGGATCCTGTGCTGTGTGACCTGCTTTGCTCGTGTGTGAATTGCTGACTGTCGAGCTGTTGTCGTAGCCATTGCGCGACTAGCACGGTTTGGCTGTTCTTTTCTTAACTTTTACATGCGGTATCTGAAACCGGGATAACTAATTTCTTGACGGTCTGTTCAGTGTCACTAAGCTTTCACAATGTCTGCTGAAATGAAATCTCTCATTCAGCAACGTGGTACGATAAAGGCTAGAATAACTATATTTTCAAAATACTTGAATACTGTAAAACTGATGATGAGAAGCAACTGATTGAAACTGAGATAAAACTTTCAAGATTCAGAGAGTTATTGACACAGTTTGATGATTTAAAAACTAAAATTGAAGGTTTGAATCCTGATCATTTAGAAGAAAATGACATAATTGAAGGTGACTCTTGCTCAAACATTGCTAAAGCTCAATTGTTAATTGAAAGTCTAACTCATAGTGATGCAATACCTGAAAATACTAAATGTAATTATATAACATTAATTTGCCTACCATTCAGCTGCCTTCCTTCGATGGAAACTATTTAAAGTGGATGGAATTTAGAGACACTTTCGATTCTTCTTTTTCTAATCAACAACAATGATACTATTCCAGACAAAAATAAGTTTCATTACCTTCGTTCATTATTTTTAAATATTGAACTTACCTGTTTTGAGTTAAATAACTCGCTCGTACTGATTGCTAAAGCATCACAGAGAGAATGCTTTTCGAAAGAAATTCACGCCCTTGAAACTATGAATAAATTAAATCCTAAGTCGCGAGTTCTCTCTTTGAATCCGTTTTTGGATAAACACGGTGTGTTGCGTGTCGGTGGAAGGATCGATAATGCATCCCACTGTCCCTATGGCAAAAGACATCCCATACTACTAGACCCCAAACACACTTTCACTAAACTTCTATTTGAGCAAGAACATCTTCGTCTCCTACACTGTGGCCCCCAGCAATAAGTATATAAAAGATATCTGCATTTTTGTAAAAAGCCACATGTATTACTTCAGGGAACGTAGTGAGGTTCTACCAAGGCAAAAAAGGGCAAAATTTCAAAGCCTATTAAAAGCTATATATCAACAACCAAGTCATAAAGATATTTATAAGAAAAACGTGTACAATATGTGTGTAATGATTTATAATAACATTCCAAATGAATATAAACTTTTGTTAGGTTTTCTTTTAATAATGCCTTGTGCATTTTCTTTATGAATTTAATTATTTATTTTTGCAACTTTAAAGTTGTGAATTGAGTGTTTTAGAATTTATTGGAATCTCACATGATGTAACATCCGGGAACGGTTGACGAATGGAGGGAGTCCCCTCCATTCGTTAGTTCGATGGTTGGGCAGTTGAGTGAGTGGGGGGCACTCTGATCGTGGCGACCGAATACGACGGTTGTATTTACCTAAGAGGATATTAGTTGATGTTAAGTGTGATGTACTGAAGTAAACAATAAATGAATTATTTAAAAAGTGAAACCCGAGTGTTATTTCTATATCCAAGGGGTGATATTACATTTCAGAAGTGGTAAGTACGCGCCTAATAATATATTTTAAGTGTTTGAATTTCACTTTAAAATCATGGATTCCGATTCTATTAGATTACACTAACAGAATGTTGTGTTTTAACTATATTTAATTTTACTTGAAAAAAAAACGAAGTTCGAACAAAATGTTGTTTTAAATATGAATTTTGTTTTTATGGATCGTTCCAAGTTGTATACTAAAGGGGTTAAACATTTAGGTTATTTTTGAGCTCAAGCGTACCCTAACAAAAATATTATCATAATACCCTGCAAAACTTTTCGTGACTTTTATCGAGTGTGTATTGTTCTGAAACCCTTTTTATTATTTGTTTTATGAACGTCGCGAGCTGTCGGACAGAAATCGTGAGTATTTATATTGAAGAGTCTTCATAACGCGGCGGTAGCGGTGTGCAGTGTATGCAGACTTTAAGATGCTATTATTTTTTTTTATTTCGACTGCATTGGGCTGTTCATTGATAGTGAGGTGAACATTCATAACTCATGTAAATTCAAAATAAGCTGTTGAGTTTCCAAATAAACAAATAACTGTGTTAACATTCTTTTGTGCGGAAAAGTTCGGTGAGCTATTTAATGTTAATATATGTAGCTAATCTGAAAACATTCAAACATATTCTTGCCTATACTACGTGGTTGGAATAATGCAAGAGGTGCCTTCAATAGAGGCAACTCCTCGATGGGGTAATTGTTGCATTTAACTAATTATTAGATTGGGTAAATACTCGGACTGACGCCCGTGGTATCTTTGGCCGAGGCAACTCTTTGATAAAATTATCGTTGTGTTGGATAGATAAAAGCTGAATAGTTGTATCGGTACATGTGATACTCTTGACCGAGGCGTACGTCCTCGGTAGAGTTATCGGTGTACTGGAGCATATAGAACAATTTTAAGTTGTATTTCAACAAACTTTTTAATTTCGCTCACTGAATTTTCGATACGGATGGATGTTTGCATGGTTGTGGGATCCCTATGCGGCGTGCACTCCAGATGAGATGTGCGAGTATGGGATTTAGTAGACCCCTATGCGGCGTGCACTCCAGATGAGATGTACGAGTATGGGATTTGGTGGACCCCTATGCGGCGTGCACTCCAGATGAGATGTACGAGTATAGGATGTAGTGGACCCCTATGCGGCGTGCACTCCAGATGAGATGTACGAGTATAGGATGTAGTAGACCCCTATGCGGCGTGCACTCTAGATGAGATGTACGAGTATAGAATTTAGTAGACCCCTATGCGGCGTGCACTCAAGATGAGATGTACGAGTATAGGATGTAGTAGACCCCTACGCAGCGAGGTGGAGAGAAAGAAGAAGCTTATTTGTCGCGGCCAGTGTGGGACGGCTCCGGTAGGATCTGGCATGCCACTGTGTCCTGTAGTGCTGGCGGTGCAGCTATGCGTGTCTACTCTACGAAGTCGGGCCGTCGTAGAATACACACTGGTGAAGACCAGCTGGACCTTGAGAAGGTGCAGAAGTTGGAGGCGCGCATAACCTCGATTTCAAGTCGTTCGTGGTGCGCTTTCCGCCTCACCGTTTGGTGACCTTCCTCAAGGAAGAGTTTTGACCGAAAGGTAAGCTATAGTTCAGATTTTAATAGATGTTGTCATTATTATGCAGTATGTGCTGCAGTTTCTGTTTAATAGACTCTTGTAACATGCTGCCATGTAGGTGAGTTGTAGTACAGTTTAGTTGACGCTTGTGTCGTGTGAAGACACGTAGGTGAAATGATAGTGAAGAATATGGTACATTAAATGGTCCTAAAGTTAGTGAATGGTATCATCACATTCTGCCAAGTATGGAGTACAAATATGTAAAGTACATAATATTTATTAAAGGACAGAGATTATTAAGTTAGTATTAACATTATTGATTGCATAATTACAAATTAAAATTACAATTTGAGGTATGTCAGTTAAAAATAATTTCACAAACTCACACAATTTATTTAGGATGTCAAAGTATCATTAAAATAGTCGATTACATTTTAATAACATTTATTACATCGTAAAGTCTACAGTTTAGTAGAGTCCTCAGTCAAGTGAAGTAGTCTTAAGTCAAAATATGAAGTAGAGTTGACATATTTCTTTTTTTTAAATATTGTGGTGCACACAGTCAAAAGCTTGCGTCATATTTAGATTTATTATTAGGTTTAAAAAAAAAAAATAGCTTGATTACAAATAGTTACATGAGTAGGTATTTGTACAAATTTTATGATAAAAGAATTTATTTTTGTGAATAAATCATTACTTACTTATGTTCTTTAGATTTTGATTTCCATGTTTCTGGATTGATAAAAAAAAAAAAATAATAATAATAAATAGCCTAGTAGTAAAAAAAAAAAAAAAATAGAAAAACCACGTTAAAATCTTTTAAAACACACTAAGCTTGATAACAAATAATTTGACCGACGTTTATCAACTTTTGTGAAAATAGTTTTGATTTTAGTGAGTAAACCATTATTTACTTGTTTGCTTTACATTTTTATTTGCATAAAGTCACAAATAACAATTGGTGCAACTGTTACTGAAGAGGTTAAGTTTGAAAACAAATAGTTACGTTAAGCTGTATATTAAATATGTAGTTAATTACGTGAACAGTCGCTTAGGATATTATTCAAACTTTATTTCTATCGATAGCATCTCGCTTGCGTAAATTAACCACTATTGTTTTTGTGTTCCGAGGTACGAGCAATGGATCAAAATACTGAATGCAATAGACAGCCTATACGTGTTGGAAAGCCTAGACATCTGTTGGAAATAGAGCGACTTCGCGTCCGTTTATGCAGGCTTGAAGGTGACAAGCGAAGTCAACGGGCCTCAGCATGTTTCCGGTCATGACCGTGAATGATCTCCATCCAGGAAGTCTCAAAGTGGAAGGTGTGAGCAAGTCTACGGACGAGCCGGCTCAAGAGGATGTTCACCATGCAGAGAGCAACCCAGTTACCGTGTCTCCAGGAGTACACTTGCCAGGCACCGTTCAACACAAAGGGAACCTAGTGAACATCGGGAACCTCCTAGGCTACATGGCAAGTACCACGATACCAGAGAAGGACTCAATGAGTACGGAGAGAGATGTTCAAAGCTGAGTGAACTTGATTTTTCTGTTTCCGATATTATGATTATGGGTGGGACGACAATATCACTGTTACAGTTCATCTAGCTATGCAAAAATTACGGGGTTATTCTATCCACTTGGCAAGATTGGCAAGTAAATAAATAGTAATAAATTTATTTAGCCAACAAAGTTAGTGTTACAATGAAATAGATTTGTAAAACTATTAAATGTTTTTCCAAGTGAGCAATATTTCGGTCAAAATTTGGAAAATACGTTAAATGTTGAGGTTTACTATTACGAAAAATTAGCTTTAAATCAATGGGATATAACTGGCAAACGGGCTGTAGATTGCGTACGTGGATGTTGAAAGCGAAGTTACAATGATCGGAGAGTATGTTGCTTATACATTATGACTAAAACATGGCGGGCTAACGTCTTCTATGAAAGTTTTTCGGTCCGAAGGTAGTCGGTTCATTCGGAAATGTGACAGTTACTCTAGGCATTCAAAACGTTGAGGCCATACCAGGTCTTTGTAGTCGAAGACATGAGGTCTATGTTGCGGCTCACGAGGCAAATGATACAGAGAATTAGGTACCCGATAATGTTTCAGAATCTGATTAATAATAATGCTATGATGAAATCTCGGTAATATACTGAGAGCGGTTTTTTTTGTAGAAGTTTGATGGTTGTTTGATTTTTGTTTATTAAAATAAATAACATTAATCAATATAGAAGAAATTTGAAGTAATAATAATTATCGCGACGACTATTCTAGGTGTGAATATATCGCAGGACCATAGAATCGTGACCGTTTCTAGATTTTCTGACTAGATAATTAGTAATTCTATAGGAATAAATCGCGGTACTTAGCTTTGTGACAATCGGTTTGTTTCACGGGATGGGTAAATATAAGTTTATCTGCGAATAAATCGCAGGGCTTATATTTTATTAATAGAGGGAGACTATGTGCGAATAAATCGCAGGGCTCCGCCCCGTGAACATTGTTTGTTCGCGGAATAGTCTATGGTTTTCAATATAAACCAAATCAAATATTTTTATTGCATTCATGTGTTTTTACAATATAGGTATAAGTAAGTTCTAACATGAAACCCGGTTAGGGCACGAGAACATAATAATAACTTTAACATCATAATAATAACATAACGTAATATATAATCCAATCTTTATTACTGTAATTACTCATCATATTATCTTACGAGTTTAAATGGGAGGTCAATTTTATTTCGCTAATTGAACTACAATGTGTCAAATTAGAATGAATTATTAATCTTTGAACAAATTATTTTTGAATCATTACTGTAACAATTTAATTATTTTTTGTTATTACTGAATCAATATTACTATTACTGAATTGATAATTTAAATATGAAATTGGAATAATTATGGTATTTTGTAGATTTTTAATTTATAATAATGATTTTATAATGCATGAAATGGTTTAGATATTAGGGAGTGTTCTGGATTTAATTTGTTACTTTTTATACTTTGGGATTGGTATTATTATTACTTCAGATTAGGTAAATTTGCATTTATTTTACTAAATAGTAGTACAGGTTTTAGGTAACGATCGTTACAGAGTTACAGCCGTACGAGGTTTTAGTAGCCGAAAACATGAGCATAAAAATTCGGTAGCAGCAGATAAAATGCTACCCAATGTTCATGTTGTGGCTCCCGAGGTAAATGAAACTGAGGAACAGGCTTCCGAAGTTGATTCAGAATCTAATTAATAATGGGATGTCATGATCACCTCAATAATTATACTGCAGTGATTTTTGTTGTAACAGTTGATTGATTTTATTTGCAAGTTTTGATTTTATTCAAACAATAATTATAGAAGAAACTAATGATAGAATTCATAAAAATAAGTATCGAGATGACTAAAGTCGAAGTGCGAATAAATCGCCAAAACCTTAGCATCGTGATCATTTTCAGATTTTCTAATTACATACTCGTAAGTCTATGTGCGAGTCAATTGTAGGACTAAGCATGGTGATCATCGGTGGAGCATACGGTGGAGGTCTGCCCCGCTTGGGCGGAGCCACGCCGTGACCTCGTGGATGCGATAGGCGGCAGCGACCTCTCGCGCCCTGCCCTGGTTCAGGCCATGGTACGGAGCGAGAGGGAATGGGAAGCCGTCTCCTCCTTCTGCGAAGCAGTAATGCTCGCGAAGGCGGAGGCGGGACGCGTGAGAGAGCATCAACAACGGAGTCGCCCTCACGCCCTCAGCAGCAGCCGCCTCAGAAGACGCCAGGGACTTCCGGCGCCGCGAGACGATCTCCGGCCGCCATAGATCCGGGCCTGCGGACGGTGAGTAATGGGTAGCTCGCCGTCCAATCAGCAACAGGCCTATGAGTCGACGGCGCGTAGTGTTCCACGCGCGCCTCAAAGAGTTGTCAGCAAGAGACGGGGCCCGTCATGGCCGATGCCTGCCCGGGGGTTGAGGATAAATTCGAAACAGAGTTACCTCGCCCCTGGGCACTCAAAGGCAGGAAGGAACAGGGGTGGGTTTTAGTCAGTAAGAGTCTGACACGCCCTACCGCTCCACCCAGAGCGGGAGAAGTCATACGATGATTTCCCACCCCACACAAAAAAAAAGGATGGTGATCACTGATTGGTTTATGGTATAGATAATAGTGAGTATATGGGCGAATAAATCGCAGGATTTAGCCTATTGACAATCGATTTGTTCACTGGATAGCTGAATAGTGAGTCTATGTGCGAATAAATCGCAGGACTTGGCTTTGTGACAATCGATTGCATCACAGGATAGCTGAATAGTGAGTCCATGTGCGAATAAATCGCAGGACTTATAATTTATTAATAGCGGGAGTCTATGTGCGAATAAATCGCAGGACTTGGCTTTGTGACAATCGATTGCATCACTAGATAGCTGAATAGTTCGTCCATGTGCGAATAAATCGCAGGACTTATAATTTATTAATAACGGGAGTCTATGTGCAAATAAATTGCAGGGCTCCGTCCCGTAAATATTGTTTTGTACACGGGATAGTTTTCATATTTATGAAATGATTAATGTAAAATGTACAATCTTAATTATTAGAAATGGATAAGACTTGTTTCTTAAAATACTTAATGTTTTTTTTTATATATTCAATAAAAAGGCAATATAAGTTTGTTAAAATTCACATTTGTTTGTAAATCTGACTCAACAGGCAGAGTGTTAGGTTATCACCTGATACGTGTATGAGGTCATACACGCTGTCAGGATGGTCGAGTGTTAGGTTTTCTTTTAATAATGCCTTGTGCATTTTCTTTATGAATTTAATTATTTATTTTTGCAACTTTAAAGTTGTGAATTGAGTGTTTTAGAATTTATTGGAATCTCACATGATGTAACATCCGGGAACGGTTGACGAATGGAGGGAGTCCCCTCCATTCGTTAGTTCGATGGTTGGGCAGTTGAGTGAGTGGGGGGCACTCTGATCGTGGCGACCGAATACGACGGTTGTATTTACCTAAGAGGATATTAGTTGATGTTAAGTGTGATGTACTGAAGTAAACAATAAATGAATTATTTAAAAAGTGAAACCCGAGTGTTATTTCTATATCCAAGGGGTGATATTACACTTTTACAGGGTAATATTTTTAAGACAAAATTGACAGAATGGCTACAAAAGAACTGTTTCTATAGCGTTAGAGAATTTATGCAGTTAAGAAATAATAATAATGTTAATAATTTGATTAGTTAATGAATGTATGACGGTAAATTTTTATTTAGTAATGAAGTTAATTGAATGATTGAAAATTGTATATATGATAATAAGAAACTTATCGCATGATGTGTGACATTGATAAAAATAATTTGCACGCTTGCTTGCAGGCAGAATACAATTACTTAATAGGACATAAGATCTTCCTTTGTAAAAAAATGTATTTCTTGCAAATAAATATTTTGATTTGATTTGATTTAAATACTATTCGTGATCAATTCTGGCCTACAGGCGGGAAAGTGTTAGCTGCGGAGATATAATGCGGGATGGGAAATTTACCGCAACCTCGTGTAACTCCTGCTCCACCATTTGCGACTTGTGGCACTGATTTTGCAGGACCTTTTTTAATTTTAAATAGAAAGGCTCGCGGTGCTAGGACCTGCAAGTGCTATCTGTGCATATTTGTTTGTTTCAGTACTAAAGCTGTACACTTGGAAGTCGTGAGCGACTTAACTAGCAGTGCATCTTATGCTTGCGTAGATTTATCTCACGACGAGGTAAACCTCACACTACTATATACTGTGATAATGGTAAAAATTTTGTAGGAGCTAATAATGAACTGAACAGACTGCTCAAGGAAAGTGGACGGTCAGTTAGCGACTGCGCGAGCAAGGAGGGTATAACGTTTAGATTCTCTTCGACGGTAACTGGGAAGCCGGAGTCAAAACGGCTAAATATCACTTAAAGCGTATCGCGGGTAACTCTAGTTTAACCTTTGAAAAATTAACTACACTGTTTGCACAGATTGAGGCTATCATGAACTCACGTCCGATTACTTCTATGTCTGCTGATCCATCTGATCTGTCAGCAATTACACCTGGGCACTTAGTTGTGGGTCGACCATTGACCTCACTGCCTTCACCCGTTATCGAACGAGTCAGCATAAATAGCTATCAGCTGATTGAACGCTTAAGACACCACTTCTGGTCCCGATGGACAAAGGACTATTTAGTCACTCTGCAGCAACGCGTCAAATGGCAGCGTGCACAACACCAAGTTCGTGTCGGCGACCTGGTCCTAATCCTGGATGACCAGCTGCCACCCATGAAGTGGCTCATGGGCCGCATCCTGAAGCTGTATCCGGGAACCGACGGCGTTTGCAGGGTGGTGGACGTAAAAACAGAGAACGGCGTCATTCATAGGCCCGTCTCTCGACTAGCCCTACTAGATTCCCAAGAGCTCCTTGGGGAACATGTCCCCAAGGGGGGGAGGATGTTTGCAACGGAGCTGAAACGCCGTGAGTCATGCTCAAGAGCCGGCATCCGAAGCAAGCGAGAATGACTCTTCCCTTTTTCTACGACCTACGACCAGCGCGGACGCCTTTTGTCACGCTGATGATTTTTTTACCTTGTTAAACTTCTTTACCATGTTATACTTTTGTTTACACTTGATCTAAATCTAGAAATTAAACTTAAAGCTAAGAATAAATGACTTTCGCTTCGATCACACCCTAACAACTACACAAATTATAAAACAAAATTATTATTTATTTTAAGGGGTAAATATTTTCTGGAGTTGGTAACACTGAAGTGACTGTCAAATAAATGCTAAAATATAAAGTATAGTCTGGAGCGTTACCACAGAGTAGGTTCATTATAAGTGATACTCTGTGGCGTTCGCTAGGAGTATATGCGTTCTGTGGAGGCGTTACTATACTAGCATTCCACTCCTTGCTTTACTATCACTAACTTACTGTTGCGCGAACGTGTTACTTACGCATAACAACGAATTTAAAACTTGTGTTGAACTTGCTAAATTAAAGTGTAATAAATAACCATGTCTAAAATTAATAAAAGGAAACATGTGATGAACGAAGCTTTCTGGGACGACTATGAGCTGCCAAAAGAAAAGCAAAGTATTGTAAAAGTTTTGAGAAGTAAAGGCAATAACTTACATGAGGTAAGATACTTTAATTTATTACAATGTAGTTATGTGTAGAGCTAACCAAGCCAACAGCAGGTCTATCTGTACAGTCATAAAAAAATGCTTGTAAAATCTTACTACAATTTATTATGTACCACGAACCATTCGTAGAAAATACCAGATTCTTGTGTGTGTATGGTATTTTCTCTACTACGACCGCGCCATTCTTACCGACAGAATTTTCCACTTTATTAGAACGAATACAGACATGACTTGTAAAATCTTACTACAATAATTTATGTACCACATAAACCATTCTAGAAAATACCACATGATGTGTGGTATTTTCTCTGCTACGACCGCGCCATTGTCACCGACAGGACTATTCACTATAATAGACCGGACATAGCCTTACTTGACTTGCAAAATCTTACTGCAATTATGTCGACCGCGCCATTCTCTTCACCGGGACTATTTACTATAATAGACCGGATATAACCTTCCATGACAAAGTAAATAAAGTTACCTACCAGACTAGAAGACCATCACTGAAAAAATAAGTAAATGCTGAGCAGGTGGATTCGCTAACTCAGTTGACATCAATTTGATAGGCACTATCCAGTACAAAGCAGCAATTGCTTTGACGTATAGGAAAACAAAAATGTACTACGTAGTGCCTATTATAATCGATGTCCACCGAGCAAAGCAGCAGTGTACTCAAAGATGAAATTACGTGGAATATGGCGACAAGCCGTGATTGACAATGATTAAACTTTAAGGGAACCCTCTTCAGAACTGCGATTTTCAATATGTATAGAATTGTAAGGAAGTTCATGCAGATAGAGGAGATTGAAGTAGGATCGCATCACACAACTCAAGAACATTAAAATCTTACACACCACAAACTCATACTGATAAATTATCATGTCAAATTAATTATTTAATAATTTGACACGCTTTCGGACCCTAACGTTTGAACGATTTCGGGTGAAATTTAGCACACAAGAAACTACCGAATATTATCCATGTACCAAGTGTCATCCAAATTTTAGACACAAACATCTGTGGTGCTCTGGATCTTGTACTAGGAAAACCAATATCAAAAGAGCCAGACCTCTCCTACCGACCTAATGTAAAACTATTTCTATTTTCAGATTACGACAGCAACCGGCGAAGAATACTTAGTTTCTATGCCAACAAAATTCAGAAAAAACATATGGGTGAAAAGAGGCAGTTTTATTGTAGTGGAACCGATACCAGAAGGTGATAAAGTGAAGGGTGAAATAGTGAAAATAATGACCAAAGACTCAATCAAATACTATAAAGAAAATAATTTGTGGCCCAAAGAGTTTGAGGACAAAAAAGAAATTGATGCGGATGGTGATGATGAACTATTTGTGAACCCAAATAGAATACCTGTGATGACTTATAGTGACGACAGTGATTCTGATGATAGTGACTTGGACAGTGATGAAGACAGTGACTCGGACTGTGATGAAGATAGTGACTCGGACAGTGATGAGTGACAAAAAATAGTATCTTTTTGGCTATAATTATGTAATGTTTGTACATAAAACTTCATGATAGTTTATTGTGATAATACAGGACCGGGTAAAACGGTGTGAATAGAAACTTAGGGGTGACTTAATACAACTGTTTGATTGGAATATCACTATAGTTTAGTTGTTCTATCTCACCAAGGCGGGTTGGTCTTGGATGTGTTGCAGTGTATGTGAACCTACACAGGTTTAAATACTCTTTTTTTTCTGTGTGCGTAAGCTCACAGTGTTGGGCATAGAAAATAGCTTCAGCACATCGACACCGAATACACACACATCTAAGACCAACCCGCCTTCCTGAAATAAACACACAACAAAATTTGTCAATTTCATTTTAACTAATATAAAAACTGGCCAAGTGCGTGTTGGACTTCGCACATTTAGGGTTCCGTACAAAATTTGAAAGAAAAAATCTGATTTATCAATATATTGATATTGGTTTTGTTTTGTATTGGTGTTTGTTTGTTGTTATTTTGTGACAGACAGACGGACACGTGAGTGACAGCAATCCCTAGGGCTCCATTTGGACCCTTCGGGTACGGAACCCTAAAAAAGAAGCTTCTTTCAATTCACTTATGCGTTTCTAATAACCCTGTTTTACAGTACCTTATGTGGACTTTACATTCTGAACAAGCAATACTGATAATAAACATTGTATGAAATCTGACTGTTGGTTAATTAATTTCTTTTATTTGAGGAGTTATGAATCAATTATCTCACTCTGATATCAGTTTTAATAAATTTATTGAGTCTATTTTAAATTGTTGAGGACTGTTTCTGCTGAAACATTACCCTCTTTCTGGGGTAGTCGGTAAAAATTAAATTATCTGGCTTTTGTTTACATACTTTAATAGAAGTACAACATATAACTACAATAGAAATAACATCTAAACAGCAATTTATTTGAGATCACCAGAACTGGCCAAGTCTTGGACTTAAAGAGCCAAAATCGAATCTAAACATAAAATACAAAGAGTTTGAATGTTAAGAGTTTATGTTACCTCAAATGGCTTAGCATAATCCTCCGTTATGTCGATAATACTGCAGCATTAATTTTGAAATAAATATATGGCAAGGTTGAGGATCAATGTTAAGTATTATAAACCTCAAAAACACGATTCCATAAAATTTTCTCGATAGAAAAAAAATCCAAAGTTACCTCTAAACCGAAAACAATAAACCGCTAGCATTCAAAAAATGCTTAAAATTAGATCATGAAACTTTGCATACTAACTGAACTTACTATAAAGCAGGTCCTACAAGTTTTTTTATTTTTAAATTACCATTATTTTCACAGTAAAAATAAAATACCTAAACTATCACCTAAACTATGCCGTCTTGAAGCTTGTTCCCTGGCGCCCGACGCCCCCGTTCAGTCTCGCTTCGGCTTTCGAACGGGAGGGCTGTGTCGCTTGCGCTCAGAGCACACATTACGCAACAAGACTACGTAAAATACAAATCTTGTAGTACTTATACTTATAGTGTTGGTGCAATGGGAAATAACCGTAATAAAAATAAGAAGCGAAAGGGTTGGCGCAAAGAAACTGGAAAACATGATAAATGTAATGAAGTAAGTATATAGCTACCTATCTACTTACAGTATTAGTGATTACAAACATGTCACGTTTGGTGCAGTGGCAGGTGATTGGCTGCTGCGTTAGGAGTTGCAGGTGTTTCTGCATGTGAAGATTTGTGTTTGTAAACGCACCTTTCATGATTCAGGCGAAATCCAGGTGTCCACTTTTTTTTTATAAAAAATGTGAAAAATGGGTGTCCAGTTTTGTAAAAAGATAAAAAGTTCCCTAAATAGGTTTGTTGTTGTTTTGACAATATACAACAAATAGGTATCTATGTAGTACCTAATGTGTGCGTACGCGCAGCGGAATGTTGTTGAATTTAAAGATTTTAGTTATGCAGATATTTAGTGTATGACGTCGTATAATTGTGTATGGTAAAAAAAAATTTGTGCACGCAACCATTGTGGAGAAATTCACCAAAAACTGATTCCGCTGGGCGAACGTTGTCCTGGCGGAACTCTTTTTAATCCATAGACTTTAGAAGAAAAGAGATGTGTCCAAAAATTAGTGTGTATTTGTGTGTAATTGTGTATGTATGAATAAAACTAGTGCATGCATAAACTTCGGAGAAATTTAAGTTTCCGCTACGCGAACGTTTGGCCATTAGCTAGTTTTCATATAAAGCGCTTACATAGAGAACTGTAGATTTTTACATACGTTGTTTTGAATTTGTTTATATTTGTTTAAAAAACAGATTTAGAAAAAATCGTAGGGCTTAAAAGATAAAAATATAAACGTAAAATACGCTTATTAGGTCTTAGTTCTTAAAGTATGCACTTTGGGGTCTAGATTTTCACGTTAATACAAACCTTGTAAGTGTCTGCAACATGTTGCCAAGTATCAATGATGTTCCGTTAGTAACTAAAGAGTTATAGGACAAATTTACCATGAACAGATCACTGTTTACAAAGCAGTCAAATATCACGACGTTCTGAAGGAATTGCATGGTAATATGTATGTCAATAATTAGTGTATTCATTCAACTATTCATATGCAAAATTTCATGTCATTAAATTCAGTAATTAAAGAAAAACAATTATAATACTGACGAAGCATCGAAAACCTACATAACCCGACCAAGTTCGGATGGCTACAAAAAAGCGGCCGTGCAATATATTTAGGTAACATCCCAAAATTTACAGTATAATACCGGTATTTAATTGGTATAGGTGATAACACAAATTGTTGTTTCGATATAATTTATAGGTCATTTATTTTTGTACACCTACTTTTTTAAATGTATTTGACTATGACAGAAAGTAGGTACTATTTACGTAGGTACTTTATTTAAGTATGCGCTTGAGACTTGAGATATAATCTAAATATATTATTTAAGACAAATAAAATTCATACAGCTAATTTCTATTGAAGATTTCACGGATCAGGATTCTAACTATAGACCCCTTAGGGAAATTAAATATTTACCACATGTAAGTATGTACTACTGTTTAGGTAAATATTTATCATATTGTAGCTTATTACACTATTTAACCAATAGATTAGGCATGCACGAGCGTTCCCCTTTGCAACTTTAGTGGATCAAACAATCTAATAACTTAAAAAAAACTACTTCTTGAATCGATTTTTTTTTCTTATGTATGTGAGCGTGTTCCCCCGCACCCCACCAAAACATGCAGAATTATTTTGTTCGAAGTTCGGTACGCTTAATCCTTTAGTTAAATAGTCTAAGTATTGTAGTTATGAATTGATCAAAAATATTCTTGTGTGAAAAAATAGACAACGCGCTGCGCGCAACGAGCGATAGGCGGCTTCCCGCTTGAAACGGTACTGTCATCCTTGAAGAAAAGAGAGGGCAATATGTTTTCGCGCGTATTCGTTTGCTGTTGAACTTGAACCTGATTTTGTTTCATCCCCAGTCACAAACAAATAAATGTGCAGTCAAGGACAATGTGCGTATGCGCTGTTGTTTTGCTATGCATCGCCAATTCTCTGTAATAATAATATTGACAAAGTGTGTTATTAATGTTATAGTGTAACAGTGAAGCATAACATAATTATGTAGTAGGAATATTGAGTGAATGATAGTGAGAAGCTGATAACAGATATAAGGTAAGATTTTATAATAAATTAATAGCTATAGACTTATTCATTTACGTAGGTAGTTTATTAGGCAGATAAATTATAATAATTGTGTTATGTTAACATTGGACAGACACCATAAACCCAAGTTAATATCTACTGATTGATCTAATTCTATATCTATTTACTTAAATTTATAATAATAAATTATACTAGACATATATTATAATATAATCGTAACAAAGTAGATGTTTTTCCTGGTTAAAGACAAACTACTGAATAGATCTAAACTACTAAACGACCGACCAGATTATAACGAAATGTTGGAAAGAAATATTGTTATTAAATAATCACCTTATGTTTATTACCTACATGTAATGATATACGTATGTGGGCCTCTCACAGATCGTCAACTCCTCGGCAACCTGGAACAACTTCCAGAACAAGATCACCACCTTCCTGGGTAAGGATAAACCAAGTAACAGGAACTTGCTCATTTAGTTGCAATTTTGTTGTAAATTAGACCTTAGGTCTATTGATATAGAGTTTAATTTGTGTACCTAATCGGTTTTTGAATTGAAATTTTGTGTGTGTTAGTACAACTCGGTCACATTAACTTGACGCATGGCGTCGATATAATAATGTCTTATGGTTATTATTAAAAAAATATTTTTCATTCAAGAAATGCAATTGTTTTACTTTTTCCTAACGCTTGTGTACGCAACTGTACCATATTAATAAATACTATATTGGAAGGTTAAGAACGTTTCTTAGATATATGGCACGGCCGCTTTTTGGTAGCCATCCGAACTTGGTCGGGTTATGTAGGTTTTCGATGCTTCGTCAGTATTATAATTGTTTTTCTTTAATTACTGAATTTAATGACATGAAATTTTGCATAAGAATAGTTGAATGAATACACTAATTATTGACATACATATTACCATGCAATTCCTTCAGAACGTCGTGATATTTGACTGCTTTGTAAACAGTGATCTGTTCATGGTAAGTTTGTCCTATAACTCTTTAGTTACTAACGGAACATCATTGATACTTGGCAACATGTTGCAGACACTTACAAGGTTTGTATAAACGTGAAAATCTAGACCCCAAAGTGCATACTTTAAGAACTAAGACATAATAAGCGTATTTTACGTTTACATTTTTATCTTTTAAGCCCTACGATTGTTTCTAAATCTGTTTTTTAAACAAATATAAACAAATTCAAAACAACGTATGTAAAAATCTACAGTTCTCTATGTAAGCGCTTTATATGAAAACTAGCTAATGGCCAAACGTTCGCGTAGCGGAAACTTGAATTTCTCCGAAGTTTATGCATGCACTAGTTTTATTCATACATACACAATTACACACAAATACACACTAATTTTTGGACACATCTCTTTTCTTCTAAAGTCTATGGATTAAAAAAAGTTCCGCCAGGACAACGTTCGCCCAGCGGAATCAGTTTTTGGTGAATTTCTCCACAATGGTTGCGTGCACAAATTTTTTTTTACCATACACAATTATACGACGTCATACACTAAATATCTGCATAATTAAAATCTTTAAATTCAACAACATTCCGCTGCACGTACGCACACGTACCTAATTGTTTTTTTTTATAATGTTGCCGACTCCAGGATTTCAACTGAATCGGAGACGGTGCGATTACAAACACAAATCTTCACATTCACAAACGCGCAGATCCGACACAACTATATGTAGGCCATAAAACACTGATCTGTTATTATTATTACTACACATGGCTATATAATTTTGACGGCACGGTTGGCGCAGTGGTTGAGCGTTCGGCTGCTGCGCTGCGTGTCGCGGGTTCGATCCCCGCACGGAACAAATATTTGTATGACCTGCAGATAGTTGTTCCGGGTCTGGGTGTCTTGTGTATGTGAATTTACATGTTTGTGAACGCACCCACGATACAGGAATATTCCTAGTGTGGGGCAACGTTTTTTTAAAAGACAAAATAAAATCAAAAAGAAATTATCAAGCTATAAATTTCCAGTATAAGCTGATCTCACATTATATAGGAATTCCGTACAATGAGAGGTCAGCTTGTACTGGAAAAGTATCCCTCCACCATCAAATACCAATTCACCAAATTTGTATTTCAATAAAAATGTTGGGTGGGTAATTGTTATTTGTTATTCATAGGGCAAGTCTGCTTCTATGGACGATTTAGTCTTCTTTTGTATATTTTTAGGGTTCCATAGCCAAATCATAAATAAAAATATGTGAGGTCTAGGTAGGTATTTATTTGTCCCGTGTGATTGTTACAGGACCGGACGGACGGAGGTATGACCTCCGAAAACTGTAGAAATAAATTCGGACGAAACACATCTTCATGTGTTACAAAATATATAATTGTAAGTACCTATCTATCATACGTGTGTGATAATCACGAAATTTGCTGTTCCCCCATGGCACTACCGCTTGGTACTAACGCGTAACGGTACTATCACGAAATTGGCGAATTCATGATAAAATTTTCATAATGTTGGACTTTTTAGGGTTCCGTATTATTTTTTCATGTTGACAAAATTATGCTGCCGGGGTCGCGAGTATATTTGAAAGAGAGTTACCGCGGCTCTTGGCACAGGCAACTGAAGGAACAGGGGTGGGTTTTAGTTAGTAAAAGACTGAGATGGCAGATAAAAAAACAATGTACAGCGATGGTAGCTGTAAAAGTTTAAAACTTTGGCGCAGCCACCAACGCCCATCACGCCAGTCATTGGATGATAACATAACATACCCCAAAAAAAAGTGTTTTATAATGAATGTTGTGTTTTCTTGCAGATCACTAGTACCACCTGAGAACATGAGCTGTTCACTGAATATACACAATCATTGAAATCAAGCGTCCCATTGCAGCATTCAAAACATCTTTGGACGAAGCTAAGATATAGATAAGATAGAAGTAAATTTTTGGAGAAAAACTCAAAACGGACTTGTCGTAAATAAAAAACATCGTTGGTATATACAAGTGCAAGGACAATTATATATCATCGGTACAAAAAAAAAATATTTTCGGAATAAGGTCTAGATGCGACAAAAAGTCGAAATTATAGAAAGATGACCAATATTTCTGAAATGGAACTAAAATTAGAACATTTTTACAAAACATGCATGTTACCTGAGCTATGCAATCCCAGACATGTTCTAACTATGTAAATTAGAGATTTAAGCGATTAAAAATAAATGTTATTTAATTTTGACTATTTTTAATTACTTTGAAAAAAACTTATGGTATTTATCATACCTACCTACGTACCTAGATACATACATACCTACTTACATACCTACCTGCATACTTACCTACTTATCCTACCTATACCTACCTACCTTATATTTATACAAACCTTGTCCTGAGAATCACGAACACAACAAAAAAAGAATTATGCAATTTGGTGAAGTCCTTCGAAAAATATACGCATGTACCTACATTTCGGCGATTCATTCTTATATAGATGCAGAATAACTAAGAAAGTGGTAATACAAGGCGAAAGCTACCTATTATAAGATTTTAAAATGGCACAGCGTAAACTTACTACCAAGCCAATGTACCTACAGAACCCTCAGTGCAATGGTGACTCGCACTTGACTAGTTTTTTGTAGCTCTACTGCTACTAAACCGACTCTAAACCACTGCATAAATTCTACAATTTATGTAGTGGTTTAGAATCGATTTTTCTAACATATAGGTATGTATATCTAGGTACTTGCATATACCTACAACCTACATAATTACCTACATGCGCAAACGGCTGTCACATAACATACATACACGGCTAAAACTATAAAACGCAAACTTACTACAAAACTAATTGGCGGAACCCACAGCGCAAAGTTGGCTCGCATTTGACTAGTATTTTATAGAAGTAGGTAGGTAAAATAAAATAGTGTGCACGGCTAGACATCACCTATACCGTCCAGTATAAGCTGATCTCGCATTTTATAGGCTTTCCGCACACTGAGAGGTCAGCTTATACTGGATTTTATCGTTTATAGATACATTGAAATTGTATTTTCGATATAATATATAATTTTATATTCATAAAATTACAAGTTAAAATTAAATTAGATTGATTAATTTATTCCTTAGTACTCGTCCGATAATAGTGTAGTTTACTCTAACGAAATCGCTTCGACCTCAAGGCCGCGCGTGTCGCGTCTCTGCGAGCAAAAGTGTGCGAGCGAGATAAAGAGTGCAGTGGCACGCGGGGAAGTGGGGGCGAAATTAGAATTTGAGCTGAGGTGGCATAGGCTCTTAATGGATAATATTTATTCTGGAAAATACATGATTCCTGTTACACAAGCAACCGTACAAAAGCTGAGGGAAAACCTAGTAAATAATAATAAATTAGATTTTACACATTATTTCACAAACTATTTTCGCAATAAATAGGTCTAAATTATACTAGCTATTTAGTAAAGCAATATTATTATAATAATATGAATAAAATGTTACTATCCTCAAATTTGCTTTTTTTTTGTGGGGGTAATCATCCAATGACTCGCTCTGGGTGGAGAGAAAGGGCGTGTCAGACTTTTACTAAATTCCACCCTTGTTCCTTCATTTGCCGGTGTTCGAGTGCCCAGGGGGCACGGTAACTCTGTTTCGAATTTATCCACGACCCTAGCAAATTATCTACGTTTTATATATATATAGTTTTTTTTACTGATACTGTATGTATAAGTACGGTATGTTCGTAGATGTCTTAAAAAAATACACCTATCTTCACCCATATTAGCTTTTGACAGGTGTTTTAATTAAAACTGTTCACTGCAGGTGGCTCTTATAAATGTTTGGTATGGACGCTCCGGGGGTAGTCCAAAGAGTAAGAAGGTGGTCTGGTCACTCAAATGAGTGTGCTAGTGATTTAGAAGAGTGTACTGGTTGGGGCTCAAGAGGTGGCTTGTATTAGCCTTTCGTACACTTAAAGTGCATTTATCGCACGAGCACTTGGTACTTGGCTTAAATGGACGATCCGCTTGAGAACTAGGTACATAGCTTATAAATGAACACTCTGTAGGTGATCCATAGAGCGCGATGGAAGTCGATCAAATGAGGGTGCTGGTCTCGCTCAGGCGGTGGCTTGTATGCAAATCCTAAATCAGTATATTTAATATCTGCATCAATATCATCAGCCATTATCTTATAAAATTCAAAGTTTTTTCAGTGATGGTCTTATAGTCTGGTATGTTGTGCGTGTTGGGGACTGTGATGTCTATCAGGTAGGTAACTTTATTTACTTTGTCATAGAAGTTTATATTCTATTCTATTCTTAATAAGACTTTGATGCTAAATGTCATGATTTCATGAAATAAGTACTTACATTTGGTATCAATTCTAACTGAGAGAGATGTATTTATGATTTTAATGATTATATTTCTATAAAGACATACTTGCTACGGTCGCGAATCAAATTTTGACCAAGATACAACCTGACACTGACCTGCAAATTGCAAAAAACGTAAGAAAATTTGAATTTCGCGGGCTACCCTGTAGCATTCACCTTGAGCATGTATGTGACAGCCACTTCAGTGTTACCAACTCCTGAAAATATTTACCCCTTAAAATAAATAGTAATTTTGTTTTGTAATGTGTAGTATTTTTTTTTTCAATTTGTGGTCTCGTTTAAAAAAAGAAACGGATTTCAAACCGATATTCTTCATTCAATAGCTGACCTACTGACTATACGTTAACTGTACAGCATTTAACAAAAACCCTGTCTGATCCTGAAGGGTATTACTTGGTACCGTACTGCGTACACATATACGTAATTATTTAATGGATACGAGGTAATTATTTTTCACCAATGAAAATAATAAATTAAAAAAAAAGAAAAACTTATCAAAGGCAACACTGAGCGCTCGACAATGTTCACCTACTCAAAGGTGCCGCCTGCCTGAGCGAGACAGAGTGCCTACAGCGCGGCTAGTGCAGGGCGGTATCTTTTGAAATAAAAATTGGTAAAAATGAAAAGATTTCGCCGGCCAGTGGTGTGTTGTCAACTTATGAAAATTTGTCATAACTTTCGCATATTTTACAACTTTTTCTAGTACTTATGTTAAACCAGGAATACGCCTTTATTGAATCGGACAGGGTTTTTGTTACATGTTGTATATCCTACGTGGGGAATATTGGTGTCTAGCGAAGTAAGTTTTACATTACGTGTTTTAACTACTAGTCACTCCGTCTTTATTTCAATATTGTGAGTTCAACTGGAAGCGACTTATGTTTTTTTAGAGTGCCACGTAGGATATACACTTGACGAATAGTCAGTAGGTCAGCTATTGAGTACAGAATATCGGTTGGAAATCTAAGTTTTTTATGACATGACTACAAATTGAAAAAAAAAATTACTACTGTTTGCAACGGAGCTGAAACGCCGTGAATCATGCTCAAGATCCGGCATCCGAAGCAAGCGAGAATGGAACGCGGCGCGGCGAATGATTGGACCAGTGTGACCATTTGTGACAGGTTCCTGCCATTTTGGCCTCTCATTTTAGACTCTGGCATCATCGGCTGACGTTTTAAAAACCTGGCAGTATTGGGTATAGAAAATAAATCTTACTTGTGGCAACTCAAAATTTCGAAAATGACAACCCTAAAGATACTTCGCAAGCATGCGGGGGATTCCCCTGTACTTCTCGTGTAATGTTTGTATTACATTCAATTAATAACTTTAAAAGTTGATAATCTTAAAACAAATATTCATAAACACGAGTTTTTGGTTGATATTTCAATCAGTCCTAGAGATGTACCTACTTTGGTTTTGTTTCCAATTAGATTTCATGGTGATCATTTTCAATGTCATGATTTCATGAAATACTACATTTGACATCAATTCTAACTGAAAGAGTTTTATTGATGATTGTAATGATTATAATTCTATAAATACATACTTGCTACGGCCGCGAATCATGTTTTGACCAAGATTCAACCTGACACTGACCGTACATTTTTTTGAATTTCGCGGGCTACCCTGGCCCTTCTACCACTAGTAAACGTAAAAATATATGAATGGATTCAGTGGCCAGTCTTCCGTAAGTTTAGTAAACAGATTGTAATGTAAAAATAAAAAAATAGCATAACATTATGTGTGTTTTAACTTTTCAACGGTAATTAAAGTTGGCAATATTTAGGCATTTTTTACTACAGGCTTTGTTTGGCAGGATTTAGCAGGTTTTTAACCAAAGTAAGGCAGGCAGGATCTGTACTTTGAAGATGGTCACACTGTCTACGACCAGCGCGGACGCCTTTCGTCACGCTGATGATTTTTTTACCTTGTTAAACTGCTTTAGAATGTTATACTTTTGTTTACACTTGTTCTATATAATTTCTAAATCTCGAAACTAAACTTAAAGCTAAGAATAAATGACTTTGGCTTCGATCACACCCTAACATTTGGAGACCACGACGTGATCTAAAGCACGCACGCAGCATGGAAATCTGACGACGGCCAGGCCAGCCAGCGAGGCAACCAACTCTGTGTCTACCAAGCTGCGATACGTGAGGCGCGCTAATGCCGAAGTGGGACTCCGGACTCCTGGGATGACTCACCTACCTCGAGTGCATGTGTAGTGAGTGATTTGGTTGGCTAACAGGGAAGTACGCCCAATTCTAGTATTCTATTTCTTAACCTAAATCAATAAAGCTTAGCCGAGTTCTGTGCATCAGTTTCCACACCTTACTTTCTATGGAGTCAGCTAAATTGATACTTTCTTAGTAGGTAGGTACCTACTATTATATGACAAGAACACCTACCTAATTACTTACTATAATAATTTGCTTTTTAAGGACTCAGAAAAATGATTATTCTATTTAGGTAGGTACCTACCTACTATTAAATGACAACCGCCTACCTAATTACTTTCTACTTACGAGTCAGATAAATGATAATTTCATAGTAGGTAGGTACTAAAGAAAAGACAAGCATACCTACCTAACTAATTCACTTGCTATTTTACTTGATTTCTGTGAATCAGATTGATAAATAAATGATACTTCCTTAGTGGGTGGGTACCTACTGAATAACCGACAAGCATACCCACCTACCCAATTACTTGCTTTCTACTTGCATTTCGCTTACGGAACCACCCTGGCATTTTCCAGACTCACCGTGTGCACCTGCTTCTTGGTTCCCGCTGGAATGCGCTGCTTTAGAACTACCTGCTCATCACAGCTGCTGCTTGGATCCTGTGCTGTGTGACCTGCTTTGCTCGTGTGTGAATTGCTGACTGTCGAGCTGTTGTCGTAGCCATTGCGCGACTAGCACGGTTTGGCTGTTCTTTTCTTAACTTTTACATGCGGTATCTGAAACCGGGATAACTAATTTCTTGACGGTCTGTTCAGTGTCACTAAGCTTTCACAATGTCTGCTGAAATGAAATCTCTCATTCAGCAACGTGGTACGATAAAGGCTAGAATAACTATATTTTCAAAATACTTGAATACTGTAAAACTGATGATGAGAAGCAACTGATTGAAACTGAGATAAAACTTTCAAGATTCAGAGAGTTATTGACACAGTTTGATGATTTAAAAACTAAAATTGAAGGTTTGAATCCTGATCATTTAGAAGAAAATGACATAATTGAAGGTGACTCTTGCTCAAACATTGCTAAAGCTCAATTGTTAATTGAAAGTCTAACTCATAGTGATGCAATACCTGAAAATACTAAATGTAATTATATAACATTAATTTGCCTACCATTCAGCTGCCTTCCTTCGATGGAAACTATTTAAAGTGGATGGAATTTAGAGACACTTTCGATTCTTCTTTTTCTAATCAACAACAATGATACTATTCCAGACAAAAATAAGTTTCATTACCTTCGTTCATTATTTTTAAATATTGAACTTACCTGTTTTGAGTTAAATAACTCGCTCGTACTGATTGCTAAAGCATCACAGAGAGAATGCTTTTCGAAAGAAATTCACGCCCTTGAAACTATGAATAAATTAAATCCTAAGTCGCGAGTTCTCTCTTTGAATCCGTTTTTGGATAAACACGGTGTGTTGCGTGTCGGTGGAAGGATCGATAATGCATCCCACTGTCCCTATGGCAAAAGACATCCCATACTACTAGACCCCAAACACACTTTCACTAAACTTCTATTTGAGCAAGAACATCTTCGTCTCCTACACTGTGGCCCCCAGCAATAAGTATATAAAAGATATCTGCATTTTTGTAAAAAACCACATGTATTACTTCAGGGAACGTAGTGAGGTTCTACCAAGGCAAAAAAGGGCAAAATTTCAAAGCCTATTAAAAGCTATATATCAACAACCAAGTCATAAAGATATTTATAAGAAAAACGTGTACAATATGTGTGTAATGATTTATAATAACATTCCAAATGAATATAAACTTTTACAGGGTAATATTTTTAAGACAAAATTGACAGAATGGCTACAAAAGAACTGTTTCTATAGCGTTAGAGAATTTATGCAGTTAAGAAATAATAATAATGTTAATAATTTGATTAGTTAATGAATGTATGACGGTAAATTTTTATTTAGTAATGAAGTTAATTGAATGATTGAAAATTGTATATATGATAATAAGAAACTTATCGCATGATGTGTGACATTGATAAAAATAATTTGCACGCTTGCTTGCAGGCAGAATACAATTACTTAATAGGACATAAGATCTTCCTTTGTAAAAAAATGTATTTCTTGCAAATAAATATTTTGATTTGATTTGATTTAAACACTATTCGTGATCAATTCTGGCCTACAGGCGGGAAAGTGTTAGCTGCGGAGATATAATGCGGGATGGGAAATTTACCGCAACCTCGTGTAACTCCTGCTCCACCATTTGCGACTTGTGGCACTGATTTTGCAGGACCTTTTTTAATTTTAAATAGAAAGGCTCGCGGTGCTAGGACCTGCAAGTGCTATCTGTGCATATTTGTTTGTTTCAGTACTAAAGCTGTACACTTGGAAGTCGTGAGCGACTTAACTAGCAGTGCATCTTATGCTTGCGTAGATTTATCTCACGACGAGGTAAACCTCACACTACTATATACTGTGATAATGGTAAAAATTTTGTAGGAGCTAATAATGAACTGAACAGACTGCTCAAGGAAAGTGGACGGTCAGTTAGCGACTGCGCGAGCAAGGAGGGTATAACGTTTAGATTCTCTTCGACGGTAACTGGGAAGCCGGAGTCAAAACGGCTAAATATCACTTAAAGCGTATCGCGGGTAACTCTAGTTTAACCTTTGAAAAATTAACTACACTGTTTGCACAGATTGAGGCTATCATGAACTCACGTCCGATTACTTCTATGTCTGCTGATCCATCTGATCTGTCAGCAATTACACCTGGGCACTTAGTTGTGGGTCGACCATTGACCTCACTGCCTTCACCCGTTATCGAACGAGTCAGCATAAATAGCTATCAGCTGATTGAACGCTTAAGACACCACTTCTGGTCCCGATGGACAAAGGACTATTTAGTCACTCTGCAGCAACGCGTCAAATGGCAGCGTGCACAACACCAAGTTCGTGTCGGCGACCTGGTCCTAATCCTGGATGACCAGCTGCCACCCATGAAGTGCCTCATGGGCCGCATCCTGAAGCTGTATCCGGGAACCGACGGCGTTTGCAGGGTGGTGGACGTAAAAACAGAGAACGGCGTCATTCATAGGCCCGTCTCTCGACTAGCCCTACTAGATTCCCAAGAGCTCCTTGGGGAACATGTCCCCAAGGGGGGGAGGATGTTTGCAACGGAGCTGAAACGCCGTGAGTCATGCTCAAGAGCCGGCATCCGAAGCAAGCGAGAATGACTCTTCCCTTTTTCTACGACCTACGACCAGCGCGGACGCCTTTTGTCACGCTGATGATTTTTTTACCTTGTTAAACTTCTTTACCATGTTATACTTTTGTTTACACTTGATCTAAATCTAGAAATTAAACTTAAAGCTAAGAATAAATGACTTTCGCTTCGATCACACCCTAACAACTACACAAATTATAAAACAAAATTATTATTTATTTTAAGGGGTAAATATTTTCTGGAGTTGGTAACACTGAAGTGACTGTCAAATAAATGCTAAAATATAAAGTATAGTCTGGAGCGTTACCACAGAGTAGGTTCATTATAAGTGATACTCTGTGGCGTTCGCTAGGAGTATATGCGTTCTGTGGAGGCGTTACTATACTAGCATTCTATGCTTTACTATCACTAACTTACTGTTGCGCGAACGTGTTACTTACGCATAACAACGAATTTAAAACTTGTGTTGAACTTGCTAAATTAAAGTGTAATAAATAACCATGTCTAAAATTAATAAAAGGAAACATGTGATGAACGAAGCTTTCTGGGACGACTATGAGCTGCCAAAAGAAAAGCAAAGTATTGTAAAAGTTTTGAGAAGTAAAGGCAATAACTTACATGAGGTAAGATACTTTAATTTATTACAATGTAGTTATGTGTAGAGCTAACCAAGCCAACAGCAGGTCTATCTGTACAGTCATAAAAAAATGCTTGTAAAATCTTACTACAATTTATTATGTACCACGAACCATTCGTAGAAAATACCAGATTCTTGTGTGTGTATGGTATTTTCTCTACTACGACCGCGCCATTCTTACCGACAGAATTTTCCACTTTATTAGAACGAATACAGACATGACTTGTAAAATCTTACTACAATAATTTATGTACCACATAAACCATTCTAGAAAATACCACATGATGTGTGGTATTTTCTCTGCTACGACCGCGCCATTGTCACCGACAGGACTATTCACTATAATAGACCGGACATAGCCTTACTTGACTTGCAAAATCTTACTGCAATTATGTCGACCGCGCCATTCTCTTCACCGGGACTATTTACTATAATAGACCGGATATAACCTTCCATGACAAAGTAAATAAAGTTACCTACCAGACTAGAAGACCATCACTGAAAAAATAAGTAAATGCTGAGCAGGTGGATTCGCTAACTCAGTTGACATCAATTTGATAGGCACTATCCAGTACAAAGCAGCAATTGCTTTGACGTATAGGAAAACAAAAATGTACTACGTAGTGCCTATTATAATCGATGTCCACCGAGCAAAGCAGCAGTGTACTCAAAGATGAAATTACGTGGAATATGGCGACAAGCCGTGATTGACAATGATTAAACTTTAAGGGATTTTGTTTTTTGAGTTTAATTGTGGTTTTATTGTTTTAAATTGTAATGTTTACTTTTATTTAATTAATAATTATATGACATGTAATATTATTATAATTTTAATTTTATTTGGAATGAAATGATCTGAAAGTAATAGATTGAAATAAATGATTTTTTAATTTGAATTTGAATATGTATAGAATTGTAAGGAAGTTCATGCAGATAGAGGAGATTGAAGTAGGATCGCATCACACAACTCAAGAACATTAAAATCTTACACACCACAAACTCATACTGATAAATTATCATGTCAAATTAATTATTTAATAATTTGACACGCTTTCGGACCCTAACGTTTGAACGATTTCGGGTGAAATTTAGCACACAAGAAACTACCGAATATTATCCATGTACCAAGTGTCATCCAAATTTTAGACACAAACATCTGTGGTGCTCTGGATCTTGTACTAGGAAAACCAATATCAAAAGAGCCAGACCTCTCCTACCGACCTAATGTAAAACTATTTCTATTTTCAGATTACGACAGCAACCGGCGAAGAATACTTAGTTTCTATGCCAACAAAATTCAGAAAAAACATATGGGTGAAAAGAGGCAGTTTTATTGTAGTGGAACCGATACCAGAAGGTGATAAAGTGAAGGGTGAAATAGTGAAAATAATGACCAAAGACTCAATCAAATACTATAAAGAAAATAATTTGTGGCCCAAAGAGTTTGAGGACAAAAAAGAAATTGATGCGGATGGTGATGATGAACTATTTGTGAACCCAAATAGAATACCTGTGATGACTTATAGTGACGACAGTGATTCTGATGATAGTGACTTGGACAGTGATGAAGACAGTGACTCGGACTGTGATGAAGATAGTGACTCGGACAGTGAAGAGTGACAAAAAATAGTATCTTTTTGGCTATAATTATGTAATTTTTGTACATAAAACTTCATGATAGTTTATTGTGATAATACAGGACCGGGTAAAACGGTGTGAATAGAAACTTAGGGGTGACTTAATACAACTGTTTGATTGGAATATCACTATAGTTTAGTTGTTCTATCTCACCAAGGCGGGTTGGTCTTGGATGTGTTGCAGTGTATGTGAACCTACACAGGTTTAAATACTCTTTTTTTTCTGTGTGCGTAAGCTCACAGTGTTGGGCATAGAAAATAGCTTCAGCACATCGACACCGAATACACACACATCTAAGACCAACCCGCCTTCCTGAAATAAACACACAACAAAATTTGTCAATTTCATTTTAACTAATATAAAAACTGGCCAAGTGCGTGTTGGACTTCGCACATTTAGGGTTCCGTACAAAATTTGAAAGAAAAAATCTGATTTATCAATATATTGATATTGGTTTTGTTTTGTATTGGTGTTTGTTTGTTGTTATTTTGTGACAGACAGACGGACACGTGAGTGACAGCAATCCCTAGGGCTCCATTTGGACCCTTCGGGTACGGAACCCTAAAAAAGAAGCTTCTTTCAATTCACTTATGCGTTTCTAATAACCCTGTTTTACAGTACCTTATGTGGACTTTACATTCTGAACAAGCAATACTGATAATAAACATTGTATGAAATCTGACTGTTGGTTAATTAATTTCTTTTATTTGAGGAGTTATGAATCAATTATCTCACTCTGATATCAGTTTTAATAAATTTATTGAGTCTATTTTAAATTGTTGAGGACTGTTTCTGCTGAAACATTACCCTCTTTCTGGGGTAGTCGGTAAAAATAAAATTATCTGGCTTTTGTTTACATACTTTAATAGAAGTACAACATATAACTACAATAGAAATAACATCTAAACAGCAATTTATTTGAGATCACCAGAACTGGCCAAGTCTTGGACTTAAAGAGCCAAAATCGAATCTAAACATAAAATACAAAGAGTTTGAATGTTAATGGATAATATTTATTCTGGAAAATACATGATTCCTGTTACACAAGCAACCGTACAAAAGCTGAGGGAAAACCTAGTAAATAATAATAAATTAGATTTTACACATTATTTCACAAACTATTTTCGCAATAAATAGGTCTAAATTATACTAGCTATTTAGTAAAGCAATATTATTATAATAATATGAATAAAATGTTACTATCCTCAAATTTGCTTTTTTTTTGTGGGGGTAATCATCCAATGACTCGCTCTGGGTGGAGAGAAAGGGCGTGTCAGACTTTTACTAAATTCCACCCTTGTTCCTTCATTTGCCGGTGTTCGAGTGCCCAGGGGGCACGGTAACTCTGTTTCGAATTTATCCACGACCCTAGCAAATTATCTACGTTTTATATATATATAGTTTTTTTTACTGATACTGTATGTATAAGTACGGTATGTTCGTAGATGTCTTAAAAAAATACACCTATCTTCACCCATATTAGCTTTTGACAGGTGTTTTAATTAAAACTGTTCACTGCAGGTGGCTCTTATAAATGTTTGGTATGGACGCTCCGGGGGTAGTCCAAAGAGTAAGAAGGTGGTCTGGTCACTCAAATGAGTGTGCTAGTGATTTAGAAGAGTGTACTGGTTGGGGCTCAAGAGGTGGCTTGTATTAGCCTTTCGTACACTTAAAGTGCATTTATCGCACGAGCACTTGGTACTTGGCTTAAATGGACGATCCGCTTGAGAACTAGGTACATAGCTTATAAATGAACACTCTGTAGGTGATCCATAGAGCGCGATGGAAGTCGATCAAATGAGGGTGCTGGTCTCGCTCAGGCGGTGGCTTGTATGCAAATCCTAAATCAGTATATTTAATATCTGCATCAATATCATCAGCCATTATCTTATAAAATTCAAAGTTTTTTCAGTGATGGTCTTATAGTCTGGTATGTTGTGCGTGTTGGGGACTGTGATGTCTATCAGGTAGGTAACTTTATTTACTTTGTCATAGAAGTTTATATTCTATTCTATTCTTAATAAGACTTTGATGCTAAATGTCATGATTTCATGAAATAAGTACTTACATTTGGTATCAATTCTAACTGAGAGAGATGTATTTATGATTTTAATGATTATATTTCTATAAAGACATACTTGCTACGGTCGCGAATCAAATTTTGACCAAGATACAACCTGACACTGACCTGCAAATTGCAAAAAACGTAAGAAAATTTGAATTTCGCGGGCTACCCTGTAGCATTCACCTTGAGCATGTATGTGACAGCCACTTCAGTGTTACCAACTCCTGAAAATATTTACCCCTTAAAATAAATAGTAATTTTGTTTTGTAATGTGTAGTATTTTTTTTTTCAATTTGTGGTCTCGTTTAAAAAAAAAAACGGATTTCAAACCGATATTCTTCATTCAATAGCTGACCTACTGACTATACGTTAACTGTACAGCATTTAACAAAAACCCTGTCTGATCCTGAAGGGTATTACTTGGTACCGTACTGCGTACACATATACGTAATTATTTAATGGATACGAGGTAATTATTTTTCACCAATGAAAATAATAAATTAAAAAAAAAGAAAAACTTATCAAAGGCAACACTGAGCGCTCGACAATGTTCACCTACTCAAAGGTGCCGCCTGCCTGAGCGAGACAGAGTGCCTACAGCGCGGCTAGTGCAGGGCGGTATCTTTTGAAATAAAAATTGGTAAAAATGAAAAGATTTCGCCGGCCAGTGGTGTGTTGTCAACTTATGAAAATTTGTCATAACTTTCGCATATTTTACAACTTTTTCTAGTACTTATGTTAAAACCAGGAATACGCCTTTATTGAATCGGACAGGGTTTTTGTTACATGTTGTATATCCTACGTGGGGAATATTGGTGTCTAGCGAAGTAAGTTTTACATTACGTGTTTTAACTACTAGTCACTCCGTCTTTATTTCAATATTGTGAGTTCAACTGGAAGCGACTTATGTTTTTTTAGAGTGCCACGTAGGATATACACTTGACGAATAGTCAGTAGGTCAGCTATTGAGTACAGAATATCGGTTGGAAATCTAAGTTTTTTATGACATGACTACAAATTGAAAAAAAAAATTACTACTGTTTGCAACGGAGCTGAAACGCCGTGAATCATGCTCAAGATCCGGCATCCGAAGCAAGCGAGAATGGAACGCGGCGCGGCGAATGATTGGACCAGTGTGACCATTTGTGACAGGTTCCTGCCATTTTGGCCTCTCATTTTAGACTCTGGCATCATCGGCTGACGTTTTAAAAACCTGGCAGTATTGGGTATAGAAAATAAATCTTACTTGTGGCAACTCAAAATTTCGAAAATGACAACCCTAAAGATACTTCGCAAGCATGCGGGGGATTCCCCTGTACTTCTCGTGTAATGTTTGTATTACATTCAATTAATAACTTTAAAAGTTGATAATCTTAAAACAAATATTCATAAACACGAGTTTTTGGTTGATATTTCAATCAGTCCTAGAGATGTACCTACTTTGGTTTTGTTTCCAATTAGATTTCATGGTGATCATTTTCAATGTCATGATTTCATGAAATACTACATTTGACATCAATTCTAACTGAAAGAGTTTTATTGATGATTGTAATGATTATAATTCTATAAATACATACTTGCTACGGCCGCGAATCATGTTTTGACCAAGATTCAACCTGACACTGACCGTACATTTTTTTGAATTTCGCGGGCTACCCTGGCCCTTCTACCACTAGTAAACGTAAAAATATATGAATGGATTCAGTGGCCAGTCTTCCGTAAGTTTAGTAAACAGATTGTAATGTAAAAATAAAAAAATAGCATAACATTATGTGTGTTTTAACTTTTCAACGGTAATTAAAGTTGGCAATATTTAGGCATTTTTTACTACAGGCTTTGTTTGGCAGGATTTAGCAGGTTTTTAACCAAAGCAAGGCAGGCAGGATCTGTACTTTGAAGATGGTCACACTGTCTACGACCAGCGCGGACGCCTTTTGTCACGCTGATGATTTTTTTACCTTGTTAAACTGCTTTAGAATGTTATACTTTTGTTTACACTTGTTCTATATAATTTCTAAATCTCGAAACTAAACTTAAAGCTAAGAATAAATGACTTTCGCTTCGATCACACCCTAACATTTGGAGACCACGACGTGATCTAAAGCACGCACGCAGCATGGAAATCTGACGACGGCCAGGCCAGCCAGCGAGGCAACCAACTCTGTGTCTACCAAGCTGCGATACGTGAGGCGCGCTAATGCCGAAGTGGGACTCCGGACTCCTGGGATGACTCACCTACCTCGAGTGCATGTGTAGTGAGTGATTTGGTTGGCTAACAGGGAAGTACGCCCAATTCTAGTATTCTATTTCTTAACCTAAATCAATAAAGCTTAGCCGAGTTCTGTGCATCAGTTTCCACACCTTACTTTCTATGGAGTCAGCTAAATTGATACTTTCTTAGTAGGTAGGTACCTACTATTATATGACAAGAACACCTACCTAATTACTTACTATAATAATTTGCTTTTTAAGGACTCAGAAAAATGATTATTCTATTTAGGTAGGTACCTACCTACTATTAAATGACAACCGCCTACCTAATTACTTTCTACTTACGAGTCAGATAAATGATAATTTCATAGTAGGTAGGTACTAAAGAAAAGACAAGCATACCTACCTAACTAATTCACTTGCTATTTTACTTGATTTCTGTGAATCAGATTGATAAATAAATGATACTTCCTTAGTGGGTGGGTACCTACTGAATAACCGACAAGCATACCCACCTACCCAATTACTTGCTTTCTACTTGCATTTCGCTTACGGAACCACCCTGGCATTTTCCAGACTCACCGTGTGCACCTGCTTCTTGGTTCCCGCTGGAATGCGCTGCTTTAGAACTACCTGCTCATCACAGCTGCTGCTTGGATCCTGTGCTGTGTGACCTGCTTTGCTCGTGTGTGAATTGCTGACTGTCGAGCAGTTGTCGTAGCCATTGCGCGACTAGCACGGTTTGGCTGTTCTTTTCTTAACTTTTACATGCGGTATCTGAAACCGGGATAACTAATTTCTTGACGGTCTGTTCAGTGTCACTAAGCTTTCACAATGTCTGCTGAAATGAAATCTCTCATTCAGCAACGTGGTACGATAAAGGCTAGAATAACTATATTTTCAAAATACTTGAATACTGTAAAACTGATGATGAGAAGCAACTGATTAAAACTGAGATAAAACTTTCAAGATTCAGAGAGTTATTGACACAGTTTGATGATTTAAAAACTAAAATTGAAGGTTTGAATCCTGATCATTTAGAAGAAAATGACATAATTGAAGGTGACTCTTGCTCAAACATTGCTAAAGCTCAATTGTTAATTGAAAGTCTAACTCATAGTGATGCAATACCTGAAAATACTAAATGTAATTATATAACATTAATTTGCCTACCATTCAGCTGCCTTCCTTCGATGGAAACTATTTAAAGTGGATGGAATTTAGAGACACTTTCGATTCTTCTTTTTCTAATCAACAACAATGATACTATTCCAGACAAAAATAAGTTTCATTACCTTCGTTCATTATTTTTAAATATTGAACTTACCTGTTTTGAGTTAAATAACTCGCTCGTACTGATTGCTAAAGCATCACAGAGAGAATGCTTTTCGAAAGAAATTCACGCCCTTGAAACTATGAATAAATTAAATCCTAAGTCGCGAGTTCTCTCTTTGAATCCGTTTTTGGATAAACACGGTGTGTTGCGTGTCGGTGGAAGGATCGATAATGCATCCCACTGTCCCTATGGCAAAAGACATCCCATACTACTAGACCCCAAACACACTTTCACTAAACTTCTATTTGAGCAAGAACATCTTCGTCTCCTACACTGTGGCCCCCAGCAACTTTTAGTTATACTTAAGTATATAAAAGATATCTGCATTTTTGTAAAAAGCCACATGTATTACTTCAGGCAACGTAGTGAGGTTCTACCAAGGCAAAAAAGGGCAAAATTTCAAAGCCTATTAAAAGCTATATATCAACAACCAAGTCATAAAGATATTTATAAGAAAAACGTGTACAATATGTGTGTAATGATTTATAATAACATTCCAAATGAATATAAACTTTTACAGGGTAATATTTTTAAGACAAAATTGACAGAATGGCTACAAAAGAACTGTTTCTATAGCGTTAGAGAATTTATGCAGTTAAGAAATAATAATAATGTTAATAATTTAATTAGTTAATGAATGTATGACGGTAAATTTTTATTTAGTAATGAAGTTAATTGAATGATTGAAAATTGTATATATGATAATAAGAAACTTATCGCATGATGTGTGACATTGATAAAAATAATTTGCACGCTTGCTTGCAGGCAGAATACAATTACTTAATAGGACATAAGATCTTCCTTTGTAAAAAAATGTATTTCTTGCAAATAAATATTTTGATTTGATTTGATTTAAATACTATTCGTGATCAATTCTGGCCTACAGGCGGGAAAGTGTTAGCTGCGGAGATATAATGCGGGATGGGAAATTTACCGCAACCTCGTGTAACTCCTGCTCCACCATTTGCGACTTGTGGCACTGATTTTGCAGGACCTTTTTTAATTTTAAATAGAAAGGCTCGCGGTGCTAGGACCTGCAAGTGCTATCTGTGCATATTTGTTTGTTTCAGTACTAAAGCTGTACACTTGGAAGTCGTGAGCGACTTAACTAGCAGTGCGTTTATCTTATGCTTGCGTAGATTTATCTCACGACGAGGTAAACCTCACACTACTATATACTGTGATAATGGTAAAAATTTTGTAGGAGCTAATAATGAACTGAACAGACTGCTCAAGGAAAGTGGACGGTCAGTTAGCGACTGCGCGAGCAAGGAGGGTATAACGTTTAGATTCTCTTCGACGGTAACTGGGAAGCCGGAGTCAAAACGGCTAAATATCACTTAAAGCGTATCGCGGGTAACTCTAGTTTAACCTTTGAAAAATTAACTACACTGTTTGCACAGATTGAGGCTATCATGAACTCACATCCGATTACTTCTATGTCTGCTGATCCATCTGATCTGTCAGCAATTACACCTGGGCACTTAGTTGTGGGTCGACCATTGACCTCACTGCCTTCACCCGTTATCGAACGAGTCAGCATAAATAGCTATCAGCTGATTGAACGCTTAAGACACCACTTCTGGTCCCGATGGACAAAGGACTATTTAGTCACTCTGCAGCAACGCGTCAAATGGCAGCGTGCACAACACCAAGTTCGTGTCGGCGACCTGGTCCTTATCCTGGATGACCAGCTGCCACCCATGAAGTGGCTCATGGGCCGCATCCTGAAGCTGTATCCGGGAACCGACGGCGTTTGCAGGGTGGTGGACGTAAAAACAGAGAACGGCGTCATTCATAGGCCCGTCTCTCGACTAGCCCTACTAGATTCCCAAGAGCTCCTTGGGGAACATGTCCCCAAGGGGGGGAGGATGTTTGCAACGGAGCTGAAACGCCGTGAGTCATGCTCAAGAGCCGGCATCCGAAGCAAGCGAGAATGACTCTTCCCTTTTTCTACGACCTACGACCAGCGCGGACGCCTTTTGTCACGCTGATGATTTTTTTACCTTGTTAAACTTCTTTACCATGTTATACTTTTGTTTACACTTGATCTAAATCTAGAAATTAAACTTAAAGCTAAGAATAAATGACTTTCGCTTCGATCACACCCTAACAACTACACAGATTATAAAACAAAATTATTATTTATTTTAAGGGGTAAATATTTTCTGGAGTTGGTAACACTGAAGTGACTGTCAAATAAATGCTAAAATATAAAGTATAGTCTGGAGCGTTACCACAGAGTAGGTTCATTATAAGTGATACTCTGTGGCGTTCGCTAGGAGTATATGCGTTCTGTGGAGGCGTTACTATACTAGCATTCCACTCCTTGCTTTACTATCACTAACTTACTGTTGCGCGAACGTGTTACTTACGCATAACAACGAATTTAAAACTTGTGTTGAACTTGCTAAATTAAAGTGTAATAAATAACCATGTCTAAAATTAATAAAAGGAAACATGTGATGAACGAAGCTTTCTGGGACGACTATGAGCTGCCAAAAGAAAAGCAAAGTATTGTAAAAGTTTTGAGAAGTAAAGGCAATAACTTACATGAGGTAAGATACTTTAATTTATTACAATGTAGTTATGTGTAGAGCTAACCAAGCCAACAGCAGGTCTATCTGTACAGTCATAAAAAAATGCTTGTAAAATCTTACTACAATTTATTATGTACCACGAACCATTCGTAGAAAATACCAGATTCTTGTGTGTGTATGGTATTTTCTCTACTACGACCGCGCCATTCTTACCGACAGAATTTTCCACTTTATTAGAACGAATACAGACATGACTTGTAAAATCTTACTACAATAATTTATGTACCACATAAACCATTCTAGAAAATACCACATGATGTGTGGTATTTTCTCTGCTACGACCGCGCCATTGTCACCGACAGGACTATTCACTATAATAGACCGGACATAGCCTTACTTGACTTGCAAAATCTTACTGCAATTATGTCGACCGCGCCATTCTCTTCACCGGGACTATTTACTATAATAGACCGGATATAACCTTCCATGACAAAGTAAATAAAGTTACCTACCAGACTAGAAGACCATCACTGAAAAAATAAGTAAATGCTGAGCAGGTGGATTCGCTAACTCAGTTGACATCAATTTGATAGGCACTATCCAGTACAAAGCAGCAATTGCTTTGACGTATAGGAAAACAAAAATGTACTACGTAGTGCCTATTATAATCGATGTCCACCGAGCAAAGCAGCAGTGTACTCAAAGATGAAATTACGTGGAATATGGCGACAAGCCGTGATTGACAATGATTAAACTTTAAGGGAACCCTCTTCAGAACTGCGATTTTCAATATGTATAGAATTGTAAGGAAGTTCATGCAGATAGAGGAGATTGAAGTAGGATCGCATCACACAACTCAAGAACATTAAAATCTTACACACCACAAACTCATACTGATAAATTATCATGTCAAATTAATTATTTAATAATTTGACACGCTTTCGGACCCTAACGTTTGAACGATTTCGGGTGAAATTTAGCACACAAGAAACTACCGAATATTATCCATGTACCAAGTGTCATCCAAATTTTAGACACAAACATCTGTGGTGCTCTGGATCTTGTACTAGGAAAACCAATATCAAAAGAGCCAGACCTCTCCTACCGACCTAATGTAAAACTATTTCTATTTTCAGATTACGACAGCAACCGGCGAAGAATACTTAGTTTCTATGCCAACAAAATTCAGAAAAAACATATGGGTGAAAAGAGGCAGTTTTATTGTAGTGGAACCGATACCAGAAGGTGATAAAGTGAAGGGTGAAATAGTGAAAATAATGACCAAAGACTCAATCAAATACTATAAAGAAAATAATTTGTGGCCCAAAGAGTTTGAGGACAAAAAAGAAATTGATGCGGATGGTGATGATGAACTATTTGTGAACCCAAATAGAATACCTGTGATGACTTATAGTGACGACAGTGATTCTGATGATAGTGACTTGGACAGTGATGAAGACAGTGACTCGGACTGTGATGAAGATAGTGACTCGGACAGTGATGAGTGACAAAAAATAGTATCTTTTTGGCTATAATTATGTAATTTTTGTACATAAAACTTCATGATAGTTTATTGTGATAATACAGGACCGGGTAAAACGGTGTGAATAGAAACTTAGGGGTGACTTAATACAACTGTTTGATTGGAATATCACTATAGTTTAGTTGTTCTATCTCACCAAGGCGGGTTGGTCTTGGATGTGTTGCAGTGTATGTGAACCTACACAGGTTTAAATACTCTTTTTTTTCTGTGTGCGTAAGCTCACAGTGTTGGGCATAGAAAATAGCTTCAGCACATCGACACCGAATACACACACATCTAAGACCAACCCGCCTTCCTGAAATAAACACACAACAAAATTTGTCAATTTTATTTTAACTAATATAAAAACTGGCCAAGTGCGTGTTGGACTTCGCACATTTAGGGTTCCGTACAAAATTTGAAAGAAAAAATCTGATTTATCAATATATTGATATTGGTTTTGTTTTGTATTGGTGTTTGTTTGTTGTTATTTTGTGACAGACAGACGGACACGTGAGTGACAGCAATCCCTAGGGCTCCATTTGGACCCTTCGGGTACGAAACCCTAAAAAAGAAGCTTCTTTCAATTCACTTATGCGTTTCTAATAACCCTGTTTTACAGTACCTTATGTGGACTTTACATTCTGAACAAGCAATACTGATAATAAACATTGTATGAAATCTGACTGTTGGTTAATTAATTTCTTTTATTTGAGGAGTTATGAATCAATTATCTCACTGTGATATCAGTTTTAATAAATTTATTGAGTCTATTTTAAATTGTTGAGGACTGTTTCTGCTGAAACATTACCCTCTTTCTGGGGTAGTCGGTAAAAATAAAATTATCTGGCTTTTGTTTACATACTTTAATAGAAGTACAATAGAAATAACATCTAAACAGCAATTTATTTGAGATCACCAGAACTGGCCAAGTCTTGGACTTAAAGAGCCAAAATCGAATCTTAAACATAAAATACAAAGAGTTTGAATGTTAATGGATAATATTTATTCTGGAAAATACATGATTCCTGTTACACAAGCAACCGTACAAAAGCTGAGGGAAAACCTAGTGAATAATAATAAATTAGATTTTACACATTATTTCACAAACTATTTTCGCAATAAATAGGTCTAAATTATACTAGCTATTTAGTAAAGCAATATTATTATAATAATATGAATAAAATGTTACTATCCTCAAATTTGCTTTTTTTTTGTGGGGGTAATCATCCAATGACTCGCTCTGGGTGGAGAGAAAGGGCGTGTCAGACTTTTACTAAATTCCACCCTTGTTCCTTCATTTGCCGGTGTTCGAGTGCCCAGGGGGCACGGTAACTCTGTTTCGAATTTATCCACGACCCTAGCAAATTATCTACGTTTTATATATATATAGTTTTTTTTACTGATACTGTATGTATAAGTACGGTATGTTCGTAGATGTCTTAAAAAAATACACCTATCTTCACCCATATTAGCTTTTGACAGGTGTTTTAATTAAAACTGTTCACTGCAGGTGGCTCTTATAAATGTTTGGTAGGGACGCTCCGGGGGTAGTCCAAAGAGTAAGAAGGTGGTCTGGTCACTCAAATGAGTGTGCTAGTGATTTAGAAGAGTGTACTGGTTGGGGCTCAAGAGGTGGCTTGTATTAGCCTTTCGTACACTTAAAGTGCATTTATCGCACGAGCACTTGGTACTTGGCTTAAATGGACGATCCGCTTGAGAACTAGGTACATAGCTTATAAATGAACACTCTGTAGGTGATCCATAGAGCGCGATGGAAGTCGATCAAATGAGGGTGCTGGTCTCGCTCAGGCGGTGGCTTGTATGCAAATCCTAAATCAGTATATTTAATATCTGCATCAATATCATCAGCCATTATCTTATAAAATTCAAAGTTTTTTCAGTGATGGTCTTCTAGTCTGGTATGTTGTGCGTGTTGGGGACTGTGATGTCTATCAGGTAGGTAACTTTATTTACTTTGTCATAGAAGTTTATATTCTATTCTATTCTTAATAAGACTTTGATGCTAAATGTCATGATTTCATGAAATAAGTACTTACATTTGGTATCAATTCTAACTGAGAGAGATGTATTTATGATTTTAATGATTATATTTCTATAAAGACATACTTGCTACGGTCGCGAATCAAATTTTGACCAAGATACAACCTGACACTGACCTGCAAATTGCAAAAAACGTAAGAAAATTTGAATTTCGCGGGCTACCCTGTAGCATTCACCTTGAGCATGTATGTGACAGCCACTTCAGTGTTACCAACTCCTGAAAATATTTACCCCTTAAAATAAATAGTAATTTTGTTTTGTAATGTGTAGTATTTTTTTTTTCAATTTGTGGTCTCGTTTAAAAAAAAAAACGGATTTCAAACCGATATTCTTCATTCAATAGCTGACCTACTGACTATACGTTAACTGTACAGCATTTAACAAAAACCCTGTCTGATCCTGAAGGGTATTACTTGGTACCGTACTGCGTACACATATACGTAATTATTTAATGGATACGAGGTAATTATTTTTCACCAATGAAAATAATAAATTTAAAAAAAAGAAAAACTTATCAAAGGCAACACTGAGCGCTCGACAATGTTCACCTACTCAAAGGTGCCGCCTGCCTGAGCGAGACAGAGTGCCTACAGCGCGGCTAGTGCAGGGCGGTATCTTTTGAAATAAAAATTGGTAAAAATGAAAAGATTTCGCCGGCCAGTGGTGTGTTGTCAACTTATGAAAATTTGTCATAACTTTCGCATATTTTACAACTTTTTCTAGTACTTATGTTAAACCAGGAATACGCCTTTATTGAATCGGACAGGGTTTTTGTTACATGTTGTATATCCTACGTGGGGAATATTGGTGTCTAGCGAAGTAAGTTTTACATTACGTGTTTTAACTACTAGTCACTCCGTCTTTATTTCAATATTGTGAGTTCAACTGGAAGCGACTTATGTTTTTTTAGAGTGCCACGTAGGATATACACTTGACGAATAGTCAGTAGGTCAGCTATTGAGTACAGAATATCGGTTGAAAATCTAAGTTTTTTATGACATGACTACAAATTGAAAAAAAAAATTACTACTGTTTGCAACGGAGCTGAAACGCCGTGAATCATGCTCAAGATCCGGCATCCGAAGCAAGCGAGAATGGAACGCGGCGCGGCGAATGATTGGACCAGTGTGACCATTTGTGACAGGTTCCTGCCATTTTGGCCTCTCATTTTAGACTCTGGCATCATCGGCTGACGTTTTAAAAACCTGGCAGTATTGGGTATAGAAAATAAATCTTACTTGTGGCAACTCAAAATTTCGAAAATGACAACCCTAAAGATACTTCGCAAGCATGCGGGGGATTCCCCTGTACTTCTCGTGTAATGTTTGTATTACATTCAATTAATAACTTTAAAAGTTGATAATCTTAAAACAAATATTCATAAACACGAGTTTTTGGTTGATATTTCAATCAGTCCTAGAGATATACCTACTTTGGTTTTGTTTCCAATTAGATTTCATGGTGATCATTTTCAATGTCATGATTTCATGAAATACTACATTTGACATCAATTCTAACTGAAAGAGTTTTATTGATGATTGTAATGATTATAATTCTATAAATACATACTTGCTACGGCCGCGAATCATGTTTTGACCAAGATTCAACCTGACACTGACCGTACATTTTTTTGAATTTCGCGGGCTACCCTGGCCCTTCTACCACTAGTAAACGTAAAAATATATGAATGGATTCAGTGGCCAGTCTTCCGTAAGTTTAGTAAACAGATTGTAATGTAAAAATAAAAAAATAGCATAACATTATGTGTGTTTTAACTTTTCAACGGTAATTAAAGTTGGCAATATTTAGGCATTTTTTACTACAGGCTTTGTTTGGCAGGATTTAGCAGGTTTTTAACCAAAGTAAGGCAGGCAGGATCTGTACTTTGAAGATGGTCACACTGTCTACGACCAGCGCGGACGCCTTTCGTCACGCTGATGATTTTTTTACCTTGTTAAACTTCTTTACCATGTTATACTTTTGTTTACACTTGATCTAAATCTAGAAATTAAACTTAAAGCTAAGAATAAATGACTTTCGCTTCGATCACACCCTAACAACTACACAGATTATAAAACAAAATTATTATTTATTTTAAGGGGTAAATATTTTCTGGAGTTGGTAACACTGAAGTGACTGTCAAATAAATGCTAAAATATAAAGTATAGTCTGGAGCGTTACCACAGAGTAGGTTCATTATAAGTGATACTCTGTGGCGTTCGCTAGGAGTATATGCGTTCTGTGGAGGCGTTACTATACTAGCATTCCACTCCTTGCTTTACTATCACTAACTTACTGTTGCGCGAACGTGTTACTTACGCATAACAACGAATTTAAAACTTGTGTTGAACTTGCTAAATTAAAGTGTAATAAATAACCATGTCTAAAATTAATAAAAGGAAACATGTGATGAACGAAGCTTTCTGGGACGACTATGAGCTGCCAAAAGAAAAGCAAAGTATTGTAAAAGTTTTGAGAAGTAAAGGCAATAACTTACATGAGGTAAGATACTTTAATTTATTACAATGTAGTTATGTGTAGAGCTAACCAAGCCAACAGCAGGTCTATCTGTACAGTCATAAAAAAATGCTTGTAAAATCTTACTACAATTTATTATGTACCACGAACCATTCGTAGAAAATACCAGATTCTTGTGTGTGTATGGTATTTTCTCTACTACGACCGCGCCATTCTTACCGACAGAATTTTCCACTTTATTAGAACGAATACAGACATGACTTGTAAAATCTTACTACAATAATTTATGTACCACATAAACCATTCTAGAAAATACCACATGATGTGTGGTATTTTCTCTGCTACGACCGCGCCATTGTCACCGACAGGACTATTCACTATAATAGACCGGACATAGCCTTACTTGACTTGCAAAATCTTACTGCAATTATGTCGACCGCGCCATTCTCTTCACCGGGACTATTTACTATAATAGACCGGATATAACCTTCCATGACAAAGTAAATAAAGTTACCTACCAGACTAGAAGACCATCACTGAAAAAATAAGTAAATGCTGAGCAGGTGGATTCGCTAACTCAGTTGACATCAATTTGATAGGCACTATCCAGTACAAAGCAGCAATTGCTTTGACGTATAGGAAAACAAAAATGTACTACGTAGTGCCTATTATAATCGATGTCCACCGAGCAAAGCAGCAGTGTACTCAAAGATGAAATTACGTGGAATATGGCGACAAGCCGTGATTGACAATGATTAAACTTTAAGGGAACCCTCTTCAGAACTGCGATTTTCAATATGTATAGAATTGTAAGGAAGTTCATGCAGATAGAGGAGATTGAAGTAGGATCGCATCACACAACTCAAGAACATTAAAATCTTACACACCACAAACTCATACTGATAAATTATCATGTCAAATTAATTATTTAATAATTTGACACGCTTTCGGACCCTAACGTTTGAACGATTTCGGGTGAAATTTAGCACACAAGAAACTACCGAATATTATCCATGTACCAAGTGTCATCCAAATTTTAGACACAAACATCTGTGGTGCTCTGGATCTTGTACTAGGAAAACCAATATCAAAAGAGCCAGACCTCTCCTACCGACCTAATGTAAAACTATTTCTATTTTCAGATTACGACAGCAACCGGCGAAGAATACTTAGTTTCTATGCCAACAAAATTCAGAAAAAACATATGGGTGAAAAGAGGCAGTTTTATTGTAGTGGAACCGATACCAGAAGGTGATAAAGTGAAGGGTGAAATAGTGAAAATAATGACCAAAGACTCAATCAAATACTATAAAGAAAATAATTTGTGGCCCAAAGAGTTTGAGGACAAAAAAGAAATTGATGCGGATGGTGATGATGAACTATTTGTGAACCCAAATAGAATACCTGTGATGACTTATAGTGACGACAGTGATTCTGATGATAGTGACTTGGACAGTGATGAAGACAGTGACTCGGACTGTGATGAAGATAGTGACTCGGACAGTGATGAGTGACAAAAAATAGTATCTTTTTGGCTATAATTATGTAATTTTTGTACATAAAACTTCATGATAGTTTATTGTGATAATACAGGACCGGGTAAAACGGTGTGAATAGAAACTTAGGGGTGACTTAATACAACTGTTTGATTGGAATATCACTATAGTTTAGTTGTTCTATCTCACCAAGGCGGGTTGGTCTTGGATGTGTTGCAGTGTATGTGAACCTACACAGGTTTAAATACTCTTTTTTTTCTGTGTGCGTAAGCTCACAGTGTTGGGCATAGAAAATAGCTTCAGCACATCGACACCGAATACACACACATCTAAGACCAACCCGCCTTCCTGAAATAAACACACAACAAAATTTGTCAATTTTATTTTAACTAATATAAAAACTGGCCAAGTGCGTGTTGGACTTCGCACATTTAGGGTTCCGTACAAAATTTGAAAGAAAAAATCTGATTTATCAATATATTGATATTGGTTTTGTTTTGTATTGGTGTTTGTTTGTTGTTATTTTGTGACAGACAGACGGACACGTGAGTGACAGCAATCCCTAGGGCTCCATTTGGACCCTTCGGGTACGGAACCCTAAAAAAGAAGCTTCTTTCAATTCACTTATGCGTTTCTAATAACCCTGTTTTACAGTACCTTATGTGGACTTTACATTCTGAACAAGCAATACTGATAATAAACATTGTATGAAATCTGACTGTTGGTTAATTAATTTCTTTTATTTGAGGAGTTATGAATCAATTATCTCACTCTGATATCAGTTTTAATAAATTTATTGAGTCTATTTTAAATTGTTGAGGACTGTTTCTGCTGAAACATTACCCTCTTTCTGGGGTAGTCGGTAAAAATAAAATTATCTGGCTTTTGTTTACATACTTTAATAGAATTACAACATATAACTACAATAGAAATAACATCTAAACAGCAATTTATTTGAGATCACCAGAACTGGCCAAGTCTTGGACTTAAAGAGCCAAAATCGAATCTTAAACATAAAATACAAAGAGTTTGAATGTTAATGGATAATATTTATTCTGGAAAATACATGATTCCTGTTACACAAGCAACCGTACAAAAGCTGAGGGAAAACCTAGTAAATAATAATAAATTAGATTTTACACATTATTTCACAAACTATTTTCGCAATAAATAGGTCTAAATTATACTAGCTATTTAGTAAAGCAATATTATTATAATAATATGAATAAAATGTTACTATCCTCAAATTTGCTTTTTTTTTGTGGGGGTAATCATCCAATGACTCGCTCTGGGTGGAGAGAAAGGGCGTGTCAGACTTTTACTAAATTCCACCCTTGTTCCTTCATTTGCCGGTGTTCGAGTGCCCAGGGGGCACGGTAACTCTGTTTCGAATTTATCCACGACCCTAGCAAATTATCTACGTTTTATATATATATAGTTTTTTTTACTGATACTGTATGTATAAGTACGGTATGTTCGTAGATGTCTTAAAAAAATACACCTATCTTCACCCATATTAGCTTTTGACAGGTGTTTTAATTAAAACTGTTCACTGCAGGTGGCTCTTATAAATGTTTGGTAGGGACGCTCCGGGGGTAGTCCAAAGAGTAAGAAGGTGGTCTGGTCACTCAAATGAGTGTGCTAGTGATTTAGAAGAGTGTACTGGTTGGGGCTCAAGAGGTGGCTTGTATTAGCCTTTCGTACACTTAAAGTGCATTTATCGCACGAGCACTTGGTACTTGGCTTAAATGGACGATCCGCTTGAGAACTAGGTACATAGCTTATAAATGAACACTCTGTAGGTGATCCATAGAGCGCGATGGAAGTCGATCAAATGAGGGTGCTGGTCTCGCTCAGGCGGTGGCTTGTATGCAAATCCTAAATCAGTATATTTAATATCTGCATCAATATCATCAGCCATTATCTTATAAAATTCAAAGTTTTTTCAGTGATGGTCTTCTAGTCTGGTATGTTGTGCGTGTTGGGGACTGTGATGTCTATCAGGTAGGTAACTTTATTTACTTTGTCATAGAAGTTTATATTCTATTCTATTCTTAATAAGACTTTGATGCTAAATGTCATGATTTCATGAAATAAGTACTTACATTTGGTATCAATTCTAACTGAGAGAGATGTATTTATGATTTTAATGATTATATTTCTATAAAGACATACTTGCTACGGTCGCGAATCAAATTTTGACCAAGATACAACCTGACACTGACCTGCAAATTGCAAAAAACGTAAGAAAATTTGAATTTCGCGGGCTACCCTGTAGCATTCACCTTGAGCATGTATGTGACAGCCACTTCAGTGTTACCAACTCCTGAAAATATTTACCCCTTAAAATAAATAGTAATTTTGTTTTGTAATGTGTAGTATTTTTTTTTTCAATTTGTGGTCTCGTTTAAAAAAAAAAACGGATTTCAAACCGATATTCTTCATTCAATAGCTGACCTACTGACTATACGTTAACTGTACAGCATTTAACAAAAACCCTGTCTGATCCTGAAGGGTATTACTTGGTACCGTACTGCGTACACATATACGTAATTATTTAATGGATACGAGGTAATTATTTTTCACCAATGAAAATAATAAATTTAAAAAAAAGAAAAACTTATCAAAGGCAACACTGAGCGCTCGACAATGTTCACCTACTCAAAGGTGCCGCCTGCCTGAGCGAGACAGAGTGCCTACAGCGCGGCTAGTGCAGGGCGGTATCTTTTGAAATAAAAATTGGTAAAAATGAAAAGATTTCGCCGGCCAGTGGTGTGTTGTCAACTTATGAAAATTTGTCATAACTTTCGCATATTTTACAACTTTTTCTAGTACTTATGTTAAACCAGGAATACGCCTTTATTGAATCGGACAGGGTTTTTGTTACATGTTGTATATCCTACGTGGGGAATATTGGTGTCTAGCGAAGTAAGTTTTACATTACGTGTTTTAACTACTAGTCACTCCGTCTTTATTTCAATATTGTGAGTTCAACTGGAAGCGACTTATGTTTTTTTAGAGTGCCACGTAGGATATACACTTGACGAATAGTCAGTAGGTCAGCTATTGAGTACAGAATATCGGTTGAAAATCTAAGTTTTTTATGACATGACTACAAATTGAAAAAAAAAATTACTACTGTTTGCAACGGAGCTGAAACGCCGTGAATCATGCTCAAGATCCGGCATCCGAAGCAAGCGAGAATGGAACGCGGCGCGGCGAATGATTGGACCAGTGTGACCATTTGTGACAGGTTCCTGCCATTTTGGCCTCTCATTTTAGACTCTGGCATCATCGGCTGACGTTTTAAAAACCTGGCAGTATTGGGTATAGAAAATAAATCTTACTTGTGGCAACTCAAAATTTCGAAAATGACAACCCTAAAGATACTTCGCAAGCATGCGGGGGATTCCCCTGTACTTCTCGTGTAATGTTTGTATTACATTCAATTAATAACTTTAAAAGTTGATAATCTTAAAACAAATATTCATAAACACGAGTTTTTGGTTGATATTTCAATCAGTCCTAGAGATATACCTACTTTGGTTTTGTTTCCAATTAGATTTCATGGTGATCATTTTCAATGTCATGATTTCATGAAATACTACATTTGACATCAATTCTAACTGAAAGAGTTTTATTGATGATTGTAATGATTATAATTCTATAAATACATACTTGCTACGGCCGCGAATCATGTTTTGACCAAGATTCAACCTGACACTGACCGTACATTTTTTTGAATTTCGCGGGCTACCCTGGCCCTTCTACCACTAGTAAACGTAAAAATATATGAATGGATTCAGTGGCCAGTCTTCCGTAAGTTTAGTAAACAGATTGTAATGTAAAAATAAAAAAATAGCATAACATTATGTGTGTTTTAACTTTTCAACGGTAATTAAAGTTGGCAATATTTAGGCATTTTTTACTACAGGCTTTGTTTGGCAGGATTTAGCAGGTTTTTAACCAAAGCAAGGCAGGCAGGATCTGTACTTTGAAGATGGTCACACTGTCTACGACCAGCGCGGACGCCTTTCGTCACGCTGATGATTTTTTTACCTTGTTAAACTGCTTTAGAATGTTATACTTTTGTTTACACTTGTTCTATATAATTTCTAAATCTCGAAACTAAACTTAAAGCTAAGAATAAATGACTTTCGCTTCGATCACACCCTAACATTTGGAGACCACGACGTGATCTAAAGCACGCACGCAGCATGGAAATCTGACGACGGCCAGGCCAGCCAGCGAGGCAACCAACTCTGTGTCTACCAAGCTGCGATACGTGAGGCGCGCTAATGCCGAAGTGGGACTCCGGACTCCTGGGATGACTCACCTACCTCGAGTGCATGTGTAGTGAGTGATTTGGTTGGCTAACAGGGAAGTACGCCCAATTCTAGTATTCTATTTCTTAACCTAAATCAATAAAGCTTAGCCGAGTTCTGTGCATCAGTTTCCACACCTTACTTTCTATGGAGTCAGCTAAATTGATACTTTCTTAGTAGGTAGGTACCTACTATTATATGACAAGAACACCTACCTAATTACTTACTATAATAATTTGCTTTTTAAGGACTCAGAAAAATGATTATTCTATTTAGGTAGGTACCTACCTACTATTAAATGACAACCGCCTACCTAATTACTTTCTACTTACGAGTCAGATAAATGATAATTTCATAGTAGGTAGGTACTAAAGAAAAGACAAGCATACCTACCTAACTAATTCACTTGCTATTTTACTTGATTTCTGTGAATCAGATTGATAAATAAATGATACTTCCTTAGTGGGTGGGTACCTACTGAATAACCGACAAGCATACCCACCTACCCAATTACTTGCTTTCTACTTGCATTTCGCTTACGGAACCACCCTGGCATTTTCCAGACTCACCGTGTGCACCTGCTTCTTGGTTCCCGCTGGAATGCGCTGCTTTAGAACTACCTGCTCATCACAGCTGCTGCTTGGATCCTGTGCTGTGTGACCTGCTTTGCTCGTGTGTGAATTGCTGACTGTCGAGCAGTTGTCGTAGCCATTGCGCGACTAGCACGGTTTGGCTGTTCTTTTCTTAACTTTTACATGCGGTATCTGAAACCGGGATAACTAATTTCTTGACGGTCTGTTCAGTGTCACTAAGCTTTCACAATGTCTGCTGAAATGAAATCTCTCATTCAGCAACGTGGTACGATAAAGGCTAGAATAACTATATTTTCAAAATACTTGAATACTGTAAAACTGATGATGAGAAGCAACTGATTAAAACTGAGATAAAACTTTCAAGATTCAGAGAGTTATTGACACAGTTTGATGATTTAAAAACTAAAATTGAAGGTTTGAATCCTGATCATTTAGAAGAAAATGACATAATTGAAGGTGACTCTTGCTCAAACATTGCTAAAGCTCAATTGTTAATTGAAAGTCTAACTCATAGTGATGCAATACCTGAAAATACTAAATGTAATTATATAACATTAATTTGCCTACCATTCAGCTGCCTTCCTTCGATGGAAACTATTTAAAGTGGATGGAATTTAGAGACACTTTCGATTCTTCTTTTTCTAATCAACAACAATGATACTATTCCAGACAAAAATAAGTTTCATTACCTTCGTTCATTATTTTTAAATATTGAACTTACCTGTTTTGAGTTAAATAACTCGCTCGTACTGATTGCTAAAGCATCACAGAGAGAATGCTTTTCGAAAGAAATTCACGCCCTTGAAACTATGAATAAATTAAATCCTAAGTCGCGAGTTCTCTCTTTGAATCCGTTTTTGGATAAACACGGTGTGTTGCGTGTCGGTGGAAGGATCGATAATGCATCCCACTGTCCCTATGGCAAAAGACATCCCATACTACTAGACCCCAAACACACTTTCACTAAACTTCTATTTGAGCAAGAACATCTTCGTCTCCTACACTGTGGCCCCCAGCAACTTTTAGTTATACTTAAGTATATAAAAGATATCTGCATTTTTGTAAAAAGCCACATGTATTACTTCAGGCAACGTAGTGAGGTTCTACCAAGGCAAAAAAGGGCAAAATTTCAAAGCCTATTAAAAGCTATATATCAACAACCAAGTCATAAAGATATTTATAAGAAAAACGTGTACAATATGTGTGTAATGATTTATAATAACATTCCAAATGAATATAAACTTTTACAGGGTAATATTTTTAAGACAAAATTGACAGAATGGCTACAAAAGAACTGTTTCTATAGCGTTAGAGAATTTATGCAGTTAAGAAATAATAATAATGTTAATAATTTAATTAGTTAATGAATGTATGACGGTAAATTTTTATTTAGTAATGAAGTTAATTGAATGATTGAAAATTGTATATATGATAATAAGAAACTTATCGCATGATGTGTGACATTGATAAAAATAATTTGCACGCTTGCTTGCAGGCAGAATACAATTACTTAATAGGACATAAGATCTTCCTTTGTAAAAAAATGTATTTCTTGCAAATAAATATTTTGATTTGATTTGATTTAAATACTATTCGTGATCAATTCTGGCCTACAGGCGGGAAAGTGTTAGCTGCGGAGATATAATGCGGGATGGGAAATTTACCGCAACCTCGTGTAACTCCTGCTCCACCATTTGCGACTTGTGGCACTGATTTTGCAGGACCTTTTTTAATTTTAAATAGAAAGGCTCGCGGTGCTAGGACCTGCAAGTGCTATCTGTGCATATTTGTTTGTTTCAGTACTAAAGCTGTACACTTGGAAGTCGTGAGCGACTTAACTAGCAGTGCGTTTATCTTATGCTTGCGTAGATTTATCTCACGACGAGGTAAACCTCACACTACTATATACTGTGATAATGGTAAAAATTTTGTAGGAGCTAATAATGAACTGAACAGACTGCTCAAGGAAAGTGGACGGTCAGTTAGCGACTGCGCGAGCAAGGAGGGTATAACGTTTAGATTCTCTTCGACGGTAACTGGGAAGCCGGAGTCAAAACGGCTAAATATCACTTAAAGCGTATCGCGGGTAACTCTAGTTTAACCTTTGAAAAATTAACTACACTGTTTGCACAGATTGAGGCTATCATGAACTCACATCCGATTACTTCTATGTCTGCTGATCCATCTGATCTGTCAGCAATTACACCTGGGCACTTCGTTGTGGGTCGACCATTGACCTCACTGCCTTCACCCGTTATCGAACGAGTCAGCATAAATAGCTATCAGCTGATTGAACGCTTAAGACACCACTTCTGGTCCCGATGGACAAAGGACTATTTAGTCACTCTGCAGCAACGCGTCAAATGGCAGCGTGCACAACACCAAGTTCGTGTCGGCGACCTGGTCCTTATCCTGGATGACCAGCTGCCACCCATGAAGTGGCTCATGGGCCGCATCCTGAAGCTGTATCCGGGAACCGACGGCGTTTGCAGGGTGGTGGACGTAAAAACAGAGAACGGCGTCATTCATAGGCCCGTCTCTCGACTAGCCCTACTAGATTCCCAAGAGCTCCTTGGGGAACATGTCCCCAAGGGGGGGAGGATGTTTGCAACGGAGCTGAAACGCCGTGAGTCATGCTCAAGAGCCGGCATCCGAAGCAAGCGAGAATGACTCTTCCCTTTTTCTACGACCTACGACCAGCGCGGACGCCTTTTGTCACGCTGATGATTTTTTTACCTTGTTAAACTTCTTTACCATGTTATACTTTTGTTTACACTTGATCTAAATCTAGAAATTAAACTTAAAGCTAAGAATAAATGACTTTCGCTTCGATCACACCCTAACAACTACACAGATTATAAAACAAAATTATTATTTATTTTAAGGGGTAAATATTTTCTGGAGTTGGTAACACTGAAGTGACTGTCAAATAAATGCTAAAATATAAAGTATAGTCTGGAGCGTTACCACAGAGTAGGTTCATTATAAGTGATACTCTGTGGCGTTCGCTAGGAGTATATGCGTTCTGTGGAGGTGTTACTATACTAGCATTCCACTCCTTGCTTTACTATCACTAACTTACTGTTGCGCGAACGTGTTACTTACGCATAACAACGAATTTAAAACTTGTGTTGAACTTGCTAAATTAAAGTGTAATAAATAACCATGTCTAAAATTAATAAAAGGAAACATGTGATGAACGAAGCTTTCTGGGACGACTATGAGCTGCCAAAAGAAAAGCAAAGTATTGTAAAAGTTTTGAGAAGTAAAGGCAATAACTTACATGAGGTAAGATACTTTAATTTATTACAATGTAGTTATGTGTAGAGCTAACCAAGCCAACAGCAGGTCTATCTGTACAGTCATAAAAAAATGCTTGTAAAATCTTACTACAATTTATTATGTACCACGAACCATTCGTAGAAAATACCAGATTCTTGTGTGTGTATGGTATTTTCTCTACTACGACCGCGCCATTCTTACCGACAGAATTTTCCACTTTATTAGAACGAATACAGACATGACTTGTAAAATCTTACTACAATAATTTATGTACCACATAAACCATTCTAGAAAATACCACATGATGTGTGGTATTTTCTCTGCTACGACCGCGCCATTGTCACCGACAGGACTATTCACTATAATAGACCGGACATAGCCTTACTTGACTTGCAAAATCTTACTGCAATTATGTCGACCGCGCCATTCTCTTCACCGGGACTATTTACTATAATAGACCGGATATAACCTTCCATGACAAAGTAAATAAAGTTACCTACCAGACTAGAAGACCATCACTGAAAAAATAAGTAAATGCTGAGCAGGTGGATTCGCTAACTCAGTTGACATCAATTTGATAGGCACTATCCAGTACAAAGCAGCAATTGCTTTGACGTATAGGAAAACAAAAATGTACTACGTAGTGCCTATTATAATCGATGTCCACCGAGCAAAGCAGCAGTGTACTCAAAGATGAAATTACGTGGAATATGGCGACAAGCCGTGATTGACAATGATTAAACTTTAAGGGAACCCTCTTCAGAACTGCGATTTTCAATATGTATAGAATTGTAAGGAAGTTCATGCAGATAGAGGAGATTGAAGTAGGATCGCATCACACAACTCAAGAACATTAAAATCTTACACACCACAAACTCATACTGATAAATTATCATGTCAAATTAATTATTTAATAATTTGACACGCTTTCGGACCCTAACGTTTGAACGATTTCGGGTGAAATTTAGCACACAAGAAACTACCGAATATTATCCATGTACCAAGTGTCATCCAAATTTTAGACACAAACATCTGTGGTGCTCTGGATCTTGTACTAGGAAAACCAATATCAAAAGAGCCAGACCTCTCCTACCGACCTAATGTAAAACTATTTCTATTTTCAGATTACGACAGCAACCGGCGAAGAATACTTAGTTTCTATGCCAACAAAATTCAGAAAAAACATATGGGTGAAAAGAGGCAGTTTTATTGTAGTGGAACCGATACCAGATGGTGATAAAGTGAATGGTGAAATAGTGAAAATAATGACCAAAGACTCGATCAAATACTATAAAGAAAATAATTTGTGGCCCAAAGAGTTTGAGGACAAAAAAGAAATTGATGCGGATGGTGATGATGAACTATTTGTGAACCCAAATAGAATACCTGTGATGACTTATAGTGACGACAGTGATTCTGATGATAGTGACTTGGACAGTGATGAAGACAGTGACTCGGACTGTGATGAAGATAGTGACTCGGACAGTGATGAGTGACAAAAAATAGTATCTTTTTGGCTATAATTATGTAATTTTTGTACATAAAACTTCATGATAGTTTATTGTGATAATACAGGACCGGGTAAAACGGTGTGAATAGAAACTTAGGGGTGACTTAATACAACTGTTTGATTGGAATATCACTATAGTTTAGTTGTTCTATCTCACCAAGGCGGGTTGGTCTTGGATGTGTTGCAGTGTATGTGAACCTACACAGGTTTAAATACTCTTTTTTTTCTGTGTGCGTAAGCTCACAGTGTTGGGCATAGAAAATAGCTTCAGCACATCGACACCGAATACACACACATCTAAGACCAACCCGCCTTCCTGAAATAAACACACAACAAAATTTGTCAATTTTATTTTAACTAATATAAAAACTGGCCAAGTGCGTGTTGGACTTCGCACATTTAGGGTTCCGTACAAAATTTGAAAGAAAAAATCTGATTTATCAATATATTGATATTGGTTTTGTTTTGTATTGGTGTTTGTTTGTTGTTATTTTGTGACAGACAGACGGACACGTGAGTGACAGCAATCCCTAGGGCTCCATTTGGACCCTTCGGGTACGGAACCCTAAAAAAGAAGCTTCTTTCAATTCACTTATGCGTTTCTAATAACCCTGTTTTACAGTACCTTATGTGGACTTTACATTCTGAACAAGCAATACTGATAATAAACATTGTATGAAATCTGACTGTTGGTTAATTAATTTCTTTTATTTGAGGAGTTATGAATCAATTATCTCACTCTGATATCAGTTTTAATAAATTTATTGAGTCTATTTTAAATTGTTGAGGACTGTTTCTGCTGAAACATTAACCTCTTTCTGGGGTAGTCGGTAAAAATAAAATTATCTGGCTTTTGTTTACATACTTTAATAGAAGTACAACATATAACTACAATAGAAATAACATCTAAACAGCAATTTATTTGAGATCACCAGAACTGGCCAAGTTTTGGACTTAAAGAGCCAAAATCGAATCTAAACATAAAATACAAAGAGTTTGAATGTTAATGGATAATATTTATTTTGGAAAATACATGATTCCTGTTACACAAGCAACCGTACAAAAGCTGAGGGAAAACCTAGTAAATAATAATAAATTAGATTTTACACATTATTTCACAAACTATTTTCGCAATAAATAGGTCTAAATTATACTAGCTATTTAGTAAAGCAATATTATTATAATAATATGAATAAAATGTTACTATCCTCAAATTTGTTTTTTTTTTGTGGGGGTAATCATCCAATGACTCGCTCTGGTGGAGAGAAAGGGCGTGTCAGACTTTTACTAAATTCCACCCTTGTTCCTTCATTTGCCGGTGTTCGAGTGCCCAGGGGGCACGGTAACTCTGTTTCGAATTTATCCACGACCCTAGCAAATTATCTACGTTTTATATATATATAGTTTTTTTTACTGATACTGTATGTATAAGTACGGTATGTTCGTAGATGTCTTAAAAAAATACACCTATCTTCACCCATATTAGCTTTTGACAGGTGTTTTAATTAAAACTGTTCACTGCAGGTGGCTCTTATAAATTTTTGGTATGGACGCTCCGGGGGTAGTCCAAAGAGTAAGAAGGTGGTCTGGTCACGCAAATGAGTGTGCTAGTGATTTAGAAGAGTGTACTGGTTGGGGCTCAAGAGGTGGCTTGTATTAGCCTTTCGTACACTTAAAGTGCATTTATCGCATGAGCACTTGGTACTTGGCTTAAATGGACGATCCGCTTGAGAACTAGGTACATAGCTTATAAATAAACACTCTGGAGGTGATCCATAGAGCGCGATGGAAGTCGATCAAATGAGGGTGCTGGTCTCGCTCAGGCGGTGGCTTGTATGCAAATCCTAAATCAGTATATTTAATATCTGCATCAATATCATCAGCCATTATCTTATAAAATTCAAAGTTTTTTCAGTGATGGTCTTCTAGTCTGGTATGTTGTGCGTGTTGGGGACTGTGATGTCTATCAGGTAGGTAACTTTATTTACTTTGTCATAGAAGTTTATATTCTATTCTATTCTTAATAAGACTTTGATGCTAAATGTCATGATTTCATGAAATAAGTACTTACATTTGGTATCAATTCTAACTGAGAGAGATGTATTTATGATTTTAATGATTATATTTATATAAAAACATACTTGCTACGGTCGCGAATCAAATTTTGACCAAGATACAACCTGACACTGACCTGCAAATTGCAAAAAACGTAAGAAAATTTGAATTTCGCGGGCTACCCTATAGCATTCACCTTGAGCATGTATGTGACAGCCACTTCAGTGTTACCAACTCCTGAAAATATTTACCCCTTAAATTAAATAGTAATTTTGTTTTGTAGTCTGTAGTAATATTTTTTTTTTGAAGTTGTGGTCTCGTTTAAAAAAAAAACTGATTTCAAATCGATATTCTTCATTCAATAGCTGACCTACTGACTATACGTTAACTGTACAGCATTTAACAAAAACCCTGTCTGATCCTGAAGGGTATTACTTGGTACCGTACTGCGTACACATATACGTAATTATTTAATGGATACGAGGTAATTATTTTTCACTAATGAAAATAATAAATTTAAAAAATAAAGAAAAACTTATCAAAGGCAACACTGAGCGCTCGACAATGTTCACCTACTCAAAGGTGCCGCCTGCCTGAGCGAGACAGAGTGCCTACAGCGCGGCTAGTGCAGGGCGGTATCTTTTGAAATAAAAATTGGTAAAAATGAAAAGATTTCGCCGGCCAGTGGTGTGTTGTCAACTTATGAAAATTTGTCATAACTTTCGCATATTTTACAACTTTTTCTAGTACTTATGTTAAACCGGGAATACGCCTTTATTGAATCGGACAGGGTTTTTGTTACATGTTCTATATCCTACGTGGCACTCTTAAAAAACATAAGTCGCTTCCAGTGAATCAACAATATTGAAAAAAAGACGGAGTGACTAGTAGCTAAAACACGTAAATATAAAACTAACTTCGCTAGACACCAATATTCAAATCTATCGTCGCATTTATATTAGTGGTGGTTAATTTAATAGAAAGCATAAATAACGTGTTTTTTTTTTTAAATATAGATAAGCAAATGCTTACGCGGCTCTCACTTGTTGCTTTTTGCTTATCTGCTTATCTGGTTTTAACATAATTCACAATTCACTCGACGCACGTAAACACGCGTAAGTCGTCAGCAGGGTCGGAACAACTCGCGATCACGTAATAATTTAACGTGTTAAATAAATCAGATACGTATGTTATTTTGCTAAATGTTTTTTGTGTTAATAAACAGTGATAGGACACGCATTATTGAATCTATAAATGTGTAAGGATGTTTGATTGAGATATTGTGTTGTTGATGATGATGATGATGATGATGATGATGATGATGGTGATGGTTATGATGGTGATGGTTATGATGATGATGATGGTGATGGTGATGGTGATGATGGTGGTGATGGTGATGGTGAATGAACTTTTAAATACGCCGTTGCATAATAACAATTTATTTCGTAATAACACAAAATAACACTTAATCAATTATAGACAGTCCTAAGCATGCAAAGTATGAAGGAAAGTTCATTGTTTATTCATAAACGCGATGTAATAATACCCATAAAAGTCTCTCTCTAAAACTCTCAGTTAACAGACACCGCGCTAGCTTTTTGGCCGTAACAACAAGTACCTAAGGAATAAAGAAAAAGCATGTTAAATTAAAGCATTTAACAAAGTCTGCTTAAATTTTTTAGCACAAAGCATTTAACAAGTGATTGCCAAAAAGCAACTTTAAAACACCACTAATTTATATAACTTCAGTAATATATTTAGTATTCATACAAAAACTATCTTGGAATGTAAACAGATAGTGACAAAGTGGGTAAAAACTCTAAATTATGAAGATACAGAAATTCTGATTTATTGGCACTCGTATTAAATTTTGTTTTTGGTTGAGGGCTTGAAAATAGATGATAAAATATTATTGGAATCGAAAAATATATTGGACAATTTTCTGACACGTCTGATGTTGGTGTTGCCAGCTTATTATTATTATTATCCAAATCTCGTGATCCACGTCTCATATGTTGTCCTCGCGATGGTTTCTGCAGTGAAGTCCGATATAGGCGTTGCTTAGGCTCTTCTTGCAATTCTCGAATGCGAGTGATGATTCATCGGTCCACTGGATTATTGTTTTATCGCGTTTTTTAGAGTTATGTAGATAGGCATTGAGCGGCGCTTGCACGCTTGCGGCGTTTGAGATGTTATCATGATAATAGTTAAGCATTCCTAGGAAACTACGTAATGCTTCTACTGTCTTGGGTTTGGGATAGTCGTTGATGACCTTGACCTTCTCCTCTGGTGGTCTGATGCCTTCGCTTGATACTGTGTATCCCAAAAACTTGACTGTTGGCTGGCCAAAGACGCATTTTGCTGGATTAACTGTTATCCCGTTGTCTTCTAACCGCTTGAGTACGGTGCGGAGATTCTCTCTATGTTCGCTGTCGTTTGTTGACACTACTAATAGATCGTCGACGAAAGGAAAAACATAATCCAATCCTCTCAGAATATCGTGGATGAAGCGTTGGAATGTCTGTCCTGCGTTTTTAACTCCTGGACACATTCTCGGGAATTCGTACAATCCGAACGGGGTAATGATAGCTGTTTTTTCGATATCTTGTTCTCGGACGGCAACTTGTTGATATGCGCGATTTAAATCAATAGTTGATAGCACTTTCTTACCGGCCAGGTGGTAAGTAAAATCTTTGATTCGAGGTATGGGGTAGCGGTCCGATTTAGTCACTGTGTTCAGTCGTCGGTAGTCGCCTCAGACGCGCAGATCGCCGTTCTTCTTGGAAACCACATGAAGCGGGCTTGACCAAGGGCTTTTGCTTGGTCTGCATAGGCTTTGGTTGATCATGACTTCGAACTCGTGTCTGACTTTAGCGTAGCGGTGCGGTGGTATTGGTCGTGCTCGACAATGTATTGGCGGTCCTGTAGTTTCGATATAATGTTCGACGATATTCTTGGGGCTCAATTTCATTGACGTCACTCGAGTTGTGTCTGGGTATTCTGCGAGTATATCGTGGTATGATTGCTGCAAGTCGACACTACGTACTGTGGGTTGGTTTAATATTCGTGCTGGCGCCGCGACAGACGGTTTGGTTGTCATATCTATCAGCCTTCGATTTCGTAGATCAACGTTGAGCTGGTGATAATTGAGGAAATCAGCTCCGATGATAGGTTTGCTGACGTCGGCCATTACAAACTTCCATCTATATGGCCTGCGTAGATTGAGATTCAGCTACAGCGTTTTTTCTCCGTAGGTGGGTATGACGGTATTGTTAGCGGCGTACAGCATGAAGGGTAATTTCTTCGAGCGTTGGCCTTTGATCCGTGGTAGTACAGATATGTTCGCCCCTGTGTCTACTAGGAATGTAAGTCTTGATGTCTTGTCATTTATGAATAGGCTGTAGGATTCGTTATAAACGCCAGAGTCCGCCGCATCTAGCGCGTGCGCTAGTTTTCCGTGTTCTTTTGATGTTCTCTGTTGTTGTAAGAACATGGTTGACGACAACATCTTGCTTCTCTGCCGAACTTCCTGTGGTAGTAACAATACGGCGACGGCGTGCCTGAGCGCGAGTGTGACGGCGTATTTGCACGAGCGGGCGCGTGAACGCGAAGTATGCGATGAATGTCCACGGCCCCGGTATCGACAGCGGCATACTGTATGTTGTGACGATTTAAGTGATGCTATTTCTAGAGATAGTTTCTTAATTTATTCGACCAGATATTATGCATCGCTTTTTGGCTGGCCTTGAGGTGCTTGTTGTTCGCATGAGACAGCTGTGACTTTCTGGGCTTGTTCAGTCATCTTGTCTGCTAGTAGCGATAATTCGTCTAGGCTGGTTTCCTTTGTGACGACGAGAACATATCGTACCTGGGCTGGGAGATGATTCATCCACATGAGTCGCAACGTGGAATCTGGAACCTTATCACGTGCTAGGTTTCGCATGCGACGCAGCAGCTGTGAGGGTTTTTGGTCACCGAGCTCCATGTCAGACAATAGCTTCTGAAATTGCCGGTTTTCTGACTCTTCGTAGACCGATATCAAACGTTCCTTCAACAAGTCGTACTGTTGTGCTGTGGGTGGGTCGTATAACTCGTATAGCAGGTCGCATATCTGTTCGACATCTTGTTTTTCCAATCGTGCGATTACCATCTGTGCTAGTTCTCGCTGTCCTTTCTTCAACTCATGCGTGGCGGCTTCAAAACTGACGAACCATAAGCGGGCTCGGTGACGCCAGAATGCTGGAATCCGTAGTGACAACGAAATACCGGCTACTTCTGGGATGTGCAGTGCTGTAGATTCACTACTTTCGGGTTGCTTGACCATGATTTCCAATGGTTGCGATAAGTTGTTCGCGGGGTAACCACTGTTAGGTCGGTAGCTGAGGGTATACAGGGAAACAACCAGTTGGAGGCGCTAAATAGTTATGAGCATTTATTTGATAAACTTTTTACAAATTCTGTTAGCGGGCACTGCGAATTAATCAGCCAATCACAGCACAACAAGAATTTGTCTGTGGTTCACAAATCTCACGATAGGGAGCGCCGCCATCGCGGTGGCGGTAGCTAGGGCTCCGCGGTCGGTCACCCGGCCGGGCAGGGTATATGTAAATATGCTGCTACACACCCAAAAAAAAACTAATCACTGAGAAATTATTAATCCAAATAAAATAACTAATTAAAATGCGAATTTTGAAAAAACAAAAAATTGCGCGTCGACTTATTATTTGCATAATCAAAAAACCCCAAAAATAGCAACTCCAGCTGTCTGTCTGTCCAGCTATCTAAAATAGGCGGCACGGTTGGCGCAGTGGTTGAGCGTTCGGCTGCTGCGCTGCGTGTCGCGGGTTCGATCCCCGCACGGAACAAATATTTGTATGACCTGCAGATAGTTGTTCCGGGTCTGGGTGTCTTGTGTATGTGAAATATATATGTTTGTGAACGCACCCACGATACAGGAATATTCCTAGTGTGGGGCAACGTTTTTTTTACGTCATAAGTAATAAAATAGTTCGAAAGTTGAGGTTATTTTATCCAAGTTTGATATTTTTTATCGCCGAAAGTATTTTTTCCTAAACTTGAAACTTCGTGAAATTGCTCAAGATAACAAGTAGGTATTTTTTTTATTTATTATTATTTTATTTATTTAAGTAACAACTATCATTACAAGCCAATGGGCCTAATGCGATAGAGTACAATAATTATAATATCTACTTATTCAATTAACAGTTTCATTAAATAACAATTAAATAAACAAATCAATAACAATCCGATTCAATATGTCAATCAATTAAAAATACAATACAACAATTAATACAATTCATAAATAATTCAATAAAAAATGTCACTAATTAAAAATACAAATAAATAAATCAAGCAATACCTAAACACTGTCATTCAATTTAAAAATACAACCAAATAAATAATCCAATAGCCAATATTCAATTAAAAATACAATTAAATTCATCATGTATGCATTAAACTTTATAGCTAATTACGAACGAGGCATTCTTTGTGAATTTGCTCAGAGAACAACAGAATAGGTTCGACTCACTTGCTATGAGGTTGAGAGCGCGGAGCGCACGCGTCATTGGCGCCTCCCGTAACAAATCGACCACTCGGCTCAGCCAGCAGCTGCGGCCGTCGTCGTCGCCACACGTACCGGTCCGGAACACACAATCCTACCTACCTTTCCTCTAAGTACTTTGAATAGGTACGAGATGAGTGCGAGATCCCTCCTGACTCTCTGCTCGTTATATCCAACCATACCCAAAATAAATAAAGTTGGGTACATCAATGGGTAAAATGGGTAAAAACCATACAAGCGCAAGTACAAGTACCTGACAAACTTGTTTTGTACTCTCTCCAGCATGAGCCTATATTTAGATTCATGTGGAGTCCAAATGACTGCGTTACATTCTAATTGACTTCTAACCAAAGTATTATATAAAGCAATTATCGCTTTAATGTTAGTAAACTCACGTACCATACGGAGCATGAAACCTAGATTACGGTAAGCCTTTCTGCAACAACTTACGACGTGATCATGAAACGTTAGCTCGGTGTCGAAGTTCACTCCTAAGTCCTTAACTTTCGTAGCCCTAGCAATTGGCACCCCGTCCAGGTCGTAACTATATAGGATAGGAGATCGCTTGCGAGTGAAAGTGATCGTTACACACTTTGAGACGTTGAACTGCAAGAGGTTCTCCTTGCTCCAGGCCACAACTCTGTCTATGTCTCTTTGAAGCCTTTCACAGTCGTCCAACTTGCTTATCTCCAGTGACAGCTTGAGGTCATCAGCAAACAGCAAACATTTGGCGTTTTTTACTACTTTTGGCAGGTCATTTATCATAAGTATGAACTCCAATGGCCCAAGGTTACTGCCTTGACTTACCCCCGACCTAGTAAAATATGCCTCTGAGTTATGTCCCGCATATTCTACGTACTGCTGTCTACTTGCAAACCAAACCCAAGTAACTTGCAAAAAACTAGCAGATGTGGGGTGAAACCAACTGCCGCTAACTTTTTGAGCAAGACATCATTATTTACTACATCGAAAGCTTTTTAAAATCGAAGTAAGCAGCATCTGTCTGACTTCCACCATCCACTGATGGTACAAGATTAGCCATATGGCTGAGGAGATTGCTAGTAGTGCTTCTTGCTGGTCGAAATTCCGTGCTGAGCGTCCGAAAGCTGACTACTGACCTGCTGAAATATGCTCTTATGAATAGCTGCCTCAAAAACCTTTGCTGGACTCGACAGCACTGCTACAGGCCTGTAACCATCCACCGTCGTCCCCAAACCTCCCTTTGATACCGGAACGACGCGAGTAACCTTCCACTTCTCCGGAAACACCGCTCCCTCTAAACATTTTTTATAAATGTATTGCAGCGGTTTGGCTAGCGCCGAACGACAATCCTTTAAGATGTAGGGTGGAATGCCGTCCGTTCCAGAAGACTTTTTTGGTTTGAGTTGTTGAAGCGCACAAAATACATCAGACAGCTGTAAGTGATCAAGATGTACTCGCGCCGCTCCGTTCTCCCCCCCTGCTTCGGTTATAGCCACGCCTACATCCAACTTTGCCTGCTCTGTACCATACACCGAATAGAAGTACTCGGCAAATTCCTGAGCACACTGTTCGTCAGTTAACGCCTCGCCATTCTTTAAAATCTTTCGCGGACTCCTATCACCTCTTTTAGATTTTGCATAGTTCCAGAACGACTTAGGGTCTTTTAGCAATTCATTCTGAACGCGGTGCGCATACTGTTCCCGCGCACAGATTATCGATTTTTTTACTTTACTTCTACACCGCGCAAACGCCTCTTATTCCGTCCTCAATCCACTTATTTTGTACCGTTTATGTAAAACAGACTTTGTTTTAATGTCGCGAATTATTTCAACAGTGTACCACTCAGGGTAAATGTACCTTGAGCTTACACGACTTCGCTTTTTTCTCGGAACGCAGTCATCTAAAATTGCATTAATACTGTCATAGAAATAATTTAAGCAACATTTGCAAGTCTAACCCATACATACGAGTAGGACCCCAGTCTACGGCCGCAATTGATGAGTATAAAACAAAAAAATTGGCTTTATTAAAATTCCAGCCCCCAGGCTCATGCGTACCTGCAGTCGGTGCCGACGAGCCGGCGCACCGGCGGCGGCGCTGGCGCACACGCATACTCACGGTCACGTCAAGCGGCGGGTGATACGCGTCGACCAACACAAGCGGTGCCTCCGCCGCGCGCACACTCACACTCCCGCCCTCCCCAAATGCACTCAACACAAGATCCAACTGTCGACCATTACAATTGTCCACTCTGTTACTCTGAGCGAATCCACACTGAGTTTGAAAGCATTGAAAATAATTAGGTACGTTAACAGGACAAGAATACAAGTTGAAGTCCCCAATTACTATACTATTTCTGTAACGTTTACACAACTGTTCAATAATCCTAAACAATGCCATATATTCATTTTCTTTACTATTAGGGGGTACTTTGCACAAAAATATAAATAAAGAGTCTACTCAAAAGTCCTTATTGTAAAGTTGAGCAGGAATATTAATGATGGACTTTAATGAAATACGATGAGTGAAAAGTGAATTATGTGGATAACAATTATCGTTTGATCACGAAAAACTTTGACCTTGTATGACACCCTTCAGCAATACCTAAATAATTAATTGAAATTATTGCACAAGTGAAAGTCACGTTTTTCACACCTTTCAATTGAACTTAGGATAGCTGAGGATGTTAAGAAAATAGGTAGCTAGGTAAGAATGAGGAAGGAAGGGCACTTATGATGATCCGGTTCACATGAATATTCTGCAATTCTTCTGTCTTCCGTTCACCTGTGTCGATACTTTAGCTGCATCGATGCTTAGGCATCAGGATATTCGTTGGTATCACCTTCACGACGGGAACTCGGCCTTAAGTGGTCTCGATGATCACGCCACGACTCAACCAACCAATTTTTGTGGATTTTTTCTTTTTCTCGTCCTGTCACGGTCGCCAAATTTTATGTCTATTATGACATAAAGGATGAATTTTTGGAAAGTTTGGTTTCTTCAATAATAACCATGAACTTCTTTAAATTACTTTAATTTTGTTTAACAAGGACACAAAAATATTTCGACCGCTCGTGCGGTGGGTAAGTTACGAAGTGTCACTATACATATTGTTAGGGACCTATCCAAGGACTTTAAATGACAGCAGTGGACTGTATTAAACTGAATTTATTCAAGTCTCCAGTAGGTATAATCTTGATGAATGCGCGCGCGAGCCGTCGTTGGAGACCGGTAGCGAAGTGATGGGACCCCAGGCACCGCGTCGCGCGCGCCCTCTCCTCTCGCCGCCTCCGCCGCTGCCCGATGTCAGCCGAAGGTCGTCGAAGACGCCCGAACATCCTCCCCGGGTTGAAGGATTCAAGTAAGAGGAAGCGGGCAGATGTTGTTGTAGGCCCGCACCATCGTCCCCTTCTTCGTCTTCAGCTCGACCACTCGCATAGCCCCGTCGCTCCCAGGGAAGACCTTGATGACCCGCCCCATGGACCACACTAGTGGCGGTTGTCCCTTTTCTTTAATGAGGACGAGTGTTCCCGCTGATAGCTGCCCTGCTGAAGATGACCATTTCGTTTTTTGCTGGAGCAGAGAAACATATTCTAAATTAAAACGGTTCCAAAAATGTTGTTTGATCTGCTCCATTCTGTGGTAGCGCTCCAGACGTCCGATGGTGAACTCAGTTACCTGTGGATGCGGAACAGACATAAGTGGTCGTCCAATCAAAAAGTGTGAAGGAGTAAGGACAGAAAAATCTAAGGGATCAGAGGAAAGAGGGGTAAGAGGACGAGAATTTAAGACAGCCTCTATTTGAGTCAAGCACGTGCTCATCTCCTCATAGGTAAAATGTGTTAAGCCTAAAAGCCTCTTTAGGTGATGCTTAGTAGATCGGACGGCAGCTTCAGCAATGCCGTTGAAGTGAGGAGAGTATGGAGGCGCGAAAGTAAATTTAATGCCTTGCTGAGCAACTTTAATTCAAGATTGGAATCTTGTAGGAATTTACGCAGCTCATTACAAGTACCTACGAAGTTGGTACCGTTGTCAGACAAGATGCTTTCGGGTTTACCACGACGAGCCACGAAACGGTTTAAGGCAGTCATATAGGCTTCCTTCGTCAAGTCTGTAACAAGCTCAATATGAACAGCTTTAACAGCAAGGCAAACAAAAATACACAAGTACGTCTTTATAAGCCTACACCCTCGCCCTTTGCGATCAGCAATCAATACTGGCCCGGCATAATCAACGCTGCACTTTAAAAACGGGTATTCTAAATATGTCCTTGAAGAGGGCAATTGACCCATTATGGGTTGCACAATTTGACATTTATACTTAAAACATTTTATGCATGTTTTAACAATAGACTTCGAAAGGTTTCTACCACCGAGAGGCCAATACATCAATGTCCCAATTCTGTTCATTCGTTAGTAAAAAGGCTGATTTATTAGAAACGTTAGAATACAATAAAGACACATTTAATACAGAAAATAAAAATAACATTAAAGTAGAAAATAAACATAAAGCTTTGATTGTAGCAACTAATTCTAGTAATAGCAATAATTATAATACGGCTAGTAAGTTAAAATGTCCCTTATGCAATAAAAATCATCTTTTGTATACGTGTGAAGAATTCCGTAGTTTGTCTGTAGAAACTCGTATATCAAAAGCAAAAGATTTTAAGGTTTGCTTTAATTGTTTGCGTTCTGGTCATTTGACCAAGCGATGCAGATTAGCTCGTTGCAAATATTGTAAAGGTAGACATAACACTCTTCTGCATGTTGAGGATTCTAAACCTAACAATTTCCAAAACCCTATGCCTAGTAGTGTTGCCTTACCCACTGACATTTCTGAAGGTGGCTCTTCACATACTGCCGCTTCAGAAAGTGTCGTCTTATCTAGTGACACTTCTTCACAGCATACTACTTCCCATATTCATAATCAGGACGAATTAAATATTAATTTAAAAATCTCAATAAAAAGTGCAACATTTTGAAGAAACAGAAATATAACTTTTTCTTAGTAGAAACTTAAGACTTGTAAAAATTATATGTGAAAAGTGGTTCTGACGGGGAATCCATGCCCGATTTTTGACCCAAGTGACTTAGTGTATGGACTTGTGAAATTTTATAAAACTTTTAGAAAAAAAAAAAAAATTAATAAGACATATTCTATTTTCTATTTGTTTTGGTAAAAACGGTATAAAATAATTGTTTCAAAAATGGAGTCTTTTCTTACTATACAGGAGGATATTAGTACAAAAATGGAAAAAGCAAAGTCCAATCTAAAGAAAGCTCCTAAAGAGCGATTAACTTATGCATATTTAGAGACTCGTCTTGAAAATTTGGAACAATTATGGCATACATTCACGGCCACTCATAAAGATATATTGAGTACGATAAAAAGGGTTGAATTGTCTAACTCTAGTTATGTTAAAAATGGTCTTTATGATGAAGTTGAGGAATTTTATGTGGAATTTAAAAGCGAATTAAAGGAATTGTTGTATAAGGGAAATTCAACGACGTTATGTGTGGATTCTAAGCCTATTGGTCAGAACGAAAATAGTGTCAGTAGAGTAAAGTTACCAGAAATAAAAATACCCTCATTTTCGGGAAAGTACTCTGAGTGGCAAACATTTAGAGACCTATTTGTAGGATTGGTGCACGAGAATTCGTCGCTAGACGATGCACAGAGATTTTATTATTTAAAAGGACATTTAAGTGGGGAGGCTGAGCAATTATTAAGAAACATTAAGGTTACATCTGACAACTATAAAATTGCGTGGTCTAAATTAGATAAAATGTACAATAACAAAAAGTTTCTAGCTAATGGGATAATAAAAAGATTACTCAATCAAAAGACTTTGTCCTGTGAATCGGCTGGCGAAATAAAAAGGCTTATAACTTCTACTTCAGAATGTTTGGAGTCTATTGGTAACTTGGGGGTGGATGTCTCTTCCTGGGATCTTATTATTATACATATAATCAGTGGAAAATTAGACAAAGAGACCAGGAAAGTTTGGGAACTCAAAATAGCATCGGATTCAAGTGATGATTTACCTACGTTTATACAGTTTTCGGAATTTTTAAATAGTCGCTTTAGAGGTTTGGAGAATTTAGACAAGACAGATAACAGGGAAAGATATCCACACCCAAAAGGAACTCAATCGCCCAAATATTACTACACAATAATATTAACAATCAGATTTTCTGTATCTTCATAATTTAGAGTTTGTACCCACTTTGTCACTAACTGTTTACATTCCAAGGTAGTTTTTGTATGAATACTAAGAATTTTATTACTGAAGTTATATAAATGCGAAGATATATTTGAATATTGGTGTCTAGCGAAGTTAGTTTTACATTTACGTGTTTTAGCTACTAGTCACTCCGTCTTTTTTTTCAATATTGTGGATTCACTGGAAGCGACTTATGTTTTTTAAGAGTGCCACGTAGGATATACAACATAAACCCTGTCCGATCCAATAAAGGGGTATTCCTGGTTTAACATTAATACTAGAAAAGTTGTAAAATATGCGAAAGTTAACACTAAATATGGCAAATTTTCATAAGTTGACAACACTCCTTTATCAGCGTGCCATCCTGAAGATTAGCACTTTCAAACCAAGATTGTTTCCTACCTCGCAGCTTTACGAATTCTGTGGAGTCCTTTCAGTAAGACAACTTTTCCTTCTCAATATAATTTTAATGCAACATATGAATATCTTTTACAACCCACTCACTTTAAATAGGCGCACAAAACTCTTGGTTTACGCACAACCCATCGCTTCAAAAACAAAATTTAGCACTAGATTTGCTCCATTTATTGGCCCCTACATTTACAATAAATTAAATAAAAGTCTGAACATCTACCCGATGACGAAAAAATCTTGCAAAATTACAATGACTGAGTACCTACAGAAACTCTCGTATGAAGATTTTTTTGTAAAGTACTACGATGAGCTTCCCAATCTCTACTCGTGACAGGATCTAATTTAATAGACATCATATAAATAATCAACGTATCCCATTCTTCTTATTGTCTATGTTTTTAATTACTTCTAAAGCATCACCTTTAAGGGATGCACGAAGGTAGTGGAACTTACTAATATCGTCTATGCAATTACTATTATGTATTAGTGACAAATACGTATCTCTATACTCAAGCCAGTACTGATAACCACCATCAAAGTTAGGCAATTCATTTTTAGGTAAGCGTATAAAATTACGTTGTTGAAACGATTCACCTGTTTGCTTGTTCACCGAGCCCGCTACAGACCCGTAATCACTGCCACCGACACTGGCCAGCAAGCTGCGCGCCTGCGCTGCGAGAGAGTGATACCGCTCCTCGAACTTGGCTCGCTCCGCATAAGCCTCGTCCGGTTTATCCGAATGCACCTCGATTGCCACCTGTAAGTCATCAAATTGATCGTATATAGCTTCAAATTTACTAAAGCGGCTCTCCAACTCGATACGTTGCAAGTCGGAGAAGGTTTTACAACTAAGAAGCACGTTGACATAATTCTCAAAATTTGTAAGTTTAGCTTTCATAGCACTGCGTTTTCTAATTAATAATTCTTCGGAAGCCATGGTGAAAAGAAGTTGGGGAAAAAAACAGTGATTAATTTAACAAAGGTTTTCTAATAATATTTCTAATTGACAGTTACGTTTAAAAGTGTAGGAAAAAAAAAAATTGCTAATGAATAGACGCGTGACCTTGAAGTCGTTAGACACAATGGCGGTCGGACGGTCAGCTGTTGTAAGTACTTTAGCGCAAAGCTGATGCGACCGTTACTAACGGTAAGTAGCTATAAAGATAAGCAGTGCGCATGCGCAATCATAACAGTGGGAAGAGGATAGCTAGCACATAACCACGTATTGACTCTAATATGAAAGAGGTAAGACAGAAAATATTTTTAATTTAACGGAAAAAAACAGAAAAATGTTTGAAAAGGATATAGAAGGGAAATAATTGGAACAAACTCACAAAATACCCGTATCCTTATCCACAAGGCGAACTGAGTGAAATCCCTCGAAGCGATGACTCGGTGTACATTGACTAAACCAGCCAATTTAGTATTGCACCAAAGTCGTGATTGAAGACTTCGAAGAAATATACGTTGCTCCTTGTTCTTGAATAACGGTGACTTCAAAAAAAAACGGTTGCTCCGATGACACGGCGATTTTCAAATTCACGACGAGTGCAAAGTTCACCAACGTCGTTTCGTACTGCCAATAGTCGACGATCTTGGTTCTTCCAAAACGCGACTTTGAAGAGGCTCGAATGACCAAACTGTTAGGGACCTATCCAAGGACTTTAAATGATAGCAGTGGACTGTATTAAACTGAATTTATTCAAGTCTCCAGTAGGTATAATCTTGATGAATGCGCGCGCGAGCCGTCGTTGGAGACCGGTAGCGAAGTGATGGGACCCCAGGCACCGCGTCGCGCGCGCCCTCTCCTCTCGCCGCCTCCGCCGCTGCCCGATGTCAGCCGAAGGTCGTCGAAGACGCCCGAACACATATACTTAAAGTTTCTATCACACGCCGCCGCGATGATAACGCCTAAACCGAAATGATGCGGTAATGTCTGTATCTAGCACACGCTGCTAATATATAATCAGCAGGCGCGCCTAAACAAAGGGTATTACTTGGTACCGTACTGCGTACACATATACGTAATCATTTAATGGATACGAGATAATTATTTTTCCCCAATGAAAATATTTAATTAAAAAAATAAAGAAAAACTTATCAAAAGACAACACTGAGCATGTGACTGAAGATGGCTGGACAAATCTTCAAAATAGCTCGCATTTAAGTAGGTCAATAGGGCACTTTATGTGACGGCTAAACACCCTTATTTCAGAATTTGTGACCCTACAGAATCTTAGATAATCGATCGAAAACGTGTCCAGCCATCTTGAAAAACCACTTTTCGCTGGTCTCGCAATCTCGGTAACGGAAATGATTTTGACGACTTTTTGCATATCAACGGGCTTCACATAAATTTGTGACAGGCATCGAGCTAAAAGTTTTGTGATACATACAGCGGTTTAGTAGAAAAATGCAAAAATCTGAGTCCAGCCATCTTGAATTTACGTAAAAAACTTTTGGCTGGCACTGCCGAATCTCAATAACGGGAGCGTTTTCGAATATGGTTCCTTTCCTAACATTTAGTGACGCAATTTGTGACAGTAATTACGGCTAAACACCCTTTGTTTAGCCGTCACATAAAGTGCTCTACTTAAATGCGAGCTATTTTCAAGATTTGCCCAGCCATCTTGAGTCTCATCACTGAGCGCTCGACAATGTTCACCTACTGTTTCATTTCAAAAGTGCCGCCTGCCTGAGCGAGACAGAGTGCCTACAGCGCGGCTAATGCAAGGCGGTATCGTTTGAATTAAAAATTGGTAAAAATGAAAAGATTTCGTCTACCAGTGGAGTAATAGTACCTATAGTAATGGTAATGTTTATTCACATAAATATGTACATTTTTTACAAGTAGTTTGCTTATTCTAAACTTAAGGTACACAAAAGTATTAGCATTTGGGGTCGAACTAGGCATAACCTGTATTTCAGCCCTCAACGCCGAATCCCCCTGAGTTACAAATTAAGTATTTTAATTATTGAAAAGGTAACATTATAGGTGTCTGACCAGACCTCTCTTTGTGTGAGATGGAGGTGTGCGTGAATGAGTGTGAGAGGGTGTGTAAGATTTCGGAGCATGAATTTGTTATATATTACTTAGTTCATTTTAATTAATTAAACAAGTAGTTGAGTCTTTAATTGTTTAACTAGGTAGGTATTTGAAGCAAATTTTCTGTTTCTTCATACGAGAGTTTCTGTAGGTACTCAGTCATTGTAATTTTGCAAGATTTTTTCGTCATCGGGTAGATGTTCAGACTTTTATTTAATTTATTGTAAATGTAGGGGCCAATAAATGGAGCAAATCTAGTGCTAAATTTTGTTTTTGAAGCGATGGGTTGTGCGTAAACCAAGAGTTTTGTGCGCCTATTTAAAGTGAGTGGGTTGTAAAAGATATTCATATGTTGCATTAAAATTATATTGAGAAGGAAAAGTTGTCTTACTGAAAGGACTCCACAGAATTCGTAAAGCTGCGAGGTAGGAAACAATCTTGGTTTGAAAGTGCTAATCTTCAGGATGGCACGCTGATAAAGGAGTGTTGTCAACTTATGAAAATTTGCCATATTTAGTGTTAACTTTCGCATATTTTACAACTTTTCTAGTATTAATGTTAAACCAGGAATACCCCTTTATTGGATCGGACAGGGTTTATGTTGTATATCCTACGTGGCACTCTTAAAAAACATAAGTCGCTTCCAGTGAATCCACAATATTGAAAAAAAAGACGGAGTGACTAGTAGCTAAAACACGTAAATGTAAAACTAACTTCGCTAGACACCAATATTCAAATATATCTTCGCATTTATATAACTTCAGTAATAAAATTCTTAGTATTCATACAAAAACTACCTTGGAATGTAAACAGTTAGTGACAAAGTGGGTACAAACTCTAAATTATGAAGATACAGAAAATCTGATTGTTAATATTATTATGTAGTAATATTTGGGCGATTGAGTTCCTTTTGGGTGTGGATATCTTTCCCTGTTATCTGTCTTGTCTAAATTCTCCAAACCTCTAAAGCGACTATTTAAAAATTCCGAAAACTGTATAAACGTAGGTAAATCATCACTTGAATCCGATGCTATTTTGAGTTCCCAAACTTTCCTGGTCTCTTTGTCTAATTTTCCACTGATTATATGTATAATAATAAGATCCCAGGAAGAGACATCCACCCCCAAGTTACCAATAGACTCCAAACATTCTGAAGTAGAAGTTATAAGCCTTTTTATTTCGCCAGCCGATTCACAGGACAAAGTCTTTTGATTGAGTAATCTTTTTATTATCCCATTAGCTAGAAACTTTTTGTTATTGTACATTTTATCTAATTTAGACCACGCAATTTTATAGTTGTCAGATGTAACCTTAATGTTTCTTAATAATTGCTCAGCCTCCCCACTTAAATGTCCTTTTAAATAATAAAATCTCTGTGCATCGTCTAGCGACGAATTCTCGTGCACCAATCCTACAAATAGGTCTCTAAATGTTTGCCACTCAGAGTACTTTCCCGAAAATGAGGGTATTTTTATTTCTGGTAACTTTACTCTACTGACACTATTTTCGTTCTGTACCTCTACCATGAGTTTACGTAGCCAAAACTCGCTAGCGTCTCCGTAAATTATTTGTATGAAATATTGTACAGCGCCCCTAGCGATCATAGAAAGAATTAAAATTCGTACCATGAGCACTACAGATTTCGATAGGTTAAAAACCTAACGTAATCTATTCGATAGATACTAACGTTTTTCAGCTGTCGCCATACAAAACGGTACCATGACTCACTAATTCGACAGACGCTATCGAATAATACGCTTACGATAGTAGTTACGTAGCTCACTAGCAATTTGATGTGTGAAACATGTGTATACATCAAAATTATATACGTTTTTGAGTCTAATAGATTCAAAATAATGTCTGCAAGAGCTTATTTAGCATGGAATATGTTAGTGGCCGCTGCATTTGAAGACCAACGACGTGAACAACGTAAATTTCAAGCTAAAATGAGAACTCATGTTGGATACCAATAAATTGGAAAATATAAGTGAAAGAAAGTTTATTAAACTTTACAGACTCTCTAAAGAAGCGTTTGAAGATTTGCAGAGATAGCCCAACGTTGAATATTGTTCATTCTTCCTTGCTTCGGTGGGTTTGCTAAGATCACCGTTCCTGAAAAATATATATTAGTTTCCTATTTTATATTTCTTTTTGTAACTTTACGTTTTAAAATAATTTAATAGAAAGTAGATACATACCTTTCCATGAACTCCACCAACAATTGAAATTGTGAGACATGGTCCTCATTGTATTAAATATAATCCAAATAATCTGTTGTTGTAAACTTTGAAAACACAACGCAGCTTAGGGTGTGACTAATATAATTATTAGTATTAGTTAAGAGATTGGTAATATTCTATGGATTTACGTATTAGTATTGTAATCTGACGAACTCTCATATCCTAATATTTAATATTCACATAGTCTGGGCTATTTAATTCACTTGTCACGGATTGGATTAACTCTATTGTTCTCAGTGTTCTTACAGAACACTATTAATGTCTATTCCTTCAAGAAGGGAACGAAGAATGCCGAATTATTGTATCGGTAATATCCATCTCCTTCGTATTTTTTTCTCCGATCGACGTAAAGTAAAAAAAATGATGTCTTTATACGTAAATAAAAAGTTTTATTTTTGAGATATTTTTAATTTATTCCGATCCCACACCTCGACACGATGTGCTAAATTAATGTTGTATTATTAATTAATAACAGTCTAAAACATTTGACATTCTAATCCACCTAGTAATAATAAATACCGAGATGATACAGTCTATTGAACACTAATATAATGCGGCAGTGACACGTATTATTAGGTCTTAGTTAAATATCACTGACCTCATATATTAGTTGGATATTATAATAATACTAGATTAATATATTAATATTAGCTAATACTGATAAATTTCGGTATCAACCCATCTCTAGCTCTGTGACACAACCACAACGTCAACAAACAAAATTATAAATTGAAACGACGAAGTGACAGTGACTTATTATATGGAATAAAAATTAAAAAAACCACTAAGTACCATAAGTAGTCCACTATCAGTCAACTTTTCTATTTAGTCGGTTTATTTTGTGATATTGACTGTCCTAACATTTTTAGCATAGTGATAACACTACATTTTGAGCTTACGAGCCGCTCTCTCTTCTTATTAGTGAGGAAGAAAGAAACAAAACAAAAGTAGTGAAGCATAGACGAAAGTATTCTAACGAGTAGAGTGAAGTTAGCTATGCGACACGATCTATCGAGCTTACCTTAGCGCCTGCGTAAGACTCCGTAAATCTCATGGTACAAGCATTATCGAAATCTATTCGATCCACGTTAGCACGCTAGCGAGTTTAACGCTAGCGAGTAATTTTTCGATGACAACTCATGGTAGAGGTACTGACCAATAGGCTTAGAATCCACACATAACGTCGTTGAATTTCCCTTATACAACAATTCCTTTAATTCGCTTTTAAATTCCACATAAAATTCCTCAACTTCATCATAAAGACCATTTTTAACATAACTAGAGTTAGACAATTCAACCCTTTTTATCGTACTCAATATTTCTTTATGAGTGGCCGTGAATGTATGCCATAATTGTTCCAAATTTTCAAGACGAGTCTCTAAATATGCATAAGTTAATCGCTCTTTAGGAGCTTTCTTTAGATTGGACTTTGCTTTTTCCATTTTTGTACTAATATCCTCCTGTATAGTAAGAAAAGACTCCATTTTTGAAACAATTATTTTATACCGTTTTTACCAAAACAAATAGAAAATAGAATATATGTCTTATTAATTTTTTTTTTTTTTCTAAAAGTTTTATAAAATTTCACAAGTCCATACACTAAGTCACTTGGGTCAAAAATCGGGCATGGATTCCCCGTCAGAACCACTTTTCACATATAATTTTTACAAGTCTTAAGTTTCTAGAAAAAGTTATATTTCTGTTTCTTCAAAATGTTGCACTTTTTATTGAGATTTTTAAATTAATATTTAATTCGTCCTGATTATGATGCAAAATGTACTCACGGTTTCACCAATTATTTCACTCACTAGCACACTGCTGATACTGCTGTACTGCACCACAACAGCGGCGCGCTGTACTGCACCGCAAGCCCCCGCCCGGCGCCCTCTGCTTGTCCACGGTCTGCCGTCTTTTCCTCCCTTGCGTCGTTCCTCCAGTTGTAGCTGCCACCAGTAATGCTGCACCACGCTCCACTGGCTGCTCCCAGCTCCAACCGGATCCACCTCCAGCTCCTGACACCTCTCACCTGGTGTCTAGAGATGAGACGTATATACGGCACCAGGTTTTAAGACCAAGTCTCACCCAAGGCGTCTCGAGACTTAGTCTCATAATGGCGTTCAAACGCGTATCGAGTATTTAGAAGTACGGCGAGACGTGAAGACGCACACAACTCGCGGCACTCGCGACTCGTGGCACTCGCACAGACTTGAGACGCGGATGCTATCAGAGACGCGGTCAGTGAATGAATGTGTGAGTGAGTTGGATGCCGATGCCAACCGAAAACAGACCGTATTACTCTATATTTGAAACTGGTTTTTGAATGCTTTACAAAATACGTATCGAGTATTTAGAGTTTTTGACAAATCGAATTCGTAGCTTGCTGACCGAAAATCGAGCGTATAACTTAACAGTTAAAACTATTTTTTTAATGTGTTGATCGCGATCGGAGACGCGAATTCAAGAATAATACCGGCCTTTCATCTTAGTTCCGCTGCCGTGACGGTTGGTTCAGTTGACCTTGTCAACAGTTAAAAAAATAACAAGAAAAAACAAAAGTGTAAATACCTACCTGTATGTTAATAATTCTTAAAAGATTTGTAATCAATGATTTAATAAATTGAAAACTATTTTAATTGTATGTGTTTTGACATGAAACAATAATTTTGCAAAAGCTGACAGTCCTCTAAGCCTGTGAGTAAAAGTATGAAGGGAAGTTTTCATTTCTGAAACAATTAAAAATAAATGTCTGCTTACATTTTCTAACATCCGTTATATAATTTAATTAGTAAGTAAACTATTGTTATTCTTGCCAGAGTAATGGCTAGCCAGACTATAAAGATTCAACTTTCGTATCTAAAACTTAGATAGACGCGTACTTCTATAAACTCGTGGCGGGTTTACACGTAAGAAAACGTTAATAGACTTGAGACGCCTAAATACTCGTGGAGCTGGTTTTTGGAACAAGTATTTAGGCGTACGCGTACTTCTAAGACTCAGTACGCACTTTACCTAGTACGTCTCACCTCTACTGGTGTCCCCACTTGAAGGGGATGCTCTGAACAGCGATCCACTGCCCAGTATAGACGCGAAGGGTGGTAATCTCTACCACCACCGGAGACCACCAAAAGCACTCCCGACCAAATCCGGTTCTCGAAGGACCATGTATATTCCCGAGGGTCCGTAACTCCGCGTGATATTAGAGAGGATTAAATCATATCGCACTACTATCGGTTCAAAACGTGTATTAAAATACTGTAACTTTATGAGGCTCACAAAAAACAATTTTTTTTTTTTTTATTTTTTTTTTTTTTTATGGGGCGTCTTGCAGGTCAGCCTCTGAGGCTGTCGTCTGCTTAACCGGGCTTGCCTGTGTAGGCTTTAATATATTAAAGCCTCCAGCCAGGACTTATTAAACTTACAAAACTAAGTGACCACGCTAAGGGCACTCCCTGCGGAGTACGGGCCTCGGCTTAGGGCGTCACTGAGGGGCAGCAAGGGAAGGCTGGATCTGGTTACCATTAATTGGGGAGTTTACTGGCTCAGCGGCACGTGCTGGCGAGAGACGGGGAGGGCAATGACTTAGATTTCGCGACGGGCCTCGCCGGCGAGGTCGGAAAATCGGCGGTCTGTAGTGTTTTTTGATAGTGCTGGTTTCCCTACGGCTCTCTTGGCGCAGGGTTGTGGCGTCATCAGGGACTTGGAGGGTATGCCGGGGGCGGCGAATCCTAGAAATTTGAGAGGGAACGTATCGAGTAGCCGATGCGATAAGGGGGTTACGATGTTTAGCAGCAGTTTCTAGGAAGCGCTTGGTGGAGCGCTTCATGAACTGCTGCAGGGTGGGGATTTTGAGGTCAACATGCAGCTCCTCGTTCCTCACAAAGTAGGGGGCATCCACCACCTTGCGGAGAAAGCGGTGCTGCAGTGTCGACATCTTGTGGAGGTGACGGGGCTTGGCATGTGCGAACACTGGGCAAGCATAGGTCATGATTGGTCGGATGACCGCGGTGTAGGTACGCAATTTGCACTTGAGTGACAATTTGCTTTTACCATTTAGGAGGAAGTGGAGTCTACCTTGAGCAAAGGCGGCCCGCGAGCGAGCTTGCTTTATGTGCTCGACGAAGGTGAGATGCTGGTCTAGGATTACGCCTAGGTACTTGGCCTGCTTCTCCCAAGGGATTGGCCTGCCATACATGGTGATCGGACGAGGGGGTCTGACCGTATGTCGCGGTCTAGAGTAGAGAACTGCCTGACTTTTCTCAGGGTTGACCTCAATTCTCCATTTCCGGAACCACTGGCCCAGCTGGGTAGTGTAGGTTTGGAGGTTGAGGCCTATCTGAGCGGGTGAACGACCCGAGTAGAAGATGGCCGTGTCGTCAGCGAATAATGCTAACTGGGCCTTTTTGGGTTTAGGGATATCGCTAGTGAACAGCGTGAAGGCTAGGGGGGATACCACAGAGCCCTGGGGGACACCAGACTTTATAGGATGGGGGGAGGATAGAGCGCCCTCTACGCGATAGCGAAAGGTGCGATCCGACAGGTAGTCTCGCAAGATGAGTACGAGACGATCTGGCACACCTAGTATTAACACCCTTACCCACCTTATATTAACACTGTAGAATTTAATTTATATGTTAAGAATTATTCTAAATTATTTAAAAAAGTATGTTATTTGGCGAAATCTCGCTACTTAAGTTCAAAAATTAAAAATAGTAGTAATGTAATTAAAATGACTTGGGATATTATTAATAGCGAAACGGGAAGGTCTTGCAACCGAAGTAGTGATTACAGCCTTGCTATTGACGACAGTATCATTAAATCAGATTCGCAAGTCGCCGCGGCATTTGAAAATTTCTTTGCAGAGATTCCCGTATCGACTACAAAATCTCTAAATTCATCACCAACTGCTGCAGAAATTTTACTTAAAGAAAACGTTCCAGTTTGTGAATCCCAATTTTATTTCCAATATGTCACTTGTAATGATGTAATCAAAACTTTTAATACTTTAAATGTTAAAAAGACTGCAGATCTATGGGGTAATTCTGTTGACGTTGCTAGGTCTATTATAGACATTGTAGCACCTACTTTAGCAGTAATCTTTAATAATTGTATAGATTGTGGTGAGTTTCCTGATCTAATGAAATATAGTAAAATTATACCATTGTTTAAATCGGGTAGTACATCAGACCCTACTAATTATAGACCTATATCAGTGCTACCTACTTTTAGTAAAATTTTTGAGAAAATTATTTTAGATCAAATTCAAAGATATTTTAATAAACACAAATTATTACACAACAAACAGTTTGGTTTCACAAAGGGTCGTTCAACAACTGATGCTGGTGTTGAACTTTTGGGACACATTTATAATGCATGGGAAGATAAATGCGATGCGTTGGGCATTTTTTGCGATTTGTCTAAGGCTTTCGATTGCGTTCTCCATGATACATTGATCAGGAAGCTGCACTACTACGGAGTCCGGGGCGCCTCCCTGGATCTTCTTACTTCATACTTGAGTAATAGGATTCAGAGAGTTGATGTGAACGGCAAAAGGTCTTCCGGGTCTGTAGTCAGAATGGGGGTTCCTCAAGGCTCAATTCTGGGTCCTTTTTTGTTTCTAATCTATATCAACGACTTGCCTTACCTCATAAAGGATAAACATGATATAGTGCTGTTTGCAGATGACACTTCACTTTTATTTAAACTCAAACGTCAGCAGGTGGTTGTTGATAATGTAAATAATGCTCTTTCAACTGTAGTTAACTGGTTTAATGTCAATAATCTTCTCCTTAACGAGAAAAAAACAAAATGCATAAAGTTCACATTACCCAATGTAATACAAGTGAACACTAGTGTGTCAATAAAGGGTGAAGAGTTGAAACCCGAGGATTCCACAGTGTTCTTAGGTTTAACTTTGGATGCGCAGCTTCAGTGGAGCCCCCATATAGATAAACTGTCCAAAAAACTTAGCTCCGCAGCATACGCCGTAAGGAAAATTCGTGGTTTAACTGATTTAGAGACAGCTCGTTTAGTATACTTTAGTTATTTTCATAGTGTGATGTCGTACGGCATTCTGTTGTGGGGAAATGCCGCCGATATTCAGACAATTTTTGTTTTACAGAAAAGGGCTATTCGTGCAATTTATAAATTAAGTCCCAGACACTCCCTCAGAGACAAATTTAAAGAGATTAATATTATGACTGTTCCCTCTCAATATATTTATGAGAATCTCATGTATGCACATAAAAATATTAATCTGTTTAAAAGATACAGTGATATCCATAGCATAAATACTAGGAACAAACACAAATTTATTGTACCAAAAACCAGGCTCAAGAAAAAAATAGGTGGTTCGTTTAGATGTCAATGTATACGTTTCTATAATAAACTTCCTAGCCAAATTCAAGAACTAAGCATAAATAAATTTAAATCATTTATTAAACGTAAGCTATGCCAGAAAGCTTTTTACACAATTAATGACTTTCTTGAGGACAAAAAGGCGTGGGATTGAGCTGCTTCAATGATATACATGAGCCATTGTTTTCATATGTACTACTTACTGATGAAAAATTTTTTATATATATATTTTTTTTTTAATTTTCGTTTTTGACATGAATACTTGTATAGTATTGTATTATATTTTTTATTTTATTTTTTTATTGACATTTTATATTTATTATTTTTTTTTTTTTGACTTGAATACTTTGTTAAGTATTATATTTATTTTTATTTTTTGATTGACATATTATGATTACTATTTTGTTTGACACAAATATTTACTTTGTAAAGTATTATATTTTTTTTATTTTTTTTTATTACTTAATTATTGTAAATGTGAGGACTATGTGGGTTATTATTATTATTTTCTCCTCCTTTTTACAGTAATTTTCAACGTTGTCTGACAGTTTGAGTACTTTTGCGGCCTACCCAAATGTCTTTTCTTTGGTATTGTTCGTCATGTCATTGAGCTCCTTAGTGGTTTTTAAGTTGAGCTATTCGACTATTGACAAATGCTTGCACTGACTGGACAGGTCCACTCAAATATGTTTGGTTCTTTCTTCAAAAGACCACTACAGACACTAAGCTGCATGGTCCTCATATAGAATAATGTGAATGCGAGAACTATGTATGTCGTTATATTCATGTAGATTCTATGATTGTCTGGCAGTTTGAGTATTTTTTGCGGCCTACTCAAATGTCCTTACTTTGGTATTGTTCGTCGGTTCGTTGAGCACCTCAGAGTTCTGAGTTGAGCTTCGCGATGACTGACAAATGCTTGCACTGTCTGGACAGGTCCACTCGAATTCGTGTGTTGCTTTCTTCATAAAGCTCATCCCAGACATAAACGTACATGGTTCTCATAGGATCTAACCAGTCCACATTGTATGGATTTGAACACTAAAAGAGACTTTGACCTCTGAGTTTGTTTCGGTGTTTCTTCTCAGGGTAGTCAGCTAGGAAACACCGGCCTCATCTAGCTTAAACTGACAAAAAAACATTGACGTGTAAAAGTGTTCCTTGTAACCTATTTACTGAATAAACATCATTTATCATCATTTATCATTTAGTTGATACAGCTTATAAATTAAGCCATTGTGCCAGACTTTGTCGAACGCTTTCGCTATATCGAAGTACAAGACACCGGTCGTGTATTTACGCTGGAACCCAGCGCTCATATGCTCGACCATTCGGTATACTTGTTGGACGCACGAGTGTTCGGAGCGGAATCCGAATTGCTCGTTGGGAATGAGACTCTTAGCCTCAGCAAAATCTTTGAGTCGCTTATGAATAAGCTTCTCGTAAATCTTGCCGAGAACATTGAGTAAACTAATGGGGCGGTAGCTAGTGGGGTCGGATTTTGGCTTGCCTGGCTTTGGAATACCAATGACAGTGGCCTGTTTCCACGCTTGAGGGAACATATTATTACTTAAGGCGCCATTGAAGATGGCGGTCAAAAGCATAATAAGTTGGGCTGGGAATAGTTTTATAGCTCTGTTGGATATTCCATCAGAGCCTGGGGCTTTTCTGGGTTGAAGTTTCCTGATGACATCCTCCACCTCTTCGGGAGTGACGGGGGGTAGCGGGTCATCAGGATCTTCGACCGGAGGGAGGGAAGCTCTCCTTTCGACCTCAGCATTTACCATGTCTAGGTGGGCCTGGTCTACTGGTTGAGAGCTGGGAGAGCATTGGGACTCTAGACTGTCGGCCAGGCATTCCGCCTTTTCGTCATTATCAAAAGCGACACTCTTGTCAGGACGAATGAGAGGAGGCATTGAGGCCTCAGACTTGGAACGTAGCTTTCTTTGGAGGTTCCAGAAAGCCAGGTGGTTGGGCTCGAGTTCACTCAGCGTCTTTTCCCAGTTCGCAGAACGATGCTCAGCAGTACGTCTCTTTACAGCACGCTGTAAGTGACGCATGAAAGTTATCTTAGACCTTATACTACGAGCGGTAACGAAACCATAGCGACTTCTAATTCGACGACAACGCCATCTATCGAGCTAGTGGGTAATTACCCGGTATTAAATTATTATTGATCGCTATGATTCCGTTTGCTCTTTTTAACCTGAACAATAAATATATACAATTTAAATCAGTTTATATATATATTCTTACTATATAATCTTATAGAACGTCCATTTCTCAAAATGTTCCTTTCCGAAATGTCCCTTTTTTACTATAGTGGCTTCTTTCTATAGGCACTTGCTGGTTCTTGCTAGCAACTGCTGCGACAGCTAGTGCGATAGATTTGCTTGCGGTTTTGACGGTACTACATTTTAAAGTCAACGCCGTAGGTACGGCGTCATTATGAGTCTAAAGCAGCATCAGATTTAATTTTCTTCTGTCTTTTATTAGGCTCTGTTATCTGCACACTTTTTTTTGTGCAATCGCCGTGTGAAGAGATTGAAAAATGGAAAAAAAAAATGTTTATTCGATAACATAAATTGGTTTAACAGTATTGAGGTTGACTTCTTCTTTTAAGTGTGAACACATCTATGCTAGGAGAGGCCGCACACCCTTATGTTAATTACATTTATGTATCTTAATAGCTGAATTATATCTATCGCTTAATCGTATGTGCGCGAGCACGCGAGCGTACGCCTGTGTGTTTTTGCGAATACATAACGAGATATACACTTATCTATCTATACAATTACATAGTGAGTATATACAGGCTGTAAGGAACAAGATACCGCAAACTTCGCGAAAAGGTTATACCTAATGTCAGTAACAAAATTATCAGTGTGCGTACGCGCAGCGGAATGTTGTTGAATTTAAAGATTTTAATTATGCAGATATTTAGTGTATGACGTCGTATAATTGTGTATGGTAAAAAAAAATTTGTGCACGCAACCATTGTGGAGAAATTCACCAAAAACTGATTCCGCTGGGCGAACGTTGTCCTGGCGGAACTTTTTTTAATCCATAGACTTTAGAAGAAAAGAGATGTGTCCAAAAATTAGTGTGTATTTGTGTGCAATTGTGTATGTATGAATAAAACTAGTGCATGCATAAACTTCGGAGAAATTCAAGTTTCCGCTACGCGAACGTTTGGCCATTAGCTAGTTTTCATATAAAGCGCTTACATAGAGAACAGTAGATTTTTACATACGTTGTTTTGAATTTGTTTATATTTGTTTAAAAAACAGATTTAGTAAAAAATCGTAGGGCTTAAAAGATAAAAATATAAACGTAAAATACGCTTATTAGGTCTTAGTTCTTAAAGTATGTACTTTGGGGTCTAGATTTTCACGTTAATACAAACCTTGTAAGTGTCTGCAACATGTTGCCAAGTATCAATGATGTTCCGTTAGTAACTAAAGAGTTATAGGACAAATTTACCATGAACAGATCACTGTTTACAAAGCAGTCAAATATCACGACGTTCTGAAGGAATTGCATGGTAATATGTATGTCAATAATTAGTGTATTCATTCAACTATTCTTATGCAAAATTTCATGTCATTAAATTCAGTAATTAAATAAAAACAATTATAATACTGACGAAGCATCGAAAACCTACATAACCCGACCAAGTTCGGATGGCTACAAAAAAGCGGCCGTGCAATATATTTAGGTAACATCCCAAAATTTACAGTATAATACCGGTATTGAATTGGTTTAGGTGATAACACAATTGTTGTTTCGATATAATTTATAGGTCATTTATTTTTGTACACCTACTTTCTTAAATGTATTTGACTATGACAGAAAGTAGGTACTATTTACGTAGCTACTTTATTTAAGTATGCGCTTGAGACTTGAGATATAATCTAAATATATTATTTAAGACAAATAAAATTCATACAGCTAATTTCTATTGAAGATTTCACGGATCAGGATTCTAACTATAGACCCCTTAGGGAAATTAAATATTTACCACATGTAAGTATGTACTACTGTTTAGGTAAATATTTATCATATTGTAGCTTATTACACTATTTAACCAATAGACTAGGCATGCACGAGCGTTCCCCTTTGCAACTTTAGTGGATCAAACAATCTAATAACTTAAAAAAAACTACTTCTTGAATCGATTTTTTTTTCTTATGTATGTGAGCGTGTTCCCCCGCACCCCACCAAAATATGCAGAATTATTTTGTTCGAAGTTCGGTACGCTTAATCCTTTAGTTAAATAGTCTAAGTATTGTAGTTATGAATTGATCAAAAATATTCTTGTGTGAAAAAATAGACAACGCGCTGCGCGCAACGAGCGATAGGCGGCTTCCCGCTTGAAACGGTACTGTCATCCTTGAAGAAAAGAGAGGGCAATATGTTGTAAATATTAGGTAAATATTAGGTATATCTACTTAGAAATGTTGAGGTTATTTACAGTATATGCTACTCATTTAAGAATATTTTCTTGAAAATACCTTTTTTATACCAATGTTTTAGTTTATAAGCACTTTTTTAATGTTGATCAAATCTAAACAACTGAATAGGTTAGTTATGTGATGTGATTTTAATTTTTATTGAAGCTCGAAATATTATACTTACCCTAAGTTTCGTCATCCACGCGAACGAAGTCGCGGGCAAAAGCTAGTTCATAATCTATTTTAGTTAAAACACATTTAAGTCTATTGCTGTCATTGCAAGCGTTTGTTAACGTTATTATAATTACATAATTAAGTATTATATGTAATTAAAAATATTTTTGTACGCGGATATTTTAATAGAGAAGTACTTGTTAATTGAAGATTTGTTTTTATCGTAGATAGTGGCGTTATTATTAAAAAAATATTTTTCATTCAAGAAATGCAATTGTTTTATTTTTTCCTAACGCTTGTGTACGCAACTGTACCATATTAATAAATACTATATTGGAAGGTTAAGAACGTTTCTTAGATATATGGCACGGCCGCTTTTTGGTAGCCATCCGAACTTGGTCGGGTTATGTAGGTTTTCGATGCTTCGTCAGTATTATAATTGTTTTTCTTTAATTACTGAATTTAATGACATGAAATTTTGCATAAGAATAGTTGAATGAATACACTAATTATTGACATACATATTACCATGCAATTCCTTCAGAACGTCGTGATATTTGACTGCTTTGTAAACAGTGATCTGTTCATCGTAAATTTGTCCTATAACTCTTTAGTTACTAACGGAACATCATTGATACTTGGCAACATGTTGCAGACACTTACAAGGTTTGTATAAACGTGAAAATCTAGACCCCAAAGTGCATACTTTAAGAACTAAGACCTAATAAGCGTATTTTACGTTTGTATTTTTATCTTTTAAGCCCTACGATTTTTTCTACATCTGTTTTTTAAACAAATATAAACAAATTCAAAACAACGTATGTAAAAATCTACAGTTCTCTATGTAAGCGCTTTATATGAAAACTAGCTAATGGCCAAACGTTCGCGTAGCGGAAACTTGAATTTCTCCGAAGTTTATGCATGCACTAGTTTTATTCATACATACACAATTACACACTAATTTTTGGACACATCTCTTTTCTTCTAAAGTCTCATCATCATTCTCCTGCCCTTTTCCCAATTTATTTGGGGTCGGCGCAACATGTCTTTTTCTTCCATACTCCTCTATTAGTCGTCATCTCTGTAGTCACCCCTTTTTTACCCATATCCTCTTTCACACAGTCCAACCATCGTTTCTTTGGCCTTCCCCTACTCTTATAGCCATCCACATCCATACACAAGACTTTCCTCATGACATTTTCTTCATTCCTCCGCATCACATGCCCATACCACGACAACCGATTTCCACACAACTTTTCAGTCAGCGGTGCCACTTTCAGACTTCCTCTTATATACTCATTCCTAATTCTATCCATGCGCGTAACACCACACATCGCTCTTAGCATTCTCATCTCAGCTACATGCAATTGCTTTTCATTTATCCCTTTTGTGGCCCAACATTCTGAACCATACAAGACAGCAGGTCTGACCATTGTTTTATAAATCTTCCCCTTAAGTTTTAGGGGAATGCGGGAGTCACAGATAGTCCCGGTGACCTGCCGCCATTTCATCCATCCAGTGTTAATTCTGTGCTTAACAGTCCGATCTATTTCGCCATCGCTTTGCACGAGTGAACCGAGATACCGAAAATCGGAGCAGACTGGGAGAAGCGCGCCATCTAGCACTACAGCTTCAGAACTGGAGAGACCGCCGAAATCGCAGAACATGTATTCAGTTTTGGTTCTGCTGATTTTCAAGCCAACTTTCTCCAGCTTCTGTTGCCATTTCTCCAATCTGCTCTGGATCTCAGGTCCATCTTCACCGACCAGAACAATGTCGTCGGCAAACAGCATGCACCAGGGTGCCTCTTCCTGTATTTCCGACGTAAGAGCGTCCATAACCAACAGGAAGAGGTAAGGACTTAAAGCCGACCCTTGATGCAAGCCTACAGCCACACTGAACTTATCGGTGTTGCCAGCAGCCGACCGGACGTAGGTACTAGATTGTCTGTACATAGCACGAATCAACTCAACATACTTCCCAGGCAAACCTTTCTCTTTCAAGGCCCACCACAACACATCCCGAGGTACCCTATCATACGCTTTCTCAAGATCAATGAACACCATGTGCAAGTTCTTGTGCACACGTCTGTACTTCTCGCACAATTGACGGAGAACGAAGGTGGCGTCCATTGTCCCTCGACCTGGCATAAACCCAAACTGGTTCGGGGTAATCTCACTCTCCTCTAGCAATCTTTTCTCTATCACTTTCTCCCATACTTTCATAGTATGTGACATGAGCTTTATCCCTCGATAGTTGTTGCAGTCCTGTACATCCCCTTTATTCTTGAAGATGGGCACTAGCGAACTATTGCACCATTCTTGTGGGATCACTTCTTCATACAACAACTTATTGAAGAATAAAGTCAGCCACATACATCCATCCTCTTTTAAACACTTCCATACTTCCACTGGTATGTCATCAGGGCCCATGGCCTTTCCATTTTTCATACATTGAACTGCCTTTCTTACTTCATCCATGCTAATTTCTCTCACCAAACCCATATTTACTTGTACCTCTTTGAGCACACCACTCCATTCATTCTCTTCGTTCATCAACTTTTCAAAATAAACCTTCCATCGCTCTTTTATTTCGTCATCTTTCGACAAGACTTTACCGAGTTCATCTTTCATACATTTTATATGCATTATATCCCTCGTTCTCCTTTCTCTTAATTTTGTAATCCGGTAGAGCTCCTTCTGGCCTCTAGGGCTGTCCAGTAAATCATATAACTTTTCCTGCGCCTTAGCCCTGGAAACTGCAACCGCCTTTTTTGCCTTCCTCTTCCATTCTTTATAAATTTTCTTTTTCTCTTCTTTCAAATTATCATTTCCGGTTTCTACATTCTGCCATACTTTAAACGAAATTTTCTTTTCTTTTAGCATCTTTTGCACATCTTCATTCCACCACCATGTATCCTTTTCTATCATGCCTTTACCTTGCGATTCTCCAAACACATCTTTTGCTACTCGCCTTATACAATCCGCCATCTCTTTCCAACATTCATCCACAGATTTTCCTTCCATTATCCTTCATTTCTATCATTTTATCCACCTCTTGACTCTTACTTTTTCTTCTAAAGTCTATGGATTAAAAAAAGTTCCGCCAGGACAACGTTCGCCCAGCGGAATCAGTTTTTGGTGAATTTCTCCACAATGGTTGCGTGCACAAATTTTTTTTTACCATACACAATTATACGACGTCATACACTAAATATCTGCATAATTAAAATCTTTAAATTCAACAACATTCCGCTGCGCGTACGCACACCTATTAATATTTGTCTCTTTTGCTCTCTAAGATGACGTATTATGGTTTTGACGCTCCTACGGTGGCATGGTTCAGGAGTTACCTAAGCAATCGTAAGCAGTTGGTTGAAATTCAAGATGCCAATGGATCTACTGTTCTATCTAATATGACTCCAGTGGTAAAGGGTGTTCCACAGGGATCTATACTGGGTCCTCCTTTGTTTATCTTGTACTGTGCAGATATTGTCAATGTTCTGAAAAATTCGAAATTTCATATTTATGCAGATGACATTCAATTATACATTTCATTTAAACCTGAAGAATATGATACCGCAGTAAAATTGTTGAATGAAGATCTGGACAGAATCGTCGACTGGTCGAAACAAAACTCCCTATTACTTAACCCGGCCAAAACAAAATTTATGCTTTTAGGTCATAAAAATCAACTGGAGAAAATAAACTCTTATCGTCCAAACGTGGTCGTAATGGGACAATTTATTGATCGTGTTTACGAGGCGAGAAATCTGGGTTTGATCATGGACCAAGAACTACGTTTTGAGGCTCATATTGCAAACTGTGTGCGGAACTGTTTCTACCGTCTAAAAGTCTTGTATAACATGCGCCCATATCTAAGCGAAGACCTGCGTGTACAGTTAGTTGAAAGTCTGGTTCTATCGAAGTTAAATTATGCCGACACCGTTGTGGGACCTCGACTATTGTCACGTACCGTAAGACTTATTCAAAGAGTTCAAAATGCTTGCGCGCGATTTTGCTTTAATGTGCCACCAAGGAGCCACATTACACCATTCTTAAATAAGCATAACATTTTAAAAATGAAATCACGACGGAAGTTACACTTAGCCTGTCTTCTATTTGGCGTCATCAAAAATAAATGTCCGTCATACCTGTTGTGTGTACTCGAAGCTTTCATGGATAAATAGTCACCGACAGCGCAAGGCTAGGCGTTGTGCTCAGCAGCTGGCTACCCACAGTCATCATACTGCAGCCTTCCGAGGAAGTTTTCGGTACGCGGCCTCCAAATGTTGGAATAATATTCCCCCACCCATTAGGGATCTGAAAAATATTAGTACTTTTAAGGCTAGACTCAAGAAATTCATTTTGAGTTCACAAATCGTTTTTTTTTTTTTTTTTTTTATGTTTGATATGCTCGCGTTTGACCACTATATCACCTGATGGTAAGCGATGATGTGGTCGAAGATGGAGCACGCTTGCCTAGAAGTAACCTATTCACTCTTGACTTAATGACTCCCAGGTTGTAGCTAACAGGAAACACAGACTCCGGTAGGGAATTCCACTCCCTAGCTGTACGCGCAATGAATGTTTTCTCAAAACGCTTTGTGCGTATGGATGGGATGTCCACCATGAACCGGTGGCACTTCGCCGTACTTCTTGTGGTCCTTAGATGAAACGGGCTTGGCGGAATCAAATCATGCAATTCCGTCGCACACTCCCCAAAATGTAATCGATAGAAAACCGACAGGCTAGCAACTCGGCGTCTATGTTCAAGACTTTGGAGTTTTGACTCAACGAGTCTATCATTGCCGATGATCCTCTTGGCTCGTTTCTCAATTGACTCAAGGGCATCAAGCTGGTATCTTGCAGATCCGTCCCAAAGATGAGAGCAGTACTCCATACACGATCGGACTTGCGCTTGATAGAGTTGGAGCAGCTGTTCCGGCGAGAAGTATCGTCTCACCTTTGCGAGGACCCCCAACTTTTTGGCAGCCACTTGAGCCTTAGCCTCTATGAAGGGACCAAAATTGAGGGTAGATGTTAAAGTAACACCAAGAAGATCAAGTCGGTCGGTTATCGGCACGGTCACACCTCGGAAAGATGGAGCCGGGTGAAATTGGCTCCTTTTAGCAGAAAAAAGACACACCTGGGTCTTAGCAGCATTGAACTTAACCAGATTGGCATCGCCCCATTCTGAGACAGCCTGCAAGGACAAGTTCAAGCGCCCAACCATAGCCTCTCGGAGAGACCGGACCTGAGACCCACTAACTCGTGCGTCTGGCACGTATCTCTCGGCAACAGTGCTGTCGTCTGCATACCCAAAGGTACCGGGTTTTAGCAGATCGTTAATATGCAGCAAAAACAATGTTGCCGAGAGCACCGACCCCTGAGGAACACCGGCATTAATAGCCAGCAGTCCGGACGAGCAGCCATCTATGACTACTCGGATAGACCGATCCCTCAGGAAATCTGCTATCCAATCACACAATCCAGCGGGCAGACCGAAGGAAGGAAGCTTGCCAATTAAGCTGTCGTGCCAGACCCGGTCGAAGGCCTTCGAGATGTCAAGGGAGACCGCAAGGGCTTCCCCTTGTTTGTCGATGGCCTCACTCCAGATGTGAATGGCATACGCTAGAAGATCTCCTGTTGACCGATTTCGGCCGAAGCCGTATTGTCGGTCACTTAGGATATCGTTAGCTTCTAGGTATGCTAGGAGCTTACCATTCAGTATCCGTTCCATACTCTTACAGAGAACGGAAGTTACCGAGATGGGCCTATAATTTGCTGGGTCAGCTCGACTACCCTTCTTGGGTACGGGTTGCACGTTAGCTTGCTTCCAAGCCATCGGCACTTTTCCAGTCTCAAACGAAAGGCGATATAGGCGTGTCAAGATCGGAGACAACTCAGGCGCACAAGTCCTCAGTACAATTGCCGGTATCCCGTCGGGACCACTAGCCTTGTTCACGTCCAGGTTACGCAGTACCCTCCGGACATCCTTCTGATGAATGCGAATGTCTGACATAATCGACTCGCATCCACCAAGAGTACCAGGGGCCTCGCGCCACCAGGATCTAGACGCGAAGATTCCGCAAACAGAGAGGCAAACAAGCTTGCTTTCTCCTCAGCGGAGTGGGCCAGCGACCCGTCGGGTTTCAGCAGTGGAGGTAGTGAGGGGCGGCAGAAGTTCGATTCAACCGACTTAGACAGGGACCAAAACGCCTTACTACCAGCTGGGTAAGAAGCAAGTTTGTTCCCAATTCGGCCAATGTGGTCAAACCGAGCCTTCCGCAACACCTTCTTGCAGAACTTGGCAGCCCTGTTGAAGGCTCTCTTCTTCTGACTCACGTCACTCGCTTTACGCGTCCGAGCGTCGACCCATGCCAGGTCGGCCGCGTGTTTAAGCGCATCAGCGCGATTGCACTCGGCACCAAACCATGGCCGAGCCCCGCCAGACATTGTTACGTCAGAGAATGGAATGTAGTACTCCATTCCCCGCCGCAACACATCCGTCACGGCGTCCGCGCACGACGAAACATCAGTCGAAGAAAAGCAAGTGAGCCGCCAAGCATAACATGCGAAGAAAGATCGCATGCCATCCCAATCTGCTGACCTGTATCGCCAAACCCGCCTGGTGCCTCTAGGGCTAGGATCGGGCGGGGAGTAGACGGATACAGATTTCACCAGACAGTGGTCGGAAGTACCTAATGGTGAAGAAATCGACACTGAGTAACGGTCTGGATCTGTTGTCAGCAGAAGGTCCAAGCAATTGGCTGTGTGCGAATCAACATCCGGCCCCCTCGTTGCCCCCTGGACCAGCTGGGTAAGATTTAACGAATTTGATGATGTGAACGAGGATAAATCGTTTATTTAATTCATTAATGGATACATAATTATTATTTAATTTCTAGAAATATAATCATCAACCTATTCAATCACAAATTTAGGTATTTGAATTTGAATTATAATAATTTTATTTTAATCACATATTTAAATCACTTTTTAATTATATAACTTACCATTAGGGTATGTACCTAATTCTAGATACTAAGGGGGTAAAAGGTAGGCTGGATGTGGTGAGCCCGTTGCGTCTGTGGCGCCAGGAACCACATAGTTCACTTTCACTTTTCTTTTGTTATCGTCCGTCTCCTTTCTGAATCCAATCAAAAATTTAGTTCGATTTTAAGCAATAACTGTAGAAACTTAGGTAGTTTGGCACTTGGAAACATTTTCTTGAGGGCAACGTTTTCTTTTCTGTACTGGCTTCAAAAATTTCTTTATTTGTCCTAGTCCTAGGTGACGGCTACTTGCCGAGCCGGTATCAGCATCGATTATGCGTCATCGCGTCGAACTTCGAGTCGACTGATGTGCATTGTTCGCGCGTTATTTTATTTTATTATTTTAGTATTGTGGGTATGGTAGAAATTAATAACTTCTATACAAACGTGGCACATATTATATAATATTTAATAATTATTTTACATTAATTAGTTACGTATTTTTAATTATAATATTACCTAAGGTACATAAACATCGATATGTAATTATGTATATATTTTGTTAACCCTCGTCACTGCGGGGTGCCAACTGAAAACCAGCGCTGGGTGTCCAACGCCCAGCAAATGCTGAGATGGTAACTCTTTCGGTATGGGCACGCTCAGCACAATTTTATTGTTTTTTGTGTACTTCTTTTTTTCCTTTTGTTTGTTGCTGTTGTGTTGTGTCTGTGTCGAATAAATGATTTCTATTCTAACTCTATCAAATGAGTCCAAACACAAGGGTTCTACGTAGTGCCGTCAATGAGATTCTATACCTACCTTCGAAATCCACCATCAGGTCGGTCACATCATCAGCCACAAAGATTTCCATGAGCTCTTTCAAATGAGTCCAAACACGATAGTTCTACGTAGTGCCATCAATAAGATCCTACACCTACCTTCGGAGTCAACCATCAGGTCAGTCACATCATCAGTCACTAAGGTCTCCATGAACTCTTTCAAATGAGTCCAAACACGATGGTTCTACGTAGTGCCATCAATAAGATTCTACACCTACCTTCGGAGTCAACCATCAGGTCGGTCACATCATCAGTCACGAAGTTCTCCATGAGCTCTTTCAAATGAGTCAAAACAGTATAGTACTACGTAACGCCGTCAATGAGATACTGAACCTACCTTCGGAGTCCACCATCAGGTACACAAATAAACAAAATAACAAACAAAATAAAAACAGACAAAAAGAAACTAACATAAATTCCGTGAGACAAAGTTAACCTACTGTTACAATTTTATACTAGGACGCAAACTTTTTGCACAGCGGGGTCAGGGAGTTCATTGGAAATACGCGTTCGCGCGACTTGCTGCGCGGGGACTGAGGTAACGCTAAATGCCTACTGCGCTCGAATATCCTAGCCTTAATGTTGTTTTATAAATGCGAAAATTGATTTGAATATTGGTGTCTAGCGAAGTAAGTTTTACATTTACGTGTTTTAACTACTGGTCACTCCGTCTTTATTTCAATATTGTGAGTTCAACTGGAAGCGACTTATGTTTTTTTAGAGTGCCACGTAGGATATACACTTGAGGAATAGTCAGTAGGTCAGCTATTGAGTACAGAATATCGGTTGGAAATCTAAGTTCTTTAATAAAAAAGACTACAAATTGATAAAAAAAAATTACTACAGATTATAAGACAAAATTATTATTTATTTTAAGGGGTAAATATTTTCAGGAGTTTGTAACACTGAAGTGGCTGTCAAATAAATGCTAACCTATAAAGTACAGTCTGGAGCGTTACCACAGAATTTAAATGATCAATATCTTTGAAACTACTCAAAGTTTCTACGTCACAAATTCAGGTTATCATTATCGTCCCCGTCACAAAATTTTGAACACATTTCGAAGGTCGTCTATCATCAGGCAGCGGAGATACATGTGTCCAGCCATCTTGAACTCAGGCTGGCTGGACATTAAGTTTTTATTGATTTCTCGAAAACCCTTATATGTGACGTCATAAATCAAACGTTATTACTGTCACAAATTGCGTCACTAAATATTAATATTAGTAAATATTCGAAAACGCTCCCGTTATTGAGATTCGGAAGTGCCAGCCAGAAGTTTTATACGTAAATTCAAGATGGCTGGACACAGATTTTTGCATTTTTCTACTAAACCGCTGTACGTATCACAAAACTTTTAGCTCGATGCCTGTCACAAATTTATGTGACGCCCGTTGATATGCAAAAAGTCGTCAAAATCACTTCCGTTACCGAGATTGAGAGACCAGCGAAAAGTGGTTTTTCAAGATGGCTGGACACGTTTTCGATCGATTATCTAAGATTCTGTAGCGTCACAAATTCTGAAATAATGGTGTTTAGCCGTCACATAAAGTGCTCTATTGACCTACTTAAATGCAAGCTATTTTGAAGATTTGTAATCCTGAGTCACATATGCTGGACATGAGATAAATACATTTCGTTAGTAGCAGCTAAATCTGAATCTGAAATAGACTATCCTGTTTTTTTGAGGGTGGGAAATTATCAGACGCCTTCTACTGCTCTGGGTGGAGCGGGAGGGCGTGTCAGACAATTGACTAAAACACGCCCGTATTCTTTCAATTATTAATAAAATTTCTAATAGACTGCTCGGTTGCGTATGGCCTACAGATAGTTGTTCCGGGTCTGGTTGTCTTGTGTATATGAGTTTACATGTTTGTGAACGCACCCACGATACTGGAATAATTCGTATTTCCTAGGGGCAACGTTTTTAAAAAAGAAAAATTGCCCTTTGGGTGAATCTCCAGGCGTTAGGCCGGCAAGTCTGTCATTATTATTAAATAATGACGAACGTGAGAAATTCAACTTTAATAAGTATTAAAGTACACTAGTACTACTAGGCAATTAATACTACTAGTGTTCTTTAATGCTAGTGTCTTAAAGTTGAATTTCCCACGATTCATTATGACGACAGACTGTTGCCGGCTATGGACGGCAACAGTCTGTCAATCAGCCTAACGCCTGGAGATTCACCCCTTTGCGTTCCAGGGGCCACGGTGATTTCCGAACAGTCCCGCGACCCGATATAGACTATCTGGAAGATAGACAAATAGATGTGCACGGTCCATATGTCGCCATCGCGTGTCTTAATGTCTGTAGCGGTCATTTGACACCATGCACGTCGCGTGTGCAAGCTCTCTTACACATCTGTCTAATCTGATCACTGCTGCTGATTCACTACGGCATCTCGTGAGTTAAGCACCACGTTAGACTGATTTGCGCGAATAGTTTTATTAGGATCCGTGTCAGGTATTAAGTTTGTTGGCTAATTGAGGCGATCTTTGATATTATCTCATTTTAATATGGCTATGTGAGAACTAAAATTGTTGTCTACTACGAGTATATGAACTTATATGATCTCGAGATATCTTCCATTCCTCTATGAAATACCTATTTCCTATGGCTTCCTATTCTGAATCATTATTTCAAATTCTGAACTGTACCTGACTCGCTTATTAGGCCTTATTTATAAATAAGTTAACCATGTGATTAATTTAACACTGATTAGCAGGTTCTTAATTCGAAGGCGAATTTTAATTTAGATTCGTTAATCAGTATAATGTTTGAATAAGTTTGAAAGCCGCTTTAAATAAATGTACCTACGTTTAAATCCAACGTAGATGTGCTTCAATAAGGCAACTTGATGAAAGGCTAGGCAATAAACTCTGTAGGTACCTACTTAGTTTAATTACCAACACTATTACGAGGCTGATTTCTTCAGAGAGAGGAACACCATACTGGCTCCACACCTGTCGACAAAACTCTTTCTTTTTTCTGTCCAAGAGAGATAGATTAGCTGTCTTCAGCCTTGCAAACGAGAGCCCGTAGCTCCTCAGGTAGGCAGGTAATCAATATTACAACCGTCACGTAATAACTTTTCCAATTAACTGCTGGTGTAGATAAATGGACGTGTAAGTATCTTGTGTTATCGGTCTCGGCTCGGACGCGGTGATTTTCTTGTCCCGGGCTCGCCGGACACTTGTATGAGCGCGCTCGGCAATGGGATAGGCCGGACAAGTTGATTTCGTGCGCCGGACAACGCCATCTATTTATAATTGTATTTAAATATGTTCCCGTGTTATTTATGGGTCGGGTCGGTTTATTTATTCTCCGTTTACAGAGGTATTTTGCGGTCTATGTTGCTTTGAGGTGACCGAACTCAGGTTGGGAAATGCTACATTGAAGAAGTGAGCTCAATATGGCGAATAATGTTTCAGTTTGCTAAGCTTGTGGCTACCTAATATTTTTCTCAGTGAAACTATCATAACCCACTGTTAGTCTTAACGGGTACCTACTGGCGGGAGTCTTCGAAAGAGTCACCGGGACCCTGGACTGGAACCCGTCAACAGTTGCCCTTTGCGTTCCAGTGCCAGGGTGGGTGGGTTTTAGTCAGTAAGAGTATGACACTCCCTCCCGCCTCCACCCAGAGCGGTACCTACCAATCATCTTATGATTTCCCACCATCAAATAACCTCCTCCTTTTTGAAGTCGGTTCGTTTTTTAACACCGACTGCCGAAATTAAAGTTATTTTGCACTTTTTTTGTTTTCTTTTGAAAGTCGGTTCTAATTTTTTGTAAAAAAGTTTTGTTTTTCACGTTTTAGTTGTGATTGTCCATTAAATTGTGTTAACAATGTATATTTATGCGATAGCAGAAACCGCGGTTGATTTGCTGTTATTTTTTTTAAGAGTTCCGTTGTCTGTCTCTGAAACTCATCATCTACTTACTATATGAAATTTAAATGGGACCATTTCGGAACAAACCCCTTTCGAACAAAAAAAAAAAATAAAAATTATTTTGCAAATCCGTCCATAAGTATATGACGAAGTTATGCCCGAACATACATAAAAAAATATATATAAACATCTGAATTGAAAAGGGTAACCTAATCTCCCAAATAGCGTAAACACCGCCATCATTCTTAATTCTTAATTCTTTATTGTACACCAAATCTTAACATAAAATAAAGTTATTACACAGTTCATGTACAAAGGCGAGCTTAACTCAAAGTTGAGTTTTCTCCCAGCAAACCTTTGAGTGATAGAGTTAGGTCACATTCGAGGGTAAGATTGTGTACAATATAAACTTATATAAATAAGCCCTGTATATAAAATACATACAAAATACTATATACTAATATACACCAATATATACCCCAATAATATGTCATTGAGATAGGAAGTGCTCTTTTATTTTCCTCTTAAAGACATTCAGAGAAGGGCTGTCGCGTAGAGAGTGTGGAAGAGAGTTCCAGAGACGCACTGCAGTCACTGAAAAGGAGCCATTATAGCGGCTGGAAGTGTGACGCGGAGTACGAAGGAGAAGAGAGGAGGTGGTGCGACAGAGTTTACCTCTCGGAACGAGGTACTCAAAGCGTTCACGAAGGTATTGAGGAGAAATAGGATTGTACAGAATAGTATAAAGAAGGGATAGGATATGGGTATCTCGCCGACGCCGAATTGGCAGCCACCCTAATCTGGTCCGAAACTCCGACACATGGTCGTATTTGCGGAGGCCAAAAATAAAGCGGATGCACAAATTTTGCAGTCGTTCAAGTTTGTTTAAAAGTACCTCCGTAGCATCTAGGAAACAGACATCCGCATAGTCTATGAGCGGTAGTAGGAGAGATTGAGCAAGAGAAACCTTAGTGCGAAATGGTAAGAATTTTTGGAGACGTTTAAGAGACTGAAAGGAGTAGAAGACCCTCCTACTCACATCAGCAATATGTACCTCCCAAGAGAGTTTAGAGTCCATGTGGACGCCCAGGTTTTTAGCGCTTTTGGAGTATAATATGGGCACTGAATCGTACACTACTGGTGGGAGCGACTGGTGATCTAATAGGTTGAGCATGTATTTGCCACCAATAATGAGCGCTTGAGATTTAGTTGGGTTTAGTAAGAGTCCAAAGGATTTTGCCCACTTGTTGATATTTTCAAGGTCATCATTGATGGCAGCCACAGCCCCACCAAGTTCATCTATTTTAAAATGACGATATAACTGCAAGTCGTCTGCATAGAGATGATAGTTAGAAAATAGGACCTTAGTAATAGCGTTTATAAAAACTGAGAAGAGAAGAGGAGAGAGGACGCCACCCTGAGGAACACCCACAGCCAGATCACACCAATCAGAGGAATCTTCATCGGATCGAACAGACTGCGAGCGGCCCCGAAGGTATGAATTAAACCACTCAATTACTGGTGCAGAGATATTAAGTGAGGAAAGGATTCCCAAGAGAATGTCAAAGTCAACCGAGTTAAAAGCGCTACTGAAGTCCAGTAAAACCAATATAGTGAGACATTTATTTTCCATAGCCAGTCTTATGTCGTCAGAAATTTTGACTAAAGTTGTCACAGTGCTATGGCCAGGTCTAAAACCAGATTGGTAAGGACTCAGCAGGCTATTAGAGGATAGATAATTCGACAATTGCTTCTGAACAATACTCTCAAGGACTTTAGAAAGAATTGGGAGAATGGATATTGGACGGAACTGGGATGGTGAGGAAGGATTTGAAACTTTAGGAAGCGGTAGGACGTGAGCCTTCTTCCAAGCTGAAGGAAAGGCGTTTTTGTAGAGAGAAAAATTTACAATATGGGTGATGACAGTAAGTATTTCACTCAAAATAGGAAGAAACATTTGGAGTTGAAGGCCGTCGTCACCTACCGCTTTTGTAGAGATGGATTGGATACATTTCTTAATATCTAGTTCAGTAATTGGGTGGAAAGAGAAAGAAGTATTTGCTGGCAAAGGAAGATTTAAGAGATCATTGAGAGTGGAAGATTTAACCTGGTTGTCAAGTATGATTGGTGACTTACAAAAGTGTGCATTAAGTGCATTAAGGTCCATCTTATCAGAACCCTTGTTAGAGGCTTTGCCAATACCAAGAGTCCTCAAAAATTGCCATACTTGTGATGGGTTGAAATTTTCAATAGAGTTGTGTATGTGGCTCCTTTTCGCATTCCTACACAAACGACCGCAGCGATTCCGCATCTTCTTGTAGAGTTCCCAGTTTTCTTCGGTGGGCCGCTTCCTATATAAACGCTTGGCCTTGTCACGCTTCGCCATCTGGGTTTTTATTTCTGGGGATAGCCATGGCGCAGGAAGATGCTTGACTTTTACCTTTTTAAGAGGAGCATGTACCTCATACAATTTCAACACATTTCTGTTGAAGATTGACACCATGGTGTCCATATCACCACAGGTGAATACAGAAGACCAGTCAATCCCACCAGCATCAGCCCTCAAACGCTCCAAATCAACGTTTTTATAACTACGAAGAAAGAGAAATTTGGCCTTGCGTTTAGGAGGTCGAATCCTATAGGATAGGTAAATGAGGTCATGGTAGGAGAAAGGAGCAGGAAGCTGTCCATGTGTAGCTACTTTGTTAGGGTCAGAAACCAGAATGAGATCTAAAAGAGAAGGAGTGGAGTGAGGAGCCCTGTGAGTAGCATTTAGCGGAAGTATGTGCATATTGACAGAAGAGACAAGTGATTGGAGTTTACGGCTGCGCGAGTCTCCCTTGAGCAAACATGTATTAAAGTCTCCGAGGATTAGCGTATACTCATATAGAGGGGAAAGATTTTCTAATTTGGCTTCGAAAGAGGAAAAGTAATCAATTTGAAGAGAGGGACTATAATAGACACCTAAAAGTAACTTTGTGTGCTGAAAGTCTATTTCAACAAATAGGTGTTCAGCAAACTTTGAGTACACACTCGGAGACTGGTCAATCACCTTGTAGGTGATATCACCACGAAGATAAATAGCAACCCCTCCACATCCCTTGCCTGTTCTGTCATTGCGCACAATCTTGTATCCAGGTAGAGAATACTGCGTGGAAGGAAGTGAAGGCTTGAGAAAAGTTTCGGATACAAGAACAGCGTGAACTAGATCTGAATCGAAAGACGATAGCAGATCAGAGTAGTGAGCAGGAACGCTTTGAGCATTTATGTGCACAGCATTGAAGAATTTGCGACAGTTTGAAAAAGTAGAAGAAAGGTGGTCTCGAAGATTCAGAGATCTGTCATCGCTAAAAGCGCTGGCAAAACTCTGATCCTCGATCAACACAGACGAGGATGAGCATGTAATGAAGCTGTCATCAATAATTTCATCTGACATATTATAATATAAAATATAATTATTATAGATAAATAAATTACGACTTTATAAGATAACTAATCTACTCAAAATAAACTAAAATGAATTAAAGTACCGTACTCAAATCTCGATGCACTCGCCGGTCACATTACGTTTCGCTACTTTTAACAATGATAAAAAGCCAATAGGCCAAACAAAACGAAAAAATAATGTTAGCATGTTTCCGAACGAACGTTAAGATACATAAATGTCACTCAACTGACATTAGTGACAATTTCATATTTCATTGCCATTGATTGCCATGAAGCTGTTATGACATCATTCATCAAAGTAGAAAGCAAAACAAAACAAAAAATAAAAATGAAAACAAAAAGTCAAGTGACTGAAAAACAAGCAAAAATGTTAAATTACCTATACATACACAAGAACAATTGAAGAATCGTGACATAGTACCATCATTTCACCGGCTTGCGAGTTCTCCTCTCGGGCAACGTCTCTCGTCCATCATCATCGTCTTCTGAATCTTGTTCTGTGTCACTCACGTTTTATTCTTCAATGCTCCTCCTAAATTATATCTGAGTTAGTAAACGATAACAAGAGAATTAAAATAATAAAAAGAGTTAAACTCTTAAATAAAAACTTTCACTTACTTTTTTTTTTATTTTTTATTGTTGATAGGCACGCGTTTGACCACTATCTCATCTGATGGTAAGCGATGATGTGGTCGAAGATGGAGCACACTTGCCTAGAAGTAACCTATTCACTCTTGACTTAATGACTCCCAGGTTGTAGCTAACAGGAAACACAGACTCCGGTAGGGAATTCCACTCCCTAGCTGTACGCGCAATGAATGTTTTCTCGAAACGCTTTGCGCGTATGGATGGGATGTCCACCATGAACCGGTGGCACTTCGCCGTACGTCTTGTGGTCCTTTGATGAAACGGGCTTTGCGGAATCAAATTATGCAATTCCGTCGCACACTCCCCAAAATGTAATCGATAGAAAACCGACAGGCTAGCAACTCGGCGTCTATGTTCAAGACTTTGGAGTTTCGACTCAACGAGCCTGTCATTGCCGATGATACTCTTAGCTTGTTTCTCAATTGACTCAAGGGCATCAAGCTGGTATCTGGCAGATCCGTCCCAAAGATGAGAGCAGTACTCCATACACGATCGGACTTGCGCTTGATAGAGTTGGAGCAGCTGTTCCGGCGTGAAGTATCGTCTCAACCTTGCGAGGATCCCCAACTTTTTGCAGCCACTTGAGCCTTTGCCTCTATGAAGGGACCAAAATTGAGGGTAGATGTTAAAGTAACACCAAGAAGATCAAGTTGGTCGGTTATCGGCACGGTTACACCTCGGAAAGATGGAGCCGGGTGAAATTGGCTCCTTTTAGCAGAAAAAAGACACGCCTGGGTCTTAGCAGCATTGAACTTAACCAGATTGGCATCGCTCCATTCCGAGACAGCCTGCAAGGACAAGTTCAAGCGCCCAACCATAGCCTCTCGGAGAGACCGGACCTGAGACCCACTAACTCGTGCGTCAGGCACGTATCTCTCGTGCTGTCGTCTGCATACCCAAAGGTACCGGGTTTTAGCAGATCGTTAATATGCAGCAAAAACAATGTTGCCGAGAGCACCGACCCCTGAGGAACACCGACATTAATAGCCAGCAGTCTGGACGAGCAGCCATCTATGACTACTCGAGTAGACCGATCCCTCAGGAAACCTGCAATCCAATCACACAAACCAGCGGGCAGACCGAAGGAAGGAAGCTTGCCAATTAGGCTGTCGTGCCAGACCCGGTCGAAGGCCTTCAGGATATCAAGGGAGACCGCAAGGGTTTCCCCTTGTTTGTCGATGGCCTCACTCCAGATCTGAATGGCATACGCTAGAAGATCTCCTGTTGACCGATTTCGGCCGAAGCCGTATTGTCGGTCACTTCGGATATCGTTAGCTTCTAGGTATGCCAGCATGCGTAGCATGACCACCCTAGAAACGAGTTTTGTCGACGGAAGAATAGACATAATGACAGATTGTAGAAAGATTTCTACCGTGTCAAGCATGGCGATGTTAAAACTGAGGAGAAGAAATGTTTCTATTCTTCAGTCGACAAAAGTCTACAAAGCAAACACAGAGTACATTATAATATATAAAGCAAAGCATGACGACCAATTTTTCTCTACTTTTGACACATGAGGGTAGAAACATTTCTATTCAAGAAGTGTCAAATAGTCTACATCTCATTAGACCTATATAGACAAGATCTTTATTGATTTTAAAAACTCAATTAGGCGGCTGTTTCATTTCAAAATTGTGGTGAATCTTCCACAAAAGCCAATAAAAGAAATGAAGTGAGTGTGTGTGTTTGAAGTTTGATTTTAAAAATATGTCTGGGGGCTACCGTCGCCATCGTCTCAGTTTTATACCGAGAAGAATGAAAGGAAGGCAGAAAGATACGCCGTACGAGCATTAACGGAGGCTCTCGATCTTCCCGAAAAAAAAAAAAAAACTTTTCCAAAAACCAAACATTTGAAAAATGTATTCTATAGTTTTGTTATTTTCCACATTGTGTAACAAAATGCGAAAATTAACATAACAAACTACATTTTTCTTATGTTTCATTATTTATTTACTTTGTTTGTTGTTATTCACACAAATCCAACACGATCAGTCTCCACAAACACAAATATTGTTGTACAAACAACAAACAAATTGGCGGGATTTTGTCGAGTGAAGTTCAGTGGCTGTTTTAATTATTCGTTCATTGATTCCTAGTGGATATTGTGATGTAAAATTGGTGTAGTTTTGTGTCTCAAGTGTCAATGCAAATGGACAATATGTGGAATCATTGAAACAGGCGCGATCTCGGGAAAATGGAGCTTAGAATTTTATTGTAGTATTGACTACCTCAGCGAAGTCTGCCGAGAAGGTTGACTCGACACATTTGTTGCCAAATACTGCAAAAAACATTAGAATGTGTTACATCTGCATTCTAATGGAAAAAAAAGTATAAATAACTACGTAAGACTAGGCAATATGGTCAAAAGACTTTCGCCTTCTCTTCGGGGATAATAAAATAAAAAAAAAACAGTCAACACAGATGACAGAATAAAATTAATACGTTTCGTTGTTGATTTAAGTTACGTTTAAAAGGTTTTAGAACTTGGCGCTAGACACATTTATTTCGATAACGAAAAGTAATATATTTATTATCGTAGAATTCTTAGCTTGTCTACATCACTAACTACCTACCCGTTGCTATAGAAAGAATGAATATGTCTTTGTCTTCGTAGAAACGCGAGTCTACGGGTCGCGCCGTGCTCGGGCAGAAGAGATGTAGAGAGAGACTCTTGGTAGAGTAGAGATAGAATTGGTCATGCTACGCGTGCAGGAGCTTACCATTCAGTATACGTTCCATACTCTTACAGAGTACGGAAGTTACCGAGATGGGCCTATAATTTGCTGGGTCAGCTCGACTACCCTTCTTGGGTACTTGGGCTTGGTACTTGTCTGGTTTCCCAAACAATTACACACTCACACACAACCGCTTTCAGACTAACCCCATACAACACACTTTTATAAACATCCTCACTATAAACTCAGTATAAATGTGGACAGTACGGAAACTACGTACAAACGTTCGAAACGGCAAACTCACACAGACGCGCGCATCTACGCTAGCCCTAAGCTATGGATAGTCGCGGTGCGAGCAGTTGCGGCTGCCTTGTCGACTGTCGAGACGAGTGGTCGTGTTATCTCCTGAGCCACGGACCGTTTTAAAATGCCACGAGCGTATTTTTTTATTTTTTATTTTATTGGGTTTGGGACAAAAAACAGTTACATGCAAAGCTTAACTAAAGATTCTTAAATTAGCACAATAATTAGAAATACATACCTAATCTATTCTATATTTATGTTACTACACATGTAACCCACACCATTGTCCACGAATTCACATAAACAAAAGTTAAATGAAAACAGACATACAGTGTGCATCATAAAATACTTTTAAAAAGAAGAAGAAAGAAATATATTTATATATATACCTACTTAAGAATTTAGTAACTCTATTGCTCTTGCCTTGAAAAGATGTTTGGAAAGAGTAAATATATCAAGTTCCATAAAGTGAGTGTTGTACGCGTCAACGAGACGACGAAGAGGCACGCGCACCCCGGCGTTATTCCTGCACCAGTTTGTGTGGAACAGCTGAGGCACACGTACTCCACGAAGCATGACAGTTCTAGGTACTGTATAATGTAGACTATTTGATAAAGGAATGCAGTCGAATCTATTATTACATATACCATGCAGCATCATTACACCCAGAAGAAATCGTCTAGATTTCAAACTAAGAACATTATATCGTATCAGTAATTGTTCATAGGAGACTTTAGGACGACAACATCTATAATTTATAGTACGTAAACATTTCTTCTGCACAATTTCTAGCCTATCCTTGTACTTATCATATAGAGGATCCCAAATTTGGACGGCGTATTCCAACTGCGACCGAATCAGGGTCTTGTATAATATTAAGAATGTAGAGGCTCGCACAAAGCTACTTGAAAATCTCTTCACGAGTCCATACATTTGAAAGGCCTTTTTTACTATATTGTCAATATGAGTATCAAAATGCAGGCTAGAGTCAATCGTTACACCCAAGTCACAGACAGATTGAACTTCATTAAGTATTATGTTATTTAATGAATAATTAAATTTGACCTGATTTTTATTTTTAGTAAAAGAGATTGTGTAACATTTGGGAAGACTAAGAAAGAGTTTATTTTTGAGGCAGTATTCATAAAATCTATCAAGGTCTTGTTGTAAATAACAGCAGTCACGAATATTATTACACGTGATATAAATTTTCATATCGTCTGCATACATCAAGAAATGTGAGTTGATAAAACAATGTTTAATGTCATTAATAAACAATATGAATAGAAAAGGACCCAATACTGAACCCTGTGGAACTCCGGATGTAACAACTATAAAGCCAGATTCATGACCATTAATGACGATCTTTTGAGTCCTATTGAAAACATAAGAGGCAAACCATCTGAGCAAATTGCCACGTATACCATTATAGGCAATTTTCTCCATAAGCAGGATGTGATCCACCTTGTCAAAGGCCTTCTGAAAATCCGTGTAAACAGCGTCTACCTGTACCTGGCGGTCCATATTTTCAAAGAGATAGTTCACAAAGGTCATGAGGTTAGTGGTGGTAGATAGAGTATTGCGCAGTGTACTGTTGTATGAACTCGGCTTCTTCAAATCCGGGGCTTTCGTTTTTTAAACTCCCTGCTGATCTTGAAAGGTACCTAAAATGATTTAATTATGAAAAATAAAGACGTTGTCTATAGTGGCCGGCGATCGTCCAGTGACCCCCGACGCCCCTGCCCGGGGGTGGAGGATAAATTCGAAAGAGTTACCTCGCCCCCGGGCACTCGAGGCAGGGAGGAACAGGGGTGGGTTTTTTAGTCAGTAAGAGTCTGACACACCCTTCCGCTCCACCCTAGAGCGGAAGAAGTCATAGGATGATTTCCCACCCCCAAAAAAAAAAAAACCCCCGACGCCCAGGACGTCTCCTGCGGTGGCTGCGACTGGGGGCGTGAGGGCCATGCCGTTGAGCCTCCTTCACCCATTGCGCCTCCTCCTTCGCAAGCATTACTGCTTCGCAGAAGGAGGAGACTGCTTCCCATTCCCTTTCGCTCCGTGAAACCGTCCAAGTGTGAGTCGGATTCGCGCGCAAAGGGTTCCCAACAAATCTAAACTTTTTTATAAGCCATTTAAAAAAAATGTTATTTAAAACATTTTTTTTAAATGGCTTATAAAAAAAGTATAATCTTTTTAATAACTTTTACACGAACTTTTAGTTCGTCATTCTAATTAAAACTTAGATAGATAGTTATTTATGTTTTAATCAGTATTTGTATTATAGTTGTACGCTTATGCGTACCATTTTTTTTTGGGTTCGGAAATCCTCCTATGACTTCTCTCTCTCTTCTCTCTCCCGCTCTGGGTGGAGCGGGAGGGCGTGTCAGATTCTTACTGACTTAAACCCACCCCTGTTCTTTCCTTGCCTGAGTGAATTTATCCGCGACCCCTTGGCATGCAGGCATCGGCCATGATGTGCCTCGTCAGTGGTGGCTGATCTCTTTGAGACACGCTTGGAACACTACGCGCCGTCGACTCTCTGGCCTGGTGCTGATCGGACGGCGAGCTACCCATTACTCGCCGTTCGCAGACCCGCGTCTACGGTGGCCGGAGATCGTCCTGCGACCCCCGACGCCCTAGGCGTCTCCTGCGGCGGCTGCGGCTGGGGGTGTGAGGCCATTCCGTTGAGTCTCCTTCACCCGTTAAGCCTCCTCCTTCGCAAGTATTACTGATTCGCAGAAGGAGGAAACTGCTTCCCATTCCCTCTCGCTCCGTACCATGGCCTGGACCAGAGCCGAACGCGAGAAGCCGCTGCCACCTATCGCATCCACGAGGACAGGGCGGTGCTCCGCTCAAGCGGACCAGACCTCCACCGTATGCTCCACCGTGTCCTCGGACGCTTATGCGTACCTACTACTATAATATTTAGGCTTATCCTTAAGACGCCGTACACGAAATTTTGGCTAATTTCACTGATTTACGTGATTACAGTTAAAATTATGCATTTCTATCAGTTGCACAACATGAAAGTTGTTTTAAAAGATTTTTATTACCAATTTTTTGTAATTCTTTTTTGAGAAATGGATTGATGGTGAACTGGAGCACAGATAATATAATACTAGCGTAACTGGAGTTTATTTTTTGCTGTTTAAATTTTATGACCGAGAGTTCTAAATAGCCAAAATCAAAAGCAATTCTTTGCCCATTTTCTCTAAAATTTGACCAAGTTAATATTTCTTTACTCAATTTTTTTTTATATAAAAGTTATAAAAAGTGATTCACACATTATTTAAACGACTTTTGCAACAATAAATTCAAATTTTTTCATACCTTTTATACGTCAAAACGATTCATAATTATGTGATGTTCTAAACCCCTTACAGCAATAATTCATAAAACCGTCGTCGGTTTGTGGTTGATTAATCGTAATTATAATAAAAATAAACTAGCTCATACATTAGATCATAATTGAAATAATCGTTCATGTTGTGCATTAAAACCTTTACAAATACATTATTTTAACCGTAAAATCACGCAAATCAGCGAAATCAGCAAAATTTCGTATACGGCCTCTTAAAACAGTGTAAAAGACGTTCACGCCTCAAGCTTTAAAGAAATGTTAGAGTTACAACTACAAAATTTTCAGTTTACGTGGTGTATTTTCGTTTATTTTCTTTAATAACTTTATTTTAAAATTATGAAAAAAATATATATTTGAGACCCTCACAATCAGCCCTTTAATTTGATATGTCGCAGGTACAGTTTGAAAAACTTTATTTTTAAATTTGCCGATTTTCCCCCCAAAAGTTACCCCCATATTCCAAATTAATTTATTTACGTTACTTGTCCGTGTTAGGGTCATAGAAATATACCTGTGTAGCAAATTTTAACTTAATCGGGCCAGTATATTCGGAGGAAATTGGCTGTGACAGACGGACAGACAGACAGACGCACGAGTATAAGGGTTCCGTTTTTACATTCGGATGTTCGGAACCCTAAAAATGGCGCGCGCACGATAGGAAGTAGGAATCGCAACTGCAATATTATGATCGTCTAGTCGGCCTCAACGCCGCGCCGTCGCGCGCGTTGTTGCCATACCGTGCAATTATATCTAAAACCATGCTAAAGCTACTTATTTCTGTTACACATATTAACACTTATTAACAGATATAAAAGGTTACACTTTTATTCGGTAACATTATCTATTGTTTCTGTTACATTTATAAAGGTTTCTTTTTAAAACAGTTTGAAAAAAACAGTGTTAAAAACACTTTTGGCGGTTACAGTTTGAGTCCCTGTCTCCCAGTTCCGTCACAGCACAATCCAATTTTAATATAAATGAGGTCAATTCCCCTACCTACCGACCTTGTTGGAGTTTTATAATGCTTTCAATCACCAGCTGAAAACGAATTTGAATATCACGTCATCTAATTAGGATCACAAAGTCAACAATTCAGTTTGCGTGCTAGTGTACACAGCATGTGTTCAGAACGATTGCTATCGTATGCAGATTTTTAATGTTTGATCAATCTATCATTTATTTTGTAAAACATAAGTTACAGATAGTATGTCGTCAAAAATATGTGCACAATGTTTTGCCAATATATGGCGTACAAAATCAACATAAAACAAACAATTACAATTAAGGTGCCATGTCAATAGATAACATTAAAATGATTCAATTTAAAATATGCCAATTAGGTAAACAGATCATTACAATTTTATATAATGAACACATTCATACTCAACCAATAAATACAATCCTATGTCGTCATACCTCCGTTTATCAGTAGTAAACTCAGTGATGGAGTAGTAACATCTATGTAAAAGGAATTTAAACAAAGACCTCTTATAGGATCCCAGACACTCTATATTTCTAATAGCTGCAGGTCGCTGCATGTAGGTATGCTGTTATATATTTTTGGGGCCATATCTAGCACACTTTTGCCGAAAAATGCGTATGAGAGGAAACATGAATGGTATTCTAACAACGGCGAGAGCGCAGTTTTACAAATAAATGCAGGTTACAGCGAACAAACACTCCGATTTCATATAAGTATGTAGGTACATAGACAGTAAAGTGAGCTAACTAAGTTCCTTAAAAAATGGTTTACTTACAACTGTCAATCGATTGTAATTTGGTAAAAGATCGCAAGCATTTTTTCTGAGCTTTAAAAGCAATGTCTCTGTCAGTGGAGTTGTAGGTACCCCTTTGGTATTCGGATCATCATACCCAGTTCAGCCATGTTCAGTAGGTAGAATAATAATGTCATTTGTTCGGTTTATACCTGACTGCCACAGAAGGAGAGTAATGTTTTTTGGGGTGCTTCAATAACCGACTAAGGGCTGATTTCACCAATTCTAAACGCCCAGTTTTCGAAATTTAAGCTCGCTTAAACTCGTTTTGCCGTTGTCATAAAACTGAAGAATTTGTTTGGTTGAACGCGCTAAGCTCAGGAACTACCTACTGGATCGAATTGAAAAATTATTTTGGTGTTGAATAGTCCATTTATCGAGGAAGGCTGTAGGCTATATAACATCACGCTGCGACCAACAGGACCGAAGCATCAATGAAAAATGTGGCAAACGGGAAAAAAAATCCTTTTGATAGCTTCAGTTGCGTGCGCCTGCGTAAACGGTTAAAGTTACGCAAAAAATATGTATGTTGGAATAGTTCTAAAAACAGTCCACGACAGCATATATCTATCTTTTAAGGTTAACTCACTATAATCCTTTTTATGGTTTTTATGCGCGAGCGAATGATGAAATCGGCCCGAAGGTACTTGCCTAATTCGTAATCTGGATCATCGATCATCATAAGCTGTTTAGTGCGTGCTCTAGCTTCTGTAGCTCTATGTTTTTACTTCTGTGTTCTTACTTCTAGTTTGTACTTAATTATGATCTCGGGTTATTTGCATCCAAGCATGAAACAGTTTAGCCGAGTTCAGTTACATCTGAATTCTTTTTCATATTTTGAGTGGCAGACTGGCTTTATAATGGCTAACTGCAGTGTCTGACCCCCAAAATTAGTCTATTGGCACAGTATTTTGAGCCCACTATATATACACTTCGCAACATGACCGATCTTTGTGCCTCCTTTAGCGGTTCCCACGGCGCCGGCGCTGCCTACAATTTATATATTGTTACGAATACCTACCGATGTTACTGCTATGCGTCGGTATGCGATTTTTGTCAATTTTAGGTGCGATTGTGATCGTAAGCCCATTTCGGTTTAAGCACTATTGAGTGTGTGTGGGAAATCGAAAACCCACCTGGATTAAGCGCGCCGTTAAGGCCGTACTGCCGGCCAAGTGGCGCCCTCATTGAATAAAAAATCGTAGCTTAGCATAGAAAATAAATATTAAAGAATCCGACGTCACGTTTGTTACAAAGAGGACAGATTATTTTTATGTTGTTAACACAGGTCTCAATTCTGACACCTGTTATAACAACGTAAAACGAAAAAGTAAAAAACCAAAAACCAAACCCAAAAAAACCAAACCAAACAAAACAAACCACCAAAAAAGCCAAAGCAGACCAAAGTAGGAGGCAAAAGTACCAGAAACGGCCGTTTCTGACACTTTTGCCTACTAATTTGGATACAAAACATTCTGAGATTATTCTGTTTTAACAACGTAAAAATACTTTATCCTATTTGTAACAAACGTGACGTTGGATTCTTTAATATTTACTTTCTATGCTATGATTTTTTATTCAATGAGGGCGCCACTTGGTCGGTAGTAGCCCCTAAATAGTCGTGCCTTTTCTGTTTTAGAAGACGCTTTTGCTCCGCATTGGGACAGATGAACGCTGTTATTTATGTACGGATAGGTAATAGGTAGAGGTGACAATTTTTTATTATGGTAGGCGCCAGATAAACATGGAATAACGGTCATTGACCCACCTACATTTATTGACGTTTTTAATTTGAAAAAACGGAAATAATGACACAAAGCTGTCCCGAATCAACATCTCATGTGATCCTTAACATTGTCGAAGAGTTATTAGGGAAAGGTCAATGTACTTTATCCTACAGTTATTTGGCGCCTACTGTAGGCGGTAGAAGAGTTGAAAATAACATACCTACGCAGTCCTCTGGAAACAGTTTGCGCTCAAAACTGCGATACTTTACTGAAAGGCTTGACATCCAATCATAACTTTATTTCCACCCATACCTAAGCACGATGTGTGGGCAACATCTAACGGCTTATAACTGAACTGTAGGTATTATACTTAACACACCAAGTTGATCTATAATCTAAGCAGTAAGAAATGCTCAACTCTCTATTGACATATCTGTTCTAATCCGACCTTTAGAATGTATTCGAGCCTCAGTCAACCTGTTCAATGGCTCTGTTTGACCGGCTGTCGGATCAGCATCACTTGTCCCGGTGTCAGGTTGAAAGGATGTTTTAAGATATGGATGTGGAAACTGGATATTTATTCACACCTACCTATGAGTGTGATTTGTGAATTATTAGTCAGGTTGTTCTTGAAATGCCTAGGGGTAGCGGATAAATTTTTACTAGAGTTACCGCACCCCTGGGCACTCGGGCAGGGAAGGCACAGCTTAGGGGTGGGTTTTGGTCAGTAAGAGTCTGACACACTAGGCATGGGCGTTTTCGTTTTCTTCCGCAAACGGTTATGTAACCGATTTACAGTTTGCATATCGATATCGAAAACGGTTTTCAGATATCGATATATTTAGTACAGTTTGCAAACGTTAACATGATAGTTAGATGAGCAAACTAACAACGAACGCGAACTAACGCAAACTCACACGTTTACAGTTATTCAATACATCGATGCAGGTACAAATCAAACAGTACCTAGGATCAAATTCAACCTTATTACTTAGAACTGTAGTTCTATTTTGCAGAGTAATTGTTTCACTTATATCGAGTAGTCGTAGCCGCCAGCCGCCAAAACAAAAACTCTAAAAGAGTTATCGTAACTATACAATAGAAACTAAACATTATTGCTAGTACAGTAAGATATATTATTACGAAACCATTAATCATGCAAACATGGCTAAAGTTACTCCATATTCGCTTCATTTCTTTTATACCAGTAAAAGAATATATACTTAGAAAGAGAGGTGGCGAATATGGTACATATCGGTTATGTTGACCTAGATATCGATATGGTATGATATCTAACACATATCCGATATAAGTTACGTTTTGATATATCCGACTCATGTCTATGACACACCCTCCCGCTCCACCCAGAGCGGGAGATGTCATTGGATGGTTTCCCAACCCTCAAAAAAAAAAAAAATTGTTCATGAAGGAATTTACTTACAATGACTGGACACCTAAGTAAAAAAAAAATTGGTTGCCTGTAAAGTCGGTATACGGGCGAAAGTTTTACGTGACAACGACTTTGAGTGGTAAAATAATTTTAATGTTGCCCGAGTGGAAGGGACGCGTGCCTCTCACTCGCTCTCATTGTGAGCGCATAACGTGAGCGGAGCGTAACGCAGTTTCTTGAAGTGTCACCCGGCAAACCAATTTATAAGACGTTGTCACGTCAAAAATCTATTTGGTTCATCAGTTAGATTCTGCCCGGGGGTGGAGGCTGCCCGGGGGTGGAGGATAAATTCGAAAGAGTTACCTCGCCCCCGGGCACTCGAGGCAGGGAGGAACAGGGGTGGGTTTTAGTCAGTAAGAGTCTGACACACCCTTCCGCTCCACCCTAGAGCGGAAGAAGTCATAGGATGATTTCCCACCCCCCAAAAAAAAAAAAAAAAAACGAAAAATATTGGCCACGCAGTCACGTCAGTGCGTTGAAATTTTGCGTAACGTCACACTTACCTACGTCAAAAATGTACCACTTTTTATCTAGAAGTGACTTAACATCGCCCTCACTCCTGAACTTTGATGCGTTTTATTTACTTTTTAACCGACTTCGAAAAAGGAGGAGGTTCTATGTTCGACTGTACGTATTTTTTTTTATGTATGCCCACCGATTTTTCTGTCAGTTGAGGACCGGTTTTCAATTTTTTTTTATCCGAAAGAACATACTCTCGAGGTGGTCCCAAATAAATTTTATCGAAATTGCTTCAGCGCTTTTTGAAAAACTGAACAAAAACGAAAAATACGGATACCTAGATGACGTTTTGGTGCTCTCCAATAACGACTGTGTTTAAATTCCACGTTCCATGGGGTTTCTAGTTCTGGGGTGTAACAACTGAAAAGTAGAAAATAAAAAACTTTTTTACAAAAAAAACAACAGACTTCCAAAAAAGATATTAAGTAGGTACCTACACTAAAAATTTAAAAATAACTTTAATTTCGAAGTCGGTGTTAAATAACGAAGAAATAAAATACAAACAACGACTTCCGAAATTAAAGTTATTTTTAAATTTTTAGTGTAATTTCTTTTTTGGAATTCGGTTGTTTTTTTTTTTGTAAAAAAGTTTTTTTGAAGTTATACTTTTTTGGCGCGTTAAGGAAAAATGATGAGAGTAAATTTTTAGAAAGTAAATTTTGAAGAAATATTTCTATTCTTCCGTCGACAAAAGTCTACAATGTAAAGCGTGCCGACAAATTTTTCTCTACTTTTGACCCTTGGGGGTATGAAATAAAGAAATATTTCATTTCCAATGTGACCGTACACCTCTAATCCTATTTAATTAATTTCATAAAAATTATATTTATTTCAAAACCAAGCACATTGCGCACATGGTCGAGGTTTTTTATAGAAACACACTTCCATCTGGATTTTAGGATTGACAGGGGAACGCAATTAAAAATGAAATATCTATTCGTTTAAAATAGCGTCCCAAGATAAAGACCCTTTGAGACAGGAATATTGAATTGTTTTACGAGGAAAGGTCTGATACTTATGTCAGCGCTCTTTGAAAAGATTATTCATGACAATTATGATGTCATGGGTTCTAACAAATTCTATGAAACATTAACGATTCATTCGGGCAAAGTGCACGTAAAGTGTAGTAAAAAATAGAGTTATCATAGCGACACAGAGCCGACTCCCTGCTGATTAGCAAAAGTTCGAGCAGACAAAGTGTTTTAAGAGCGTCATTATAAAAAAAAAACGATAGGGTTTGCGCGGGCGATGGAGGCGGAAGCTGGTTAGACAGTGAGTTTTGTGGAGCGAGAGGGGACAGTCGGTTCGAGACCGAGAAAAGGGTAGCTCGTGGTCGAGGAGTTAGGAGACTGAATATATTCTGGAGGCCTATGTCCAGTTGTAGTTTTTAGAAGTACTAGTATTGTTAGTGGACTAGTCCAGTTTAGGTTAATTAGTATTCAAAGTGTGTGTGTGTGACTACGTCTCTGTGAAGAGTTCATTAGGACAAAAGTATTAGTTAATACTTGAATATCATGAGTATGGTTTATACTAGGATTTAAATATCAGTAAGTACCTAGAGTGTAAAGATACGTGCGTGAATCTCGGTGGCTGTGATGGCGAATAAATGGGTGAGTTTTGGCTGTTTTATGCGAGCATCAGTTTATTAATAATCATTTATCATAGCGTAGCGAGACTGTTTCTCTATTCTACCATATTGTATAGTTACTGCTGTATTATCATATTTTAATATATACCCATAAATATTTAAATTCACACCCTGGCCACAGATAATATAATACTAACGTACAGATGCCTCATCCCATACAAAGAAACAGTAGGTACCGCCGTAACTACGGGTTTTCGTCAGGCACAAGTAACTTTTGTTCTTTGTTCGGGCCCGTCCTCTACACCTCGATAGATGGTGTTGGCAGCGACGGCTTGCAAGTTGAATGAATTTACTTAAAGTCTTACCTATATTTTGTAAATAAGAAAATACAGTTTACTTAAACTTCAATAAGAAATCGATGCATATTACGCCATCTATTGAGATTTATTTGAACTAAATTTTCTTTGTTCGAGATGAGACCCCGTGCTCTGGCATATATTTGTCACTGGCGTTTGGCAATAGAGAAGCTGGAGGATACGCAGTTGACATTCAGGTGTGATTCAGGCTTAATGGCCACCCCGTAAGTGAGACTGTAGGGTTAACTAAATGCTGGTGATGGTTACTGCTTCCTATATTTATGGTCTAGCTCAGAATGCTTGCGTAGCTCTTGGTTCATGCACATTTTCCTAAGGGTTAGGTTCCACCACCTAGGCATTGCTGGGTTACACAAGCTAATCGTTCTAAGAATGCTAGGTAATCGTGTTTCGTTAAAACCAACCCCGGCCGTTTTGTAGGCCTATATCTGAATCGACATTATTTGGCGAAACACGAGAATTGGATGGCATCAGCCTCTAGGCTGTACCGTATATCCACGAACTGGGGAGTTTAAGGAAATGTGGAGTGACGATTGAACCACTTCGGTGTGCACCAAGGACGTCGCAATGAATTCTGCTACAGACGGAGTCCCCAAAGGCACTTGAGCGGATTACCTTAGTTTATTTCAATCCCTTCTTATTGAACCTAGCTTTAGGTAGGTATTGGGAATCCATCACAACTTAGGGTATATGTGAGTGTCCGGGAGTGTCACAGGAAGAGTGTACTGTTATTCTGATTTATTCTAGGCTGATATTGTGTTTAAGTAATAATTTAAACAAGACTCGCGAGTGGAGCCTCGGGGAGAGCTAGTTGGCTAAAGTTCTTAGAACTTAACAGACAGAAGCGTGTTGTTGGCGCTATTGGACTGTCTGTGTAGGATTTCAAGGGATTTGGAATGTTTAACTCTATTTACTTCTTGAGTTAAGACTCTCAACTATATTACCAGTAAGTATTTGTATTAATTCCTGAGTTTATATTCTCTATCTGCGACTTTTGTTTCGGTCAGATACGAGCACCGTACTTTATGGATGTACCTACTTGTTGTACGAATGTTACACTTTCCTTGGGGTTGGGTTGACTATATTTATCACATTATACAGTCTACGACTGTTTAGGGACCATGTCTCTCAAGAGCATGATGGCAACGTTCTGCCGCTTAAAAGCCGCCCCGTCACATTTTACAGCTTGAGAAAATTGCTAGAGGACATTCTTCTTATAAGCATGATTACGCCGTATTGACGCTGAAAAGCCGATTGCGTCACTAAAGGAGTGTTAATCTGAAGTATTATGAGTGCAGATGTGAGGTATCGTGTGAGTAGATGTTGACCAACTACCTATTACGCTAGCGTAAGGGTTGTTCACACGAACTCATTAATTAAAGATTTACTTGGCATCCCTTGGTCATATTATATGTTTCTAAACCACTTCTAATGTGTTTCACAACTTGAATTCCTAAGTCTCACAAAATCATTGCTTTCGGGCCCTTCCTTGTTTCAACAACAAGGCTTTGGGCTGTTTTATACTTATGGAATTCGAACTTTAATCGGGGGGAGCTCATCCAGTCAGGATGACGAAAACTACGAGGCCGTACGGGGAGGGGTGCGGCCTTTTCCCCCAGGAGAAAACCGAACCTCAACACTAAATCTATGATATTACAGAAAACTAAAATTTTAATCAGCCTGGGGTCATTTAGGAACAGTCACACCAACAAGTGTCAAATAATCTACATCACGTTGTACCTATACAACATTTATATTGATTTTAAAAACTCAATTCTTTGACTCATTCAATATTTCAAAATTGTGGTGAACCTTCCACAAAAGCCATTAATCAAGAGTTGAATTCACAGAGCATCATAGGTTGAAGTTGATTTTAAAAACATGGGCTACATTATAACTTATCCAAAATTTTATTTAAATTTTGTTATTTTCCACATTGTATAACACAATGCGAAAATTAACAAAACAAACTACAATTTTCCAATGTGTCATCATTTATTTACTTTGTTTGTTGTTATTTCGATCAGTCGATCCGACAGCCACAGATAGAGTACAACAAACAAACAGCTGACACAGTCCGAAAGGTTGGTTCGAGAGGTTCTTCAAAAGGCTTTAGAATGTAGCAACATCTATGACGCTACATACGAACTAGAACAGCAAGATTCCTACATCGCGCAAGCAGAGTTCTCCGCGCGATTTGTACACATACAACAACCCGAAATCAACTATCGGGCAGTTGCCCGGACCAGACACAACACCCGTCTGGTCGGAGGATCCTCCCTTTTCAATGGAGGTTGTGGGACTTTACACCCTGTTCCGCATACCTCTATAAGAACTTGCCGTTTGACACATTTTTTTCGATAACAAAACTGAATATTATAGTAGAATTCTTAGCTTATCTGCGTCACTACCTGCTCGCTGCTATGGAAAGAATGAATATGTCTTTGTCTTCATAGAAATCCGAGTCTACGGGTCGCCCCGTGCTCGGGCAGAAGAGATGTAGAGTTGGATAGAAAGAACTTTGTCTATTCCTGGTACAATAGAGATAGAATTGGTCATTTTACGTCTGCTGATGGTAAGCGATGATGTAGTCGACGATGGAGCACGCTTGCCTAGAAGTAACCTATTCACTCTTGACTTAAAGACCCCCAGGTGTAGCTATTAGGAAAGACAGACTCCGGCTTGGAATTCCACTCCTTAGCTGTATGCACAATCATTTATATTGGTTTGGTAAAGCAAACAATACGTGTCTAATATTTTTTGATAATCTAACTTAGGGACTAAATATAATTTTATTATTGTACCCAGTAATCATCCCTACCTATACACCTACATCGTTGTCCAACCCTTAGGGAAAGACAAGCGCGTCAATGCAATTGGCACTGAAATATTTGAATAAGGTTTATATACCTTATCCATGTAGTGTTTCCAACCATTCCCAACTTTATAGCAGGTGCAAATGTTCAAAAATACACTGGAATGTTATACTAGGACATCCATTATATAAAAGAGCTTACCTCACGGTCGAGCTTCTAATAAATATCAGTAATTATAACGAAAAGCGCAATCATCATGAATCTATGAACACATTGTATTTGAGTGAGACATGCGAGGCTAAGAGTGAACAGATAATATATCCAAGCTGTGTTGCTAATATTAATACATTTCTGCGTATGCAAAGCAAAGGTTTCATCGGAACACCTTGTAGGGTGACTACAAGCCAGTCCTGGTTTGGATTTACTTGTAGTTGTAGGAACCATTGCACTTTCTCCTCTGCCATCATTCATTCATTGCTGTAAGATTCAATAATGAATTATGAAAACAATGAAAAAATACTAAAAAGTACAAAATAAAATAAAATGGAATAAAACCACTCAGGCCCAATGACACACGCAAAATACACACACCAACACTTGACACAACAAAGTCTCACAAACACACCACACCACAAACCACAATCACACACACACACACACACATATGTTCCTACACACATGCACACTCACGCTTGATAGTAAACTGATACATTTGTAATATTGTACGTAATATAGTAATACGTAATACTTACCTTTGCACCGAACCATATTTGTAATGGCAGCTCGATCACGGTGGAGACGGAAGTAACTGGTGCATAAAGCACAGGAATCCTCCTAGTTTAGGCCTAGTTGCACATGTTTTGTATTTTGCCACTAAGCCTAATTTTTAGGATCAATAATTATTATTATTATTATTATTATGAGCCTGTGCTGTCCCACTGCAGGGCAAAGGCCTCCCTTCCCTCCTTCCACTTTTCCCGGTCTTCTGCAATTTTGGGCCAGTCCTTTGAGAAGGAATCCAACTCATCCCGCATTAAATAATAATTATATAATTATTTAATTGAATTAATTAAAAAATGATGGAAGGCGTACCTAATTACCCGTATTATAGTGAAAATGTAGAATGAAGTGAGAATAGCAGTGAATGAAATGAATAATGGTAAGGCAATTGATCCAGACGGAATACCAATTGAAGTGTGGAAGTCATTACGGGTAGATGGATGGACGTGGTTAACTTTGTTCTTCAATAAGTTTTTGCTGGAAGAAGCCATACCTGATGAATGGTGCAATAGTTCGTTGGTGCCCATCTTCAAGAACAAAGGTGATGTCCTGGAGTGCAACAACTATAGAGGAATAAAGTTATGTCACATAGTATGAAAGCATGGGAAAAGTTATTGAAAAGCGGCTGAGAAGAAAGTGAAATCTCACAAAACCAGTTCGATTTTATGCCTGGTCGGGGTACAACGGATGCCATTTTCGCTATCCGCCAGCAGTGCGAAAAATACAGAGCTGTGCATAAAAACTTGCACATGGTGTTCATTGAGCTCGAAAAGGCATATGACCGGGTGCCTCGAGAGGTTTTGTGGTGGGCCCTTAAAGAGAAAGGTGTGCCTGGTGAGTATGTGCAGTTGATCAGAGCGTTGTACAGTCGATGCAGTACGCAAGTCCGGTCTGCAGTGGGCACTACTGACTGTTTCAGTGTAGCGTTCGGTTTGCACCAGGGGTCGGCTCTCAGCCCTTACCTCTTCCTGATGATAATGGATGCTCTGACGTCAGACATCCAGGAAGAAGCTCCCTGGTGTATGCTGTTTGCTGATGATATTGTGCTGGTTGCCGAAAGCGGATTAGAGGTCCAGAGCAGATTGGAGACGTGGTGGCAAAGACTGGAGAGTGTGGGCCTGAAATTGAGGAGAATCAAAACGGAATATCTGTTCTGCGATTTCAGCGGTCTCTCCAGTCCTATGCCTGTAGCTCTCAACGGAACGCCTAGGTATACCGATCTGCTCCGACTTTCAGTGCCTCGGGTCGCTTGTTCAGGGGGATGGCGATATAGACCGAGACGTAACGCACAGGATCAACTCAGGATGGATGAAATGGCGACAGGTCACTGGAACAACTTGCGACCGACGGATGCCCCTTAAGTTAAAGGGGAAAATCTATAAGTCCGTGATTAGACCTGTCGTACTGTATGGGTCAGAATGTTGGGCTGTGAAAAAGACGGATGAAAAAAGATTGCATGTAGCGGAGATAAGAATGTTGAGATGGATGTGTGGAATAACGAGAATGGATAAAGTGAGTAATGAGTACATTAAAGGTAGTTTAAAAGTGGCGCCAGTCACAGAAAAGTTGAAAGGGAACCGTTTATCTTGGTATGGTCATGTAAAGAGGAGAGATGAAACACATGTAAGTAAAAGAGTTATGAATATAAATGTGGATGGATGGAGAGGGAGAGGGAGGCCAAAGAAAGGATGGATAGATTGTGTGAGGAGTGATATGAAAGAAAAGGGAGTTAGTGATAGCGTGACGGCTGACAGGACAGAATGGAAAAAAAACGTGTTGCGCCGACCACAAGTAACATGGGATAAGGGCAGGAAGATGATGATAGTGAAAATGTAGAACTTTTATAACATTGCTGAGAAAATGGATTCAGACTTTTATGTTAAGGTATTTTTTAAAAGGCATTTCTATATGTCTGACTACGTTAGACGAAGCTTCCAAACGATAAACCCAATGGAATAAGAAGCTGCATCTACATATTCCAGTAGCCAGAAACATAATCTCATTCATGGTCTCCCTACATCTTCTTCCCTGATTCGCTTCTCATTAGTTCCTTTGTGCATCAGATGGACGGCGGCCATTTTTCAAGATGGCAGCTCTCTTATTTTGCCGGCAATACCCATGTTAACGTCGAACGCACAATATCGTGCTGATCTTACGATTCTTTTATTTATCGGTAAAAAGAACAAAGGTATAATTGGCGGTACCAAGGATTGTTGCGGCATATTATAGTCTTGGCTTGTTAGGTGAAGTCTTCATCTAGCGAATGACTAAGTATATAATAATAGGTTTTCATTTAAATTTGCTGTGATTTCTAAAGCAGGTATCGAGAGACTATACTTTGGTATTGCTTGCCCAAATATCTGCCAAAAAATAGGTACCTGCTTACGAAAAGTGATATGCGTTATTTGAAAATCTTGCTAAAACAGGCTTTCATTAAATAAAAAAAATGTGTTTTCTTAATTATAATTTCTTGTTTTATTTTTCAGATATGATTATAACAACGTAGTTTCCCTACTTACTTGGTAACTTTGCACATGTTTTAAAGATTTTGTAATTTTTAAACGATCTAGTGACGTACTGGTGGCGTCTACCTCGTGTTGACACTGACGTTTAGCTCATTCCTTTTTCGTGCGCGGTAACTACCGCACGCGCCCTGCAGGCAACAGGTAAAAAGGTGCGCACAATCACAAATTGAGCCTTAAGGTCGATAAAAAAACTTTTTTACAAAAAAAGAACCGACTTCCACACTAAAAACTTAAAAATAACTTTAATTTCGGAAGTCGGTGTATGTATTTTATTTCTTCGATATTTGACACCGACTTCCGAAATTAAAGTTATTTTTAAGTTTTTAGTGTATTTTTTTTTGAAAGTCGGTTGTTTTTTTTGTAAAAAAGTTTTTTATTTTTCGCTTTTTAGTTGTTATACCCCAGAACTAAAAACCCCAATAACATGGAACGTGAAATTTAAACATTTGGAGAAGACAAAAACGTCATCAAGATATGCGTATTTTTCGTTTTTGTTCAGTTTCTCAAAAAGCGCTAAAGCAATTTCGATTAAATTTATATGGGACCACCTCGGGAGTATATTATTTCGGATAAAAAAAGAATTTTGAAAATCGGTCCACAACTGACGGAGAAATGCGCGGACATACATAAAAAAAAAAAAAACATACATACAGTCGAACATAGAACCTCCTCCTTTTTCGAAAGTCGGTTAAAAAGTACATTATTATGTGACCTAAAAGTGAACAGTGAAATATTAACAGTTTTGTAAATTCTCTGGGATTGACAGAGTCAATAACTTTGACATTTTTTCAAAACGAAGGTCTATAAGTTATACCTAATTCTATATTGCATCGGGATTGACTGCGAGTCTTCAACGATCACAAACACGCACAAATTACGTACAATATAAAACAGATGTAACGTTACCGTGCAACTATTTACAATTATATTTTTATCTTACCCTGAAATGGTTATTTTGACAACCTTAATTACGAATTGTAATTTTCGATAGCGAAGATTTTTTTTTTGCGCTGTTTGTATCAATTTTATTTTTAACAAAAAATGCGTAAGTACCTAAGCCACGTTCATGGTAATCATTTGTCTAGCAACAGTTGATCAACATAGTTGATGGAAACTTTTATGATGTATAGAATAGTTGATGATGTGACCTACCTGATGGTGGACTGCGAGCGTAAGTATAGGATCTCATTGACAGCACTATGTAGAACCATCGTGTTTGGACTCATTTTAAAGAGTTCATGAAAAACTTTGTGACTGATGATGTGACCGACCTGATGGTGGACTCCGAAGGTGGGTATAGGATCTCATTGACGGCACTAAGTTAAACCATCGTGGTTGGACTCATTTGAAAGAGTTCATCCCCATGAACTCTACGTAGAACCTAGTTACCTTCGGAGTCCACCATCAGGTCGGTCACATCATCAGTCAGTGATTGTATATTATGCACTTGCTGACTCACTAATCAGTTATGGACTTATTGTGTATGGCCGGACGTTTAAAACGTACTTACAAGACATAAAAAAATTACAGGTAAGATTAATCAAGTTCCTAGTCAGCAAAAAGGTTAAGAAAAAATGTAGCAAAGAATATAAAAAAATATTTCCCATGTGTAAAATCTTACCAATTGATAAGAAAGTCGAATATTTGATAAGTCTAGAACACTACTATAGTGATGAGTATAAAGTACCTGTTAAGAATAAGTATAATACAAGAAGTGTAAGATTGAAAAGATTAGTTCAACCGAAAATAAGAAATTATTATGGGGAAAGAACTTCAAAGTATGTGGTGCCTAAATTATTTAATAAAATAGATCTGCTAAGACAAAACCCTAAATTAAGTAAAGGTATGTTAAAATCAAAATTAAGGAGTTTGTTTCTCGATAACGAGGAGAATTCTGCCGTTACTGAAAAATAAATTCACACTTTATGGTATCATTAAGTACCTAATTTGTAATAAAAGTTAAGTAATCTGTGATTCACGCTAGGGATTTGGTCGGGCCGGCGCGGGCGGGTTGCGGACGCGGCTCCGGACACCTAAAGACGGATACGTACTTACAATATAATATGTTAGTGTGCGGTGTTAGTGGCTCGTCCGCGATCTGTCCGTGGTGGTGCGGCGCATGATTGTTAGTACTAAGGTTAGTTTTAATTTAACTATTTGATTGTATGTACGAGTATCAAGCGCTTCTCGCCATCAAACTGGAAAGTTTGGCGAGTAAAATTGTGAAAACAAAAAAAAAAAAAAAAAAAAAAATAAATAAAAAAAAAAAAAAAAAAAGTCACAAAGTTCTCCATAAGCTCTTTCAAATGAGTGCAAACACGATAGTTTTACGTAGTGCCATCAATGAGATCCTATACCTACCTTCGAAGTCCACCATCAGGTGGGTCACATCAACATTCACTAAGGTGTCCATGAACTCTTTCAAATGAGTCCAAACACGATGGTTCTAAGTAGTGCCGTCAATGAGATCCTATACCTACCTTCGGAGTCCACCATCAGGTCGGTCACATCATCAGTCACTAAGGTCTCCATGAACTCTTTCAAACGAGTCCAAACACGATGGTTCTACGTAGTGCCGTCAATAAGATCCTATACCTACCTTCGGAGTCCACCATCAGGTCGGTCACATCATCAGTCACTGAGGTCTCCATGAACTCTTTCAAATGAGTCCAAACACGATGGTTATACGTAGTGCCGTCAATGAGATCCTATACCTACCTTCGGAGTCCACCATCAGGTCGGTTACATCATCAGTCACTAAGGTCTCCATGAACTCTTTCAAACGAGTCCAAACACGATGGTTCTACGTAGTGCCGTCAATAAGATCCTATACCTACCTTCGGAGTCCATCATCAGGTCGGTCACATCATCAGTCACTTAGGTCTCCATGAACCTTTCAAATGAGTCCAAACACGATGGTTCTACGTAGTGCCGTCAATGAGATCCTATACCTACCTTCGGCGTCCACCATCAGGTCGGTCACATCAACAGTCACAAAGTTCTCCATACTCAGTCAAACAAAATTCTCAAGAGTGAGTTCAAAACTATAACAAAATAAACAACTTAGAAAAATAATGTAGGGTAAGATACTTAGGTACCTATAGTTTCGGAGAGCTCGGCCACGCTGTAAATATAAATGTATATTTCGATCGATTAGCGGGGGAACGTAGCGAGCCAGCAAAAGCGACACAGGTCCTACCTGGGTGATGCCTGGCGGGCTACTGAAGCGAAGCGCACAGGCTGCTTTGTTTTATAATAAATATATTGTTAAAATAATAAACTGTTTCGAGAAAAAGTAATCTTAAAATATCATTTTAAATCTCATTGCCTATTTTTTGACATGTTTTTTGGGAGTAAAAGTTCAATCTACTTCAAGTACGACTTGAAAAACGATTAATAATTTTGCTATTTTCGCGATTTTTTATGATCGAGTAAAGTTGTAAATATCGTGTTTTAAATCGTAGAATAACCAAGAATGTTTATTAAACTACAACATGTATTTTTATCAGATCTGAACAGAGAATATTTGATTGTTTAATGTTGAACCAAAAATAGGTCGATTCTGAGAATCCTGGCCTTAATTACGGTTCCAAATGATCCAATATGAACGCTCTTTTACCTCAAAGGCTTCGCATGCGCTATCGCAATCTCATGCAAGTGATGAGTGATCTGATTGGCTGTTTGTTACGTACTCTGGTCCTAAAATAAAGAACCTGTCGATCAACGTTGAAGGCACGTAATGGCTTCAAACAGCAGTTCTCTTTTTATTTATGATCCTTTTCAATATGAAATATCTTGTCACAGAGCACTGTAAAGGTTCCTTGGTGATAAAAGATGCATGCGAACTGGGTCCCGCAAGCAAATTGCGCGAGAATTAAATGTCAGTTATTTTTCACATGGTTTGCCCATAGACAATTATTACAAGAAATATTTTTACTTGCTGCTTTTTGTTGTGAAATTAAATTGCACGGAATTAGTAAATAACTATTTGCATTAGATAAGCCGTTAGCTGGTGTTATAATTAGTAGCTGTTACTTCATCTATAAGTGTATTTAGCAAGCGTAACCTAATCTACTGATTTAATTGCATTTCGGTACCTTAAGGTGTATATATTCCTCAATGGCCTTGAGCCGTAGGGCGGAGCTAAGCTCACTCGCCGCATGATTCACGCACACATGGAAATGCTTATCGCGCGCGGACAGTGTTCAATATGCGTGGACGCAAAGATGCGACTAGCAGGTGGCATTCTTGCCTACGATTCCGTAAATAAATATTTACGTATATTTTAAGTTTTTGATCAACATTTTTTATCATATTAGGAATATAGGTAGGTCAAGTACAACAAAATAGGGTAGATTAAAATCTACTTACGTACCTACAGGTTTTTTTTTAAATTGTAAACAGTACAGAAAAATCACAAAATTGTTACAATCTACCTTAAGACACACACAACAACAACAACAACAACACAACACACCAACACATCAACAACACCAACACAACAACTGTTTAGCATTTTCAGACATTGGAGAAGTGAGTATTGATTGTGTTATGTTTTAAGTTATTATATTCGTTTATAAATACTAAGTAGGTAATTAATAAATAAATAATTACTTAAAAAAAAACTCAAACTGGAATGATAGCAATATAGCATAAATTCAAATCCAGTTATCTAGTCTCTTTCGAATTTAACCAAGATTGATTCAGCTTTTTAGAGTTACATTCATATCCCACCCTCAAAACTTTATAAATGATTTGTAACATTTTCTTTAGAATAGAAAAGTACGTCATTTGCATAGACTATAAGTAGGTACCTACATAAAAATCGACAAAGTGCGAGTTGGACACGCGCGCCTTGGGTTCCGTATAAACATATTTTATTCAAGACAATTGGTTGTTAGTATGATTTTCGGTTACAACCCCAAGGATAACTTTGATTTTCACAATTTTATCTTGAGATTCAATGAAATAAAAACTAAATATGTAAGTTTGTATTTCATTAAATTTCTCGATTGTGATTGATAAAAACAATAATGTGCATGCATAAATACCTATGCATCCTAATTACGGAACTCTTCACTTCGTGATCGGTTTTACGAATTTTGTCGATACTACATAATAATATAAGTTGTATCGTACTTTAGACGGTTTTTGCAACGGTACTGGTAACAGTTTACTACTCAATACTCTCTTTATAATGTTACAAATAAAACACAGCTTATTCTAAAAATTAGTAAATTTTAATACTCTTTCACAGTTTTGCTCTGCTAAAACTTGTATTTCTTTTTTATCAGTTTTCTGGTTTTTGGTGCGAGTACTTGTACTGAAGTTTGAGCAAGCAAAGGATTCTAGGATTGAACCGATAACCGAAGCGAGTGGTTCAAATGTAGAATCACCGGACAGATGGACAGACGGACAGACGGATAGACGAACAGACGGACAGTCGCACAGACGGACTGACGGACAGACGGACAGACAGACAGTCGCACAGACGGACTGACGGACAGACGGACAGAAAAAAAGGACGAACAGACGAGCAGAAGGACAGACGGAATGACGGACAGAACAGTCACAACTTTTTGTCCCGAAGAATTTTTTAACTTCTCATTGACCTATGAACTTGAAATTTGGTGATAATGTTTATTGTTACGTATATTTTACTAAAAATACCAATATATTGATAAATCAGATGTTTTCTTTGATAATTCCCTCATTTGGTAAGTCGCATGGAAAGTTTATACAGTTGAGAAAAATCCATTGCGTGGTTTAGAAGAAGTTAGCGGAGAAACAGACATGTCAACAGACGCGGACAGCGACTTTATTTTATACTTACTACTAGCTTCTGCCAGCGGCTACGCCCGCATGGTAAAAGGTTGCCTATGTTATCCAGGTTATAATCTATCTGTGTGCAAAATTTCATTCAAATCCCTTCAGCCGTTTTTGCGTGATTGAAACACAAACATCCAGACTTTCGCATTTATAATATTGTTAGTAGTATTTAGAAATATGAATGAAACAAGTGACTACGAGTATTTACCGGCTGCTATCGTGTTGTATCTACCTACTATTAGTATACTACAATGATTTACCAGAATAGAACTATCAACATTTTCTGCAGATGTAGTCGGATCATGGTCTTCGTGTTTCGATTCTGATGATTCTATGATCTAGATTTCCTGGAACCGTTTCGTAATAACTTATTAAAATCAATTGTGAACAAAAAAAGGAAAAACATTAAAATAAATTAATATTTACTCGTAAATGTAAGTCGTCGAGATGTGTAACTATTTTGATGTAAAATAAAGTAGGTATATTCTTTTCAACATCAGATAATAACAAAAACTAAAGACGTACATACACCCTATTCGCTGAGGAAAAAATCTTTTTGTAAACAAACAAACGTCAGACGGTTATAATCAGACTAATTTTAACACCTTACAATGCAAAATGGTTACTTTTGTAGCTCTCTTTAATTTGTTATCATAATACCTAGTTATGAACTTTCGAGATGCTTTTGAATGTCGACTATTGGTTTTGGTTTTAATAATACCTTTTTTGTTTAAACATTAAATATATTGATATTATTGTAAAATACAGGAAAATAATAGTTCAAATGTTTGAAATATGTGTATTTGGTTGTTCAATGAAATAAACATCTTCTCATGATATTTTACTTTTTATGGTTTGTTTATCTTTCATTTTTTCTCTCAGCGAATAGAGTGGGTATAGATATTATTTAGGTATAATAAGTAGGTAGGTACTAACAAAACCAGATGCATTTTATTAGCCTTTAGAACTGCATTTTTTCTTGATTTAGTTGGTCTTGGCATTATTATTTATTTACACAATGCATAATATAAGTAAACAAAAGTATTTACAAATTAAAAAAGAAAGTAGTCTACAAATCTAAAGCGTCCACGCGCACGATCACGCTGGGTCCTCTGCGGCGAGCTAGTCTCTAAGCGCACACTAAAACAAAAACTTAGTAAATATTTGCACTAACACATACGTATTCGCTTAGTCGGACGATAGCACGGCGGAGCAGCGAGCGACACAGCCATCCCGTCTCAATGTTAGCGCGCGACTGACTCCGCCCCCATAATGAGCCAGAATATATACTTTAAACGGATTAGACCTTACTTTGTAAGACTTTCTTTGAAAAATATTGATTGATTTAGATAAGCTATGCACCATCAAAAGAACATCTAACGATCAATTAGTCTGTGTAAAAATAGTTTTAAATATCATAACCGTTTATGAGGAGTAGGCAAAATAGCAAATAGAGTAGCATGTTGTTAAATATTTTTTTAAGCCAAAACTATTAGTTACATTGAAAAACCGTAATGTTACAAATAAAGTACATGAATCAATGCTAAATATATATTTTATTCAAAACCATTACCCTAGCCGTTACCAAGGAGTAGGCTTTAGAAAGTACCCGTTTTATGGCACTTTACTGGAGGTAGGCCCTTAAGCCAACCACCGCCTACATGTTATGTAGCTGGAATAAACTTAATTCCTACAAAGACTACTGTAGGTACTAGAAACTTTCTACGGATCGCGTTTGACGTGTACAACTCTATACTAACTAGCAATTTGTTAGTTGATCTGTCTCGTCGTCGGCGAGACAACTTTGTATATAGAGCGGTGTATCCACAAGTGTTCCTATCCACCTCCCACATTTTCCTCTAAACCGGTTTTGTTATTGGTTGGTTAAATATTCTAGTTTGCGAAAATATGCTAAAGATTACTTTAACCTAAAAGAACAGTACTTGGTCGAAAACCCTAATAGCATTTATTGTTGGCATTTGGTGGGCCAACAATAAATGCTAGTAGAGAAATTACCTCTTTAGAAGCAAAATTCACACGTTTTTTTATTGGGTAGGAAGGGAACTCATCAAATAACTTCCCCGGCTCTGGGTGGAGCGGGAGAACGTGTCAGACTCTTACTGACTAAAACCCATCCTCCTACAAGTACTTAGGTACAAGTACAAGTAACTACAGGTAACTAAAGTGCCAGAGCCGGTGACTCCTTCGGTCACTTCCGCGACCCTGGCAGAAAATTCACAGCTACTGATGGCACTCCTTGCAACTTATTAGGTAGGTACCTTATAGTGCCTATGTCCTCAGCCAGTTCTTCCTCACTTCACTCACTGTTCAAAAGCTAGAGGAAAAAAGGAATGTATTTTTTTCTATCTTCTTTGAACTGAATGACCGTGTAACATTCTTTTAAACCGACTTTAAAAAGGAGGAGGTTGTCAATTGGAATGTATGTTTTTTATTTATTTAATGTATTTTCTGTATAACTCCGTCGAATATAGACGGATTTGCAAAATTCATTTTTGTCCGAAAGGGCTTTATTCCGAAATGGTCTCATTTAAATTTCATATAAATTTTAAATGCATTATATTTTCATATAAAAACTGATGGTGACTTTCGGAGACAGACAACGGACCTACAAAATCAAAAAACGAAGACACAAAACCAGAAACACTGACTTCCGAAATTAAAGTTATTTTGCTCTTTTTTGGAAGTCAGTTCCATTTTTTTTATAAAAAAGTTTTTTTTGGAAGAAGGTTTTATTTTTTTGTAATAAAAGTTTTTAAGGTGTCATTTTTTACCCATTCAAGTTTGATAATCTAATATCCTGCTTTTTCATGAGAAGCAAGTTTTACCAGCTTGCCATAATGTAGACACAGCCTATGAATGAATGGCATCAGTTAACTTTAACGTATCAAACTTAATGTGAACTAATTACGTAACTCTGTATGACTTAATAACTGCCCGCGACATATTGCTATGTGGTTTCTTAACAGTTTAAATGCGTGTGGTCTCTGGCTAACTATAGGCTAGTTTTACCTTAGGTGCTCGGTTTAATTAACGCAAATCATCATGAATTTTCTGTCAAAGGGCAACTCTACACAGGAAACTTATTCCGGGCAACAATAATAATGTACTTATACTATTGAGTCATTGTTATGACTTTCTACTATCTCGTAACTAAGGCAACGCGAAGGCATGCGTCCATAACATTAACACTAAACAGTCATTGATCTCCGCATTAAAATCTTAATAAACACAATGAATAACAATAAAAACTTCAGGGAAAAGCGCTTGAGAAACACGAAAAGCTGCATTTTTTGCAGTCCTATCAAGTTCTGAAGAATACATTGCCTGTCCCTTTCTTTATTGCTGCAATTTGTGCATGTGGAAAAGGGACGGCATGTTTCGCCGGTGCAAAGCCTCGCGGTTGTATTCCCGCGGTGTTCGCCGGAGACGCACGAATGCTTACGAATGTTAAAAAAAATCGTTATATTTTTTATTCACTTTTGAAAAATGTCACGTATAGTTTTCGACTGATCGGTTTGGTAAAAAACAAAAAGTGTCGTGTTTGTGGTAACAGTGCACGAGGTGTGATGGTGTGAAAATATTTAGTGAAGGTGACAGTGGCCGAACAAAAAGTTGAAGTAAGTTTTATTCTATAAGTATTCATGAAGTATGTAGAGTCGTAGAGATAATATAAACTACTTGAAAAAAATAAAAACTTTTTTACAAAAACATAGAACCGACTTTCAAAAAAAAAAACAAACAAAAAAGTGCAAAATAACTTTTACTATTTTGCACTTTTTTTTTGGTTATTTTTTTGTAAAAAAAGTTTTTATTTTTCACTTTAAATTTAGTTGTGAATCCCCATTAAATTGTGTTAACAATGCATATTTACGCGATATCACCAATCACGGTTGATTTGTTGTAATTTTTTGAAGAGTTCCGTTGTCTGTCTCCGAAACTCATCATCAGATCTTTATGAAATGGGACCATTACGGAATAAACCACTTTCAAACAAAAAAAATAATTTTGCAAATCCGTCTGTCATGACGAAGTTATGCCCACATACATATATGAATTTATGATATAAACCTTCATCACTGAAGAATCTGAGGAAATATGGACATTCTACTTCTCATCAATATCAACTAGAAAAACAAGAAAATGTTTAGCTGATTATCGTTTAGATAACTTTTCTACGTAAAAGGTGTTATGGAGATAATTCGCTACTATCCAAACGCTTACTATTCCAAGATTTATTATTTTATCGTAAAATGAGAAAATTATAGTGAGTAATTTTTGTGAGTTGAGAAAGGAAATATAGAGGAAGCCACGGCTCTATCTCTAAGATTTTTAAATGTATTCAACTTGTAACAATAATACATCCTCAGGGCAGTTCTGTGTCGAACTGTTGGGCAGTAGCGACCACACGGACCCGATCACCCGGGAGAATTTATGTTCTTTATCTCCGGCTTGCCTTTATTGGCCGGCCGTAGTGAACACTGATGAGAAACAGAGCTCCCAGCTCTGTCCTGCCTTTAGTGGCTGGCTTGAGTGGAGACGTAAGAGCAATCGTGCTCGGGAGAAGGATTTATAATCCAGAAATATCCTAAAATCTTTTTTTTTGGATTCCGTACCCCAAGGGTCCAAACGGAGCTATTACTCACGTGTCTGTTTGTCCATAGTCTGTTACAAAATTTTGTTTCTAAAAATTTTTAGACGTGAACTTGTTGGTGTTAATGTTTATTGTTACGTATATTTTACAAAAAATACTTTTTTTACAAAAAAAAAAACAACCGACTTCCAAAAAAGAAAATAGAATAAAAATTAAAAAAATAACTTTAATTTCGGAAGTCGGTGTTTGTAATTTTTATTTCTTCGTTATTTGATGCGGACTTCCGAAATGAAAGTTATTTTTTTAATTTTTAGTATAATATATTTTTAAGAAGTCGGTTGTTTTTTTGTAAAAAAAAAATATTTTACAATTTTTAGTTGTTATACCCCAGAACTAAAAACTCCAATAACATGGAACGTGGAATTTTAACATACTCGTAATTGGAGAAAACCAAAACGTCATCGATGTATACGTATTTTTCGTTTTGTTCAGTTTTTTTCAAAAAGTACTGAAGCAATTTCGATAAAATTAATATGGGACCACCTCGGAAGTATATTCTTTTGGATCAAAAAAGAATTTTGAAAATCGTGCCACAAATGACAGGGATATCGGTGGACATACATTAAAAAAAAAATACATGCAGTCGAACATAGAACCTCCTCCTTTTTCGAAGTCGGTTAAAAATACCAATATATATTGATTTCCCTCATAAGGTACGGAACCCTAAATGTGCGAAATCCGACACGCTCTTGGCCGCTTTTTTTCAATATCCTGCTATAGTTCCACTCCAACCGGGTGTAGTCCTTGGTTGCACTTGTACAGCGCGTACATGTCCTAGGCGTCACATTTCATTTAAATATATGTCTAACGGGGTCTCTGCGTTGGTTTGTTTGTTTGGTAAACAGTTGGTTTCGGCCCCTGGCAAGCACTTGAAAGGTCCAGGACCTCTGCCCGGGGGTTGAGGATAAATTCGAAACAGAGTTACCTCGCCCCTGGGCACTCGAGGCAGGAAGGAACAGGGGTGGGTTTTAGTCAGTAAGAGTCTGACACGCCCTCCCGCTCCACCCAGAGCGGGAGAAGTCATAGGATGATTTCCCACCCCCCAAAAAAAAAAAAAAACTAGCTTTATTTCTCACACAACTACATAAAAATTGATTTTTGAAAAGTTATTATTTTACTATGTGTGATCCTTCGTGGTCTCTTCTATCTGTTTCCATTTGTATTTGTCTCCCCCACCATCCAATTGGGGCTCCTGAGATGTCTACGGATATATAAATAAATAAAGTAGGTAAATCATTGACTGTCCGGCGATACAGGCCTTGAATAAAAAGTTAGAATACGTAAAATAAATAAAATACGTAGACTAGCACTTTATTTTGTTCTAAATTGACTTTGTGCTGTACTATGGAACTGGTCCGCTGAAGCGAACAACCGTCTTTCGGAAAAAAGACTTCCATTCCGGTACACGCACCACAAATGCCTTAAAAACGAAGCACATACAATCTTAAAGCCGAAAGTTTAACTTACTCCAAGTCAAAAAGCCGTGGATAGCCCATAGAGCTTAAAGCACACGATCGATACAGCCATCGGTAATGTCACGAAGGTCTATGTAGGGCGCAAGTTGATCACGACCGTCTGTTTATAGCTTTATTTGTACACAAAATATGAGATTGTACCTTAAATGGCGTCTAAGGTTGCGCTCGTGATGTGTCAATGAGTTTTTATTGTTTCAATGGTGTTTTCAGTCGATTTGAGGAGCCTAACATTTCCTCCTTGGCTTTTTATTGATGCCTATTGTGGCGGTATTATGTGTAATATTGTATATAATGGGCTGTCAATCGTGTATCTTTGACAGTCGTTACGGGTCGTCAGAAGCCCAAATGTCTGACCACCAGTCGTACCAACGGGTGTCGTAAAAGAAGGAGGTTCTCAATTCGACCGTATATCGGGTGTAAAAAGACAGTTTCCGAAGCCGAAAGCCACATATTCTTCCTATTATTTGGATCATTTTTTTCCATTAGACCATACCTAGGAATCCACTGGTTCTGGAGATATTGAAGGTCAAAGTCGCAATTGTTTTTAAACTTTTATACGAAAATGAATTCCACGTGTTATTACTAAACTTTTTTCCAAACAAACATTACCTGAATTTTCATTTTTTTTCAAAATTTCGAAATTATGCATTTGCAGTTACAGAAACGCAATGAATATCAAACGTATCCGACAAGTATCTACGTGGCTTAGAGCGAAAGGGCGAGGTTTAACTCCACTTGCCGGTGTTCGCGTTACATTGCGCGTAATAAAAAATAGTTCTTTTTTCATACCTAAAAATAAAAGTCGTTTCCCAGCAGTAATTTTTGCGCAAAGCTACTTTGTTAGACGTACAGTATGCGCAGTTAACGGCTTTGTGATGTGTCTTTTTACACCCTGTATATATTTTTTAATATTTGCCTCTAACTAAGCAGTTCACTGTTCAACGCAAAACCTAAAATGGTTGTTTTCGAACCAGATAGTCGTTGCGCTCTGGTTGATATATTTATAAGCTATAGCCTGCCTAAGGGCCTCTTAGGCAGGCTATAGCTTATAAAAACTGGGTCAATATCTTTAATATACTTTCTACTGTTTGTCCTGCTTTCTTTTACGATTAATTCATCATCAACAGTTGCGAATCTAGCCTGTTTACAAAATAACAGTTTGTACCTATAGTAATAACTACCGCATGCATCAGTAATTTTCACAATAACAGTCGCGGACGTGGTAACTGCCTGCAATTTAACGGCAATCAGTACTCCTGACCACCGCCCGAAGGCCGCGGCGTAAATAAAGACACTGTTACGTAGATTAGATTTAAATACTTTTTATTTAGACTTTACCACTCATCCTCGCAGTCAAAGTACTACTTCAACTTCTGAAGCTATACTTCATTCGTTTAAAAAGTCCTTTATTTTAACCAGCAAGAACCTGTCTGGGCGGTTAAAACTTTAACTATATGTAGGTACCTACAGTTTTCCTTCAATTTCATTTTGATATGAGTGATAAAGGTATTGTCTTCTGCAGAGGTAAGGTTAGACCTAAGTATCCCGGAATCTGTAATTTTTTGCCCAATCAAATCTAGATTTAGAACGTCTCTAGAATACCTAGAACTAAACAGCCATAGTTATTGTACACACTCGTACTTATGGTAATGTAATAATTTCTAAGCTCTATGCCTAGATAATCGCGAGAAACAACAGATGTACTGTCATGCACGCCGTATATCAGCATTATTGAGACATCCATACAGATGGGCTTAAAGTAGATTTATATTCAGATTAGTTCGTGGATTGAGACGTTTATCGATTATTCCGTGATTTCTTAATTTGTGGCTTTATTTATGATGCAGTATTTTAGTCAGGTACTAGCTGAAAACAGGTCTGAAATTCTCTATGATGCGTCTTGTATAATATAATTATAACAAACAGCTTTTGATGGTTCTTCGACGAACTTTTTACTATCATGAATCTTGCCAGTTATGAGTTAAAGTAATTTTCAGCTAGTAAATCTGACATCAGTCTTGCCAAGGGTTATCGGTAAAGCCAATTACTGGGTTGTGGAGGTCACTTAAGCTCCATGTTAACGACCATTGGGTTGTATGCTCGGTACTCCATGTAAAATAATGGAATTCTGTTGCATTCGGTCAAAATCAGGGCCGACCCTAACATATTTGGGAAAAGATATATATGCAGATTGACTGATTAATCGTAATTTTGTCACATTATAGCTAACTTTGCAGCTCATTTGTTGCAATAAACTATCTATTATTAGCATTTAAAGTACCCATAAACATTCCTCCATCAGAGGTCGCATGTTCAGCTAAAACAAATGGCGGTGCGTGACGCTGCGCCATGTTCCGACGGTACAAGGTGGTGCTGAGTGAGCCCGCGGCGAGAATTAGACGGATGCTGTGCGGCTCTCTTGTTCAGTATCCCCGTATCTCAGCTGTAGGGCTGTGTGCGAAGATGGCATTAGAAAGCGGACTAAATACGATTGTCATAGAGATGATACAGAGATTATGGAAACAACATTTTATCACGATCAAACAACTTTTCGTAGAGGTTTCAATAACTAGAATGCTCTTACCAAGAACTCTCGACAAATGTCTTTGTTGATTGTCCTTAAAACATGTGAAAATAAAATATGTTTATTTAATAAATTGCTTATGTTTTTCAATATGCAAACATGTCTGAGTTGATTGTAGAATGTAGTCTTGTCTTATAGTAAGTCATTATTTATTCATCCATTTTTGTGGACTATTATAGTTTCTGCATTCTTCTCATAGATCAATAACATTTACCGTAGTAGCCTGCGCTTGTTATGACTACGGATCAATAGGTCACGGGTTCAAGTCTTACCTCGTTCAACTATTGTTACCCCATTCTCAACAGAAGACTGAATAACTTAGGAGAGGTTCTTGAAACATGTACTAACAGAAACTCACGCCTTTTTATCATGGGGAAAGCAGAAACTACAGAGGAGTACTTGCTATGATCTTTACATACTTACCTACTCCTTTTGTGTCGTCTACGTTCATACACGCACGACGGTCGTGAGTAAGTACTACGCACTCAATCTTTCTGAAGAACACCACAGTAAAATCTGTATACATCCTTCTAAGGCGACACCTACCGGAGTTTCCACTTTCAGGTTTTTAATATTCTTCCCAATTAAAATTCTTTTGTGTATGTGTGTGTGTGTTCTTTAGTGTGTGTGTGTGGGCAAGTGTGTTGGTAAAAAGGGGGTGACTACAGAAATGACGACTAATAGAGGAATATGGAAGAAAAAGACATGTTGCGCCGACCCTAAATAAATTGGGATAAGGGCAGGAGAATGATGATGACGCGAGCAAGTGTCTGGCTAGCTTGGTGTGAAGATACGATGGACATAGGTTCATCACTACCGACAATCATCTTCCTGACAGCCCTATGATAAGTTAGATTGCACTGAAGAAGTGCCAATGATCTCCTTGACGCCTTTAATTGGAACGCATTTGCTTTCACAGGGATCATTTTAATTCCTGTTTTAAATTGACTCAGGCTATAAAGCAAGCATCTTCTTTAATGTACCACTTAGCTGTGCCTTGATTAGCACATCAATCGTTTTATTGCCTGCATTTTTTTATGTTGGGAAGCCATCATTTGACTTCTCCCGCCCTGGGTGGAGCGGGAGGGCGTGTGAGACTCTTACTGACTAAAACCCACCAGTGTCCCTTCAGTTTCCCTTTAAATTCTAGAGCCACGGTAAATCTTTCGAACAATCCCGCAACCCTGGACAATAGTGCCTTGAAATGTACTTTGTGACTTATGAAGAATGTACTTTTTTCCCCTGTTCCTTCCTTGCCTGCGTGCCCAGGGGCGCGGTAACTCTGTTACGAATTTATCCGCGATCGATTATAAATTCGAAAGAGTTACCTCGCCCCTGGGCATTTAGGGCAGGGAAGAAACAGGGGTGGGTTTTAGTCAGTAAGAGTCTGACACGCCCTCCCGCTCCACCCTAGAGCGGGAGATGTCATTGAATGATTTCCCACCCCACAAAAAAAAACCCTTGGCATGCAGCATCGGCCATGATGGGCCCCGTCAGTGGTGGCTCACATCTCTTTGAGGCGCCCGTGGAACACTACGCGAGCTACCCATTACTTGCCGTCCGCAGGCCCGCGTCTACGGTGGCCAGCGATCGTCCTGCGACCCCCGACGCCCAGGGGCGGCTGGGGCTGGAGGCGTGAGGGCCACTCCTTTGAGTCTCCCTCCTCCTTCGCGAGCATTACTGCATCGCAGAAGGAGGAGACTGCTTCTCATTCCCTTTCGCTCCGTACCATGGCCAGGACCAGGGCTGGGCGCCACTTTGTGACACCTAGCTACAGTTTTTCAAGCATATGGTTTTTTTTTTTTTTAAAACGTTGCCCCCACACTAGGAATATTCCTGTATCGTGGGTGCGTTCACAAACATGTAAATTCACATACACAAGACACCCAGACCCGGAACAACTATCTGCAGGTCATACAAATATTTGTTCCGTGCGGGGATCGAACCCGCGACACGCAGCGCAGAAGCCGAACGCTCAACCACTGCGCCAACCGTGCCGTCAAATTTGCTTCAAGGGAGCAAAATACCACGAATAATAATTATGAAAGCACCATCATTTCGTGTAGCTCTGGTGTAAATCTAGTTTAGTGAATACCGCGCGTACTTCAACCAAGATATTTCACGTCCACAGTTTTATGGTGGGGTTTTATAGCTATTAAAGCGTAGCGTATTATCGGCCGGCTCAGGCGCGGATACTAGTGGAGGGTGGGGGGGCAACAGATGCATTTGCCGGACCCCCCTGGGCTTCGACTAAATTGAGGTTCAGATCTAATCTTTAAATTAGACACAAACTTAGTTTTTTCCTGTATTTTACTTTGTAGAAATATTACTTGAAGATATTAATAAATTATCGCCATTCTTACTCTAGTTTATGGAAAATAGGTGCCGAAGGTATTGGCTAATAGAGATATGTTTTTTTAAACTCTGGTCTACGTCACTAGGAAATTGACCCTATTGCCATAAGAGTCATGGCTCGATACTCGTAAACGCTCTACTAGTCTTCAAACCTGCCCCTATCACTTTTAGGTATCGTAAGTCAAACAAAATCTAGCCTACCCAAGACGGAGAGTTAAAATTAGCCTACAAAACTTTTTTACAAAAAAAACTATTTTTTATTTTTCACTTTTTAGTTGTTATACCCCAGAACTAAAAACCCCAATATAATGGAACGTGGAATTTAAATATTTGGAGAAAACCAAAACGTCATCGAGGTACACGTATTTTCCCGTTTTGTTCAGTTTCTCAAAAAGCGCTAAAGCAATTTCGATAAAATTTATATGGGACCACCTCGGGGATATATTCTTTCAGATAAAAGAAGAATTTTGAAAATTGGTTCACAACTGACGGAGAAATCGCGTAACATACATACAAAAAAAAAACACAGACGAATTGAGAATCTCCTCCTTTTGGAAGTCGGTTAAAAAAAAATACTCTCCCTGACATACAATCCCTGAGCGAAATTCTGGATCCGCGCCAGATCCGGTTGATATTGAGAAATCATCGCGGATTATGATCTCAAAGCGAGCAATATTTTATAGTTTATAGCTCCTTAACGAGTTCGGAATTAGATGTTTGGAAAAAATGGCCTTTATAACGATTGTATGTTTACGAACATTATTACGTCATAAAGTTTATATTGCGAAAGATAAATTGGTTTGAATTTAAATTTTTAAGCATTTACGGAAGAAAAAGTAGACAGATGAGGGTTGCCATTTTAATGACCATTTTGGACGTTAGATACCACCTACATAATTACGAAATAGTATTGGTTATCATTAGGTAGGAGATCCTCCATCAGTAACCTGGTGTCCTTCAATACAGTTTCAGTATCATTCCGACCGTTCGTTCGGTAGCTTCTAGATAAAAAGCTATTTCGTGTTTGATTTTCTTTATGGTTTCAGAAATATTGCAAATAGCAGAATTATTTAGAATGTACGTATGTGTGGGTCTAGTATTAAGCAGCAAATACATAAACATATTAATTAAGGCTAGCTGTTTCGCATCCGATGATAATATTAAATCAACACAACTACTCAATCATAATAATTGCCACAGATAATATAGCATAATTTAAAACAAATCACGACACTTGCCTTTTTTTTTAGGGTAGGAAGTCATCAAATAATCTATGACATTATGATAAATGATGTTTATTCAGTAAATGTGTTACAAGGAACACTTTTACACGTCAATGTTTTTGTCAGTTTAAGCTAGATAAGGCTCTCTCCACACACCTGCCTCTTAACCCACTTCTGAACATTTTCCCAACAATTTGTATACAAAACTGCAGTATTACCACCTTCTGCGGGTACCTACTTACCGTTGTTAATGTTCCGGAACAATGGCGGCGGTAATGGCGGGTGTCATCTATCGATTATGGAGAGAGCTGTCATTTAGAGCTAACTGCTCGGAGACAGCGTTCTACATGAAAGACGGAAGAGAAGGTATGATACGCAAATAATTGACAAGTATGTTTTTTTAGCTGTAACTGTAGGTAACTAAACACGTTAGGTACTTACTGCAATCAACACACGCTTAGCCAACGCGGGAGTGTTCTAAAGAGTCACCGCAGCCCTGGCAACAGGCAACTGAAGGAACACGGGTGTGGTTTCTCCCGCTCCACCCAGAGCGGGAGAAGTCATTTGATGATATTCCACACTATAAAAAAAGCCTGTAATAAAAAGTATGCCTTGTGGTGTACATCTCGACGTCTGTCGAGGAGAAATGAGGAAGATATGCTTTCCTATGGACATTTTCTTTACGATTTGCCTAAATTGTGTTGTGAGAAACCATTTTTACTGAGCAAAGGCGAGCCAAGGAGGAAAGGGAGGCCTTTCTTCTTCTAAAAAAATATCTGTCTCGTACAATCTCTGGCCTAGTTTGCCCGCAAACCTGATGAGATCAAATGATAAATGATAAATGATGTTTATTCAGTAAATAGGTTACAAGGAACACTTTTACACGTCAATGTTTTTTGTCAGTTTAAGCTAGATGAGGCCGGTGTTTCCTAGCTGACTACCCTGAGAAGAAACACCGAAACAAACTCAGAGGTCAAAGTCTCTTTTAAAATGTTCAAATCCATACAATGTGTACTGCTTAAATCATATGAGAACCATGTACGTTTATGTCTGGGATGAGCTTTTGAAGATAGCAACACACGAATTCGAGTGGACCTGTCCAGACAGTGCAAGCATTTGTCAGTCATCGCGAAGCTCAACTCAGAACTTTGAGGAGCTCAACGAACCGACGAACAATACCAAAGTAAGGACATTTGAGTAGGCCGCAAAAATACTCAAACTGCCAGACAATCATAAAATCTACATGAATATAACGACATACATAGTTCTCGCATTCACATTATTCTATATGAGGACCATGCAGCTTAGTGTCTGTAGTGGTCTTTTGAAGAAAGAACCAAACATATTTGAGTGGACCTGTCCAGTCAGTGCAAGCATTTGTCAATAGTCGAATAGCTCAACTTAAAAACCACTAAGGAGCTCAATGACATGACGAACAATACCAAAGAAAAGACATTTGGGTAGGCCGCAAAAGTACTCAAACTGTCAGACAACGTTGAAAATTACTGTAAAAAGGAGGAGAAAATAATAATAATAACCCACATAGTCCTCACATTTACAATTATTAAGTAATCAAAAAAAAAAAAAATATAATATAATATATCGTCACACTAACTAGTGGCCTGGACAACTAAAATTATCGAACACAGTCCATAGATGTACATCCCGCCGAGATAAACTGCGTATACGCCTTCAATACCATCATTTCAGCTGAAAGCCGTCTACTGCGAGACATAGGCCTATCCTGCATAGGTACACCTTTTTTATTGCAACAAAATCTATCAGACAACTTCTGGCCAATAAATCTATAATGTGCCTATAGATAAAATTATCGCATTGCGTAGAGTCACTCTACTTCGTGCGTAGCCCTGGGAGGACGTTGAGATATCGCTCAGCACGCAACAACAGTTCTGTGGCACCAGATACGTGTAATGAGCTAAATGGAAGCGGGTCTGTTAAGTCTGTAATTTATAAGAACGTAAGCGTATTGACGTCTATGTACAAAATTGGTGCCAATCGGAAAACTTGTTTTTTTTTTTTAAAGAGAGCAATGAGAGCTTTCTTACAAAGCGGGTTATGAAGGTTTTATGCGATTGTAAAACTTTACGCTACACTCGTAAAAGACGGATTAAATGCAGTCCCGCATGCTTACGGCCGTTTTAAATAACCTACATTTCATTAATACCACGCATGTAATCCCCGAAGGGTACGCAGCAGTACACAGCACAGTATAGGGTCCGCCAGTTATACGTTTCTTTTTAACAGACTTCAAAAAAAGAAGGAGGTTCTCAATTCAACTGTATTTTTTAAAAATTTTTTATGTGTGTTACCTTATAACTATATACTAGGTGAACCGATTTTGATGAACGCTGGCGCTTCACATGTGGTCCCATTTAAATTTGGTGAAGATCTGATGAAGAACTTCGGAGATACACAATGGAACTCTTCAATAAATGACAGCAAACTTTCCAGAATTGCTGCAATCGCATGTCTGTATATTGTTTTCACCACTTCACAACATTACATCACGCTGATACGCTCTGAAGGGGTATATAGATATGTGCAGTTCACCCTTTTATACCCTAATTTCACCAACTATGTTCAAATTCCCTATTTTTGGGGCTATCAATTCGGGCATAACTTTACTATTAATTTAATTTTAGAATGGGAAATAAAAAACTTTTTACAAAAAAAATACAACCGACATCCATAGATCAATACTCAAAAATGCAAAATAACTTTAATTTCGGAAGTCGGTGTCAATTAATGAAGAAACCAAACTAGATACACCGACTTCCGAAATTAAAATTATTTTGCATATTTTAGTATTGTTAGTCTTTTATAATAATAAAAGGCGTTGCCATCAACCAGTCACAAATCCAGACTTGTGGCTGCTATTGAGGAAATCCTAATGGATAAAATTAAAAACACTGTCAGACCCGAGTATTGAACCCAGATAACCATGTTTAATACTCAGCTGTCGTGCTTGTGACCACTACACCAACGAGATAGTCGAGGATATTGCACGATCTTCCAGATCTCACCTGAACTTTATTTATTTATTTAGGTATTAAAACTTCATGCAACACAAATGTACAAAGGCGGACTTAATGCCTTCGGCATTCTCTACCAGTCAACTTTGTATCATCGTCACGCTTGCAAAATCAATGCGAAATGACAAATTAAAAACTGAAACCGATCAATTTTCTCCAACTCCCTTTATACCATCGTGAGTGGGAGCTGATGAGGAAGGGCGGAAGGTTACAGCGTGCGTCGCGAATTTATTACTGTCATGACATCGGTACCGCTCAGTACCGTTCGTGCTCTGGTAACTACCGATAAATTAGGAATTGTGACACGCTGTGCTAACGGTGACATTTTGCAATGTATGCTGTAAAGTTTTGCGAGGGTGGAAAATGTTGAGGTACTCAACGTCTAAACGACTATTCTTATTTCTTTGATGAAAATATGTTATTACTCTAGACAATTTTCTTCGTAATTTGATATGTGAATATATGACATTATATTTTTATAACAGTGCAATTCATTTGTAAAGTTATGTCTAATGCGGATAAAAAATTGAGAAACTCTTGATGGGCGAGTCCTATTACTGGGTGGACGTACGACGCGTTGCGTGAGCTCAGCACAGAACACGCAAGCGAACCATTCAAGGCCGTTGGCATATAGTTAGGCCTTAAGCAGAGCAGTTCTGGTTGAAAATGTGCACGGTTTGTTGACACGGATTTTGAAGAAGGAACTATGGCAGAACCAGTGAGTGGCAGTTATTGAATACTCAAACTGCACCAGACAACGCCTGTTGGAAAGTCAGATTCTTCTCAAGTAAATACTGATTGTAAAACAGGAAAATCTGTCGAAGACTGCATCTTCGTCGCTCTTCTATTACCAGCATGATTAGTTTCTCTATGTACGTTTATAGTTCATATATTGTTCGCAACATCCAAACGCGTATTTGGCATAGGACGTGGCATTATGTTAATGTTTGCGAGAAATTATGGATAGGAGAGTTCGGTCTTCAAGACCTCATCCACTTAAAATATTATTCCCATTATCCCGTAGCATTTAAAATATTATTCCCACTATCCCGTAGCAGTTAAAGTCTGACAACACAATAAAATCAGCCCAGCCGCCGGAACGAAGCAATTCTTTTGACTTACTCCGTCATAAAAATCAGCGGTCGTGGTGTTTCGCGTTCCATATAAAAGGGCCTGCTGGCTCCCCGCGGTGAGCGTCGCGAATTTATTATATTATCGCCGGTACCGCACAGTACCGAGCAGTACCGCCCGTGTACTTTAAGTTAGGGCTGTGTTGCCTAACTGGGGTCTTATGTGATTTAATTGATCGTTCCACACTTCTGCGTAACTGGGAGCTACTTTTTTTTCTGTTGATAATCTGATCTCCACATAAATTACTGGTATTTAGCTGCATCGGTTTAGACTGGAAACCAGCCCCAAAATAACAGTATTTTTTTTAATCCGACGTATTGAGAACCTCCTCCTTTTTTTGAAGACGATTAAAAAGGCTAGGCACATGTTGATGGTGTCCAATCTGGGAAGAGCAAGAGATAATTTCAGCTGTTGTGATTGGTGGATTCCGTTAGTATTATTGTGGGATCATAGGTCACATAATTTACAGAAAGTAGGTAAATGGCAAGCCCCTCATAACCGAAAGGTTAAGCGGTCATTGGAGTGTGTTGTCATTATTATGGATAGATAGAATATACATACTTATATATTGTACTCCAGAATAAACCAGAATAGTTTGAAGACACGAAAATGGTCGTGTCATGGTGTCCGCTAAACTTTTTTTTAACATACACACTCATAAAATATTAAGGCGCTGCAGTTTTACGACTTCTAATGTTTTTTTAATTGAAAATCACGTCTAAACGACTGGTCTTATTTCCTTGAAAAAAATATATGTTATTTTAAAGAGTTTCCTTCGTAGTTTGATATGTGAATATTTAAAATTATATTTTTATAACATAATGTAATTAATTTGTAAAGTTATGTCTAACGCGGATAAAAAATTGAGAATAACGCAAAAACTATGTAGAGTATTTTTATGAAAACCTGACCATTTTAAAGATAATTTATTTATATTTTAGTATACGTGTTTTAGTATAATACCTGTTGTTTTATGTATACTAAATTAATAATGCGTCTAATCTCGGACAGTGCTCCTTGATGGGCGAGTCCTATTACGGGTGGACGAACGACGCGTTACGTGAGCTCAGCACAGAATACGCAAGCTAACTACTCATGGTTGTTGGCATTTAATAGCGCTTTAATGACTCCTGATTCAAAATATTAAATCACGTTCCAAAAGCAAGTGAAGTGAAGTGAATTCGGTTAAACATAAAACGAAAAGAAACAAAATAACCGATGTCGGTCGCGTGACCGCCGGCTTCGATCGTGATAGCCTCGGATACCTTCTACCACGGGTGGCTCGGCTAAAAATAAACAAATTAACCGATATCAATAAATTTTGGAGAATGGGGGAATGAGAACTGGGTTAGTGGTTAATTATTTATGTCCTTGGTTTATAGAACGAACAAATCAATGGGGCATGAGCATAATTATGTCTTTGTTGTTCGTAGTCCTTGCAGATTTGTCCTCCGCCGCATCTGTCTGTCTGTTCGCGATAAACTCAAAAACTACTGAAAGGATTTTTATGCGGTTTCACTAATAGGCAAAGTGTTTCATGAGGAAGGTTTTATGTGTATAATTTGTTCCCGTGCGGAGCCGGGGCAAGTCGCTAGTTTATAATAATTGATATCCATTTCTGGCATCAACTTCAGTCTTAGTTCAGGGGTCTGCAGATTGACAATATGAGAACTTTAGGTCTCTGGGTGACTGGCACTCAGGCAAGGTAGAAACAGGGGTGGGTTTTAGTCAGTAAAAGTCTGACACTCCCTGGAGAAGTCATTGAGTTTCCCAACCCACAAAAAAAAAGGTGTCTGGATGACTGGTGCCATGCTATCCAATGACAGATAGGATAGGAATAGGAACATACAAAGTTAAAGTGACTTCCAAGGTGTTGTAGATGACTAAAGGTTAGGTTACCCTTTAAATTCATGCAACTGAAAATAAAAGACAGTCACATCTCCCTAGAGGTAAACACCAGCGTGTAGAGAACGTGTCCTATAAATAGTAGCCCGTAAAGGGTTAGTAGAAAATAAAAGTGTAGCTCCCAGTTCCCAGTTCCCAGTTCTCAGTGGCCAGTGGCCAGTGCCGACACCGCGGTCGTTACGTGTGTAATTGGCGTAATAGTCGCGAGTCGCAAGTGCGCACCGCCCTTAAATTACTGCCAGTGCGCCTGGATGCCTGTTCTCAATTATTTATTTATATTTATAAATAGCACGTGTATTTTTATATTTACTAACAAAAGTTTGCGCATTAGGAAAAGTTTTCTATAGTATAGAGCAGTTCTGGGCCAGCCAAAGAAGGTGCCACACTAAGAGTCGTATAGCTAGTCCAAACATACGTTTTTCTGATAAACTAATGATCAAAAAGGTACTGTTAAATTAGAAGATTAATAAAAAACTCGAAAGAGAACCAGCTATAGCCCAGAAGTATGTTGAACAAGATCTTCCTACACAATGTCGCTATGACAGCCACCATTTAATTAAATTCGCCATCGACACGCATTTTTTTTTTTGGAGGGTGGTAAATCATCTAATGACATCTGCCGCTCTGGGTGGAGCGAGAGGGCGTGTCAGACTCTTACTGACTAAAACCCACCCCTGTTCCTTCCTGCCTCGAGTGCCCAGGGGCGAGGTAACTCTGTTCGAATTTATCCTCAACCCCCGGGCAGGCATCGGCCATGACGGGCCCCGTCTCTTTTGCTGACAACTCTTTGAGGCGCGCGTGGAACACTACGCGCCGTCGACTCTCGGGCCTGGTGCTGATCGGACGGCGAGCTACCCACTACTCGCCTTCCGCAGGCCCGGGTGCCATCGACACGCTAAGAAGAAGAAGATAGCCACGAGAAGTGTAGTTACGAGTAAGTGTAATATAGCACGTTGTCATAATAGCTATCTTTTACTTACCTAATTAATTTCTCAATTCTCAAAAGACACTTTCAATCAATCGATCTAATCAGTCACCCACTTCTTAGCTAGCTAAACTCCTTACATAACAAGCGACAATCTATCCACCGACCAATAAATCTACTCCAACACAAATCGGTCTAAACTCGATCGGTATCGGGAAATAAATACCTTTTTACGGTAAACCGGCTTCGGGCGTGGCGCGCCTTAAACGGAGCTCAGCCGGGATCGAACCCACGGACCTCGGCTAGAACAGTCGGCTTGTTCTGCTAATTGAACTGGCGGAGAAAAAGTGCGTGGCCATGGGAATATAAGAAACTGACGTGTTATTGAAGTGTGTTATGTGGGGGATTTTATGTTAGTGGAGTTGGTTTAAAGCTGATTAGCAGCGGTAAAAAGATCTGTGTTGGAATCTAGTATATATAATAGAAGGCAACACTGACTCGGCCGGAAAAATGAATCAGGAAGCGTTCCCTATGGTTCATTACCTAGTATAAATTAAAAGGATAAACGAGATATTGGCGACGATTCAAAACGAACCTTAAAAAGTGTGTGAATGTGGACAAAAATAAGATATTTTTAACAACTTCACAAAATAAAACTTTCTTACAAAAAAAAAACAACCGACTTCCAAAAAAAAAATACACTAAAAATTTAAAAATAACTTTTTTTTCGGAAGTAGGTGTTTGTATTTTACTTCTTCGTTATTTGACACCGACTTCCGAAATTAAAGTTATTTTGCATTTTTTAGTAATAGTTATGGAAGTTGGTTGTATTTTTTTTGTAAAAAGTTTTTTTTTAATTTTTCACTTTTTAGTTGTTATACACCCGAACTAAAAACCCCAATAACACGGAACGTGGAATTTAAACATTTGGAGAACACAAAAACGTCATCGAGGTATACATATTTTTCGTTTTTGTTCAGTTTCTCAAAAAGTGCTAAAGCAATTTCGATAAAATTTATATGGGACCACTTCGGGAGTATATTCTTTCGGATAAAAAAAGAATTTTGAAAATCGGTTCACAACTGACGGAGAAATCGAGGGACATACATAAAAAAAAACACACATACAGTCGAACATAGAACCTCCTTTTTCGAAAGTCGGTTTAAAATAGCGAACTAACCTCAAAGCGAAAAACGTATCAGCGCGAAATACCGGGGGTAGGTGCTATAGTAACTGGCAAGCGTAGACTCAGTGGCTTGTACTTCTTGAGAGTCTGTTCTAAACCCTCTAATGAGGTTCTGGTGAAGGAGTCTCTAAACTACTCTAAAGTACCTATTTATCAGATAAGCTTGGCACGTTAACCATCAAGTTTAGTCTTGAACCCCCTTGACAGCTAAAACGTGATAACTATAGAAAGATAAAGATTTGATTTTACATTTTGTTCACATTACAAGTGCAAGCATTGCTTTGGGTCGTATTCCTTCTTTCCTAAACCCTCAGAGACGGAATCTAAAACTTTACTCAACAATTCATCATAAGGATACCAATAAATGCACCCCTCAAAATAAAAGCGTTCTAACACCCACTTAAATTTAATAAATCAGCTTAGAAAGTCTTAAAAACTAAGGCTTCTTCCTTTCACTTGAAAATCCTTTTCTAGTCTTAGCCTCAAGGATTTTATCAAAGTCGTAAAGACATTTGATACGAGAAGCCAACAAAAATCGAACCTGCCTGCAACACACACTAGTGTGGTCAGGGGATGGTATTACACACGGCTTTGTAGTGTGTGGTAACAGATATGAACATACATTCATTAAACTGCTGATTTAAAATTTGGAACGAAAATTATGTGCTTTGCATGTGCGAAATTTTATTTTACCAGATGAGCAGCTAAAAAATTTTTCACTGGTTTTCGAGGTTTTTTTTCATCATTAATTTGCAGAGATCAATAAAGTGGTATTCATGAGAGACTTGATAGCAAGAGAGAGATTCAATAAAATTTTCATCTTCAGTAGTGCTATTCTGTAAAATTTCACCGTAAAAACTTAGGTGAAGTGAACGTGAATTGGGCTGTCACTCCATACAATCCAGGTGGAATGATAATTCACTTCACGCTCAGTCCACCTAATGGCTCAATTACACCTTCCGATTTCAAGGGACCCAATTTAGGAACAAACTAATTATGAAGTAGGAAGCGAGCGATTACACTATCCTAAATTGAACTCCTAAATCTGGCTCCTAAGTCGGCAGTGTTGCCAACTCTTACAAATTCGAGTACCTAGTCAGAATATCAAAAGTTGCTATAAAGTCTTTTAAAAACTGATTCTACCAGGAGCGGACTAAAAATAAAAAGAGCGGACTCAGATTCTTTTTCTGGGAAAGGGGCTTTGGGAAATTTAACCTGTTAGGTCCTGAGACTCACCGGAGAGTTTTATAAAAAAAAAAAAAAAAAAATTAAGAGAAAAAAAAAATCGGCTGTCAACCCGGGTTGTCGTCGGTGATCAATTTGACAACCCGGATTTGGCCGCTGGGGCAGAAGGGTTAATTTAATTTTAAACACATACAAAAATGCTAATAGCCCATTTGTAGCGACAAAGTCGCTAAATTGGCAACACTTAGTTCTAAATCGGAGTGATGAGATTACACTATCCTAAATCGTACTCAATTTAGGAAGTCAAATCGGGACCTTGCAATCTCACTAAATCGGACACTAACTGCTCTAACTAACTGCTGGGTCCCTTGAAATCGGAAGGTGTAATTGAGCCTTAAGTTTTCACGGTGAGCTATTAACAAAATCAACCGGCTTGAGTCAAATCGAACAAGTCACAAAAATCCATGGCGGGAGTCGAACTTGGTGCTTAAGTAGGTATGTAAGTTAATAGCGTGGTCAATCGACACAAAAAAAAGAAGAAGCGTTCGATAGTCTAAGAAGATGGTTTTGAAATGATTAATCTTTTAGTCACTGTTCTTGGTCATTTTAAAATACCACTCTTCATCCTCTTAGCAATAATACTTAAGTACCAACATATACAGGGTGAAACGGAATTTCGTGGTCATATTTTACGGTTTAGTCCCATCTCTTTCCCTTCCCATTTCTTCCCCTATGCGTTTATACCTACAAAAATGTCCCATCTCTTTCCCCTGCCATAAGTTACTCAAAAAATTAAGTTTCTGTTGTTAAAAGTACAGTCTCACGGATAGTTTCAGGAGACCTGAATCATAAATAAGGTTTATTTTTCAAGAACGTTGTTCATTCCTATGAGCAGAAGCAATATTTAAAATATGACCACCCATTTACGTAACACCAAGTATTTCACAGCACTTGTAGAACCACCTCATCATACAACACTTGCAGAACCACCGCATCATACAATACTTGCAGAACCACCTCATCATACAACACTTGTGGAACTACCTCATCATACAACACTTGCAGAACCACCTCATCATACAACACTTTTGGAACCACCTCATCATACAACACTTGCAGAACCACCATATCATACAACACTTGTGGAACCACCTCATCATACAACACTTGCAGAACCATCTCATCATACAACACTTGTAGAACCCCCTTATCGTACAACACTTGTAGAACCACCTCATCATACAACACTTGTGGAACTACCTCATCATACAACACTTGCAGAACCACCTCATCATACAACACTTTTGGAACCACCTCATCATACAACACTTGCAGAACCACCATATCATACAACACTTGTGGAACCACCTCATCATACAACACTTGCAGAACCAACTCATCATACAATACTTGCAGAACCACCTCATCATACAACACTTGTAGAACCACCTCATCATACAACACTTGTAGAACCACCTCATCATAAAACACTTGCAGAACCACCTCATCATACAATACTTGCAGAACCACCTTATCATACAACACTTGTGGAACCACCTCATCATACAACACTTGCAGAACCACCTCATCATACAATACTTGCAGAACCACCTCATCATACAACACTTGTAGAACCACCTCATCATACGACACTTGTAGAACCACCTCATCATACCCACGAACCGAAAAGTAATAAATCGGCGATCGATCCAAGGTTTGTATTACTAACTAACGGTATTTATTAAACTGCAAATCAACAGACTACAGCTAGCAATAAACATGGATTTATTGCTTCAATACATAAACTTACTGGTAATCATGCGATACGACATAAAGACAGGTGAATAGAAGGACGCATGTGACAAAACTGAAATGGCTGATATTAGCTACGGTCTATGAAGATCTAGTGGTCATTTAATACATGATTATCATTAATCTATTGAAGAACATTTATCGCTGGATATTAAATTGTTGTTGCAATAAAATTTTACTAGCATACCTTACCTACTCATTCTAATCTTAGCCGAAAGAAAATATTATACTGTATAAACAAGCAGCATAGTTAATTTGATAGATATTTATTAAGTGTGAGATTTTAACTATTTCTTGTTTACGAAATCCTTACATGAGCCACATATTTCAAAAACTAAGAAGAAAAAATGGCAACGATACCAAGAATGGTCTCAGGAATCGCCCACTCATAAATAACCAGACAAAAAACTACGTCGACTTACTAACGCAGGTAAAACCGCTCGTCTAGAGTTCTAGTCTAGAAGCCAGTAACCTAATCTAGACTCGACGCCATTAAGTAAGGTAGGTATCCATTACGTGGACTAATGTCTGTAATAAATTATTTATTGACAATTGTCTCCATTATCTTTCGAACAGAAACGTTCAGATAACTAAAGTACTGGTATTTAGTCGTGACCAGATAGGTAAAAGTCGGACTCAAAAGCTCTAAATCCAACTAATATCTCATACAATCAACGTCTTTTCGAAAGTCGTACGCTACTGGACATAGGCCTCCCCCAAGCTTCAATTCCCAATTAATGAGGAATCGGCTTTCTTTTCAGAAATCAGTTTGAGTTTTTTAATACTAAGTAGTTATTTTAACCATGATAGGCTAGCGCTTGTCCACTATCTCACCTGATGGTAAGCGATGATGTGGTCGACGACGGAGCATGCTAGAAGTATTCTATTCACACTTGTCTTAAGGCGGCGGTATACGACTTTTAATGGTTTTTAATTGAACATCACGTCTAAACGACTAGTCTTATTTCTTTGAAAAAAAAAAAAAAATATATGTCACTCTAGACCATTTTTGCCGTAATTTGATCTGCGAATATTTGTAATTATATGTTTATAACATAGTGTAATTAATTTGTAAAGTTAAGTCTAACGCGGATAAAAAAATGAGAATCACGCAAAAACTATAAAGCATTTAATGAAACTTTCACCATTTTAAAGATCATTTCATTATTTATAATTTAGTTTAATACCTGTTGTTTTATGTGTAGTAAATACGTGAGCTCAGCACAGAACACGCAAGCTAACCACTCAAGGTCATTGGCAGTTAATAGCGCCTTAACGACTCCCAGGATTTCGCTATCAGGAAACACAGACTTCGCTAGGAAATTTCCTTAGCCTCAAAAGCCTAGGGCATTCTACAGGAAAGCATTATGCCAAGCATCAAGCTTACATTATATCTGCATTTGCAACAACAACGCAGTGACAACAGTATACTTACCCGTTCTTTTCCGGACATATCCACAAAAAACCCCCAATATTGTATCTTGTTACTCCTTATCACAGAAGTGATTAACCTCAAAGAGAATGTAGATGAATGGTTCGTCAACAGCTTTGCACCAATGCGCTCTAGGAATCAAAGAAAGTGTGTCAGACACTCAACAGATTCTTTACCTAGCACTGCACAGAGACTAGTCGACATCTAACGACTTCCAGCATTCCAATTAAAGAGCTTTATCTGCTCCTTAATTAATTGACTTCTACTCGCAAAGTGGACTTCAATGTGTGCTGTTGATTGCTTTCTTAATCTACTCGTTGTCTGAAATGGAGGAAGTAGGTACTAGTAATTGCTTAAAAAACTATCTGCTTGATTACCAATCTATTTTTTGTCAAATTATCTTGATAGTATCTCGATATCTCCAGAGTTTGTAGGTGCGGAGACGCTAGGCGGAATACAAACTTAATGCTATAAAGAGAAATTAATAGTAGTATTACCAAAACGACATGGACGGAAACAAATAAAATACGTATGATGTTTATTTTTTTTAACAGTATCTTTAAAAACCTATTTCGCAAGTTCATAATCGCGGAAAGTGCAACAATGTTAGAGACCCCAAGAGTATTTCTCTGAAAATTACAGCTACACAAGTCAAATTCCTCGTGCCCCTATAGTCTGGTTTGGTCTGAATGGGCTGTGCGAGACGTGCGCAGACGCAGCCGCTGGACGGCGCGGGTCTGCGGGTCGACGACCGCGTGCAATTCGTCAACAAGTGTCACTGCACCCCGCCTTCGCGAAAATACGCGCCTTATTCAATAACCGTCTGGAACCACTTTAACTATCGTATAAAAAAATATGGTGTAACTAAAATAAAATTAACTTACCTAGTTCTTCTATGACTACAGGCCCTGTTGAGTACGAAGGTTTTTTACCATGATTTCCAGTTTTAGCAGCCTGGAGGTAACATGACTGGTTGATATTATATTAGCTGAGAAAATGCTCGCCCTAGGCTTTAGAAAGTGCATTTGAAGGAGAGGATATAAGAGATAGATGAGATTTCAAAGATAGATTTCCATATATTGCTGAATGCTACCTACAAATCCTACTACTTGCATTTAATCTTCGCAAGCTCATAGTTTAATTATCACAGTGGTGGCCTAGTGGTATTGGCCGCGACTTATAAGTTGTAGGTCGTGAGTTCAAACCCAGGCAAGCGCTTTACTTTGTGTAAATTATTTCATTACCACTGCTCTCAAAACGGTGAAGGACAACATCGTGAGGAAACCGGCATGTCCTAGAACCAAAAATTCGAAGACATGTGACATCCACTAATCCGCATTGGGCCCGCGTGGTGGATTACGGCCCACACCCTCTCACAGAGAGGAGGCCTGTGTTCCAGCAGTGGGGACATTAAAAGGCTGAGATGATGATGATGAAGCTCATAGTGGAAAAAATATTGATATACATGCTGGCTTAAAAGTTGCTATAGCTAAGGAGTCTGTGTTCCAATTGTTATAAGGGATATGTTTGGCAAAAACATAGGCACTTACGTTGTCTTATGGATTATGAAAGACAATCCGTTGGAGTCAGAACATGTGCGTTGATACTATGTTATACAGGACGTCTCAGTAAACTCTTCCTGGGTTGGCGAACGCACATTTTATTTAGAAAAGACACTACGTGCCCAGTGATAATTTTTATCGTTAGTAATGTTTCATTATGTATTGCTGCATTATACAATAGGTGCCATATAATAAATAATGCATTAAAACTTTGTACCTTATTGACAAGTCGTGCCGAAATCGTAATTTTGAACAATATTTTACTTTAACATAACATTTTTATCATATCGTTTAGTTTCTGTAGAAAATTATTTCTATGGATCCAATACAGCAACATGAGAATACCTAAGCCATATAATAAATAACACAGCAAAGTTTTTTTATCTAATAAATTAACTAATTGCCTGGTCTTAAAATACTACAAATTATTTATCTCATTTTATAATTGTTTGTTTTTGAAGACAAATTAAATTGTGCCTTACGAATTATGGCTTTTAAATATTGACTTGTTCGTGAATTAAGTTAGGTTGGAGTTTTACGTAGGTTATTTATTACTAATTATCTAATCCATAACACAAGGTCAGTTCCTCAGATATCAGGACGTTCGGAAAAGACATATGAAGAGATGCGATATATACCCCTGTCGCTGGGAGGACGTGGCAAACGTGACGTTTGATAAAACAAAACGCGTTTATCTTTGAAGACCAGCGGAAGACAGATCTCGACACCAGGTAAAAATAAGCCGCCCTCCCGCATCGAATACCAATACGCAAATGGTGTTTTAATATGTCCGCACTGTGCACGCACCTTCACAGTCAAGATAGGCTATATTAGCCATATTTAGAGCACATGACCGCAATTCATAGTCACTCAGAAATCAGTCGCCGTAGCCGAAATTGGCATGGGATATATAAATATATAACACAAAGGAAGAAATACCAGAATCAGATGAAAGATCAGGTGTCACAGATCTCTCGAACGGTTCTCCCAAAACAATAATAATTATAATTGTGCTAAGAACGCTGAAGTGTGAGTATATTGTTACGTAGTACGATACCTATGTGTGCACGCACTTAGCTATGTAAGCAACTTTTCTTCATATTCATTTTACTGTAATTAAGTATTAGTCTAATAAAAGACACCGAACTGTGAACAGTTGTTTCTATTACTACAAGCCAAGGTTCCAACATCACATGGCGACCCTGCCAGGGCTCTGTCAAGGAACTTTTTCTTTTGTTTTAGCTTTTAGGTGCTGGTTACACAAGTACAATTTTTAAGTTGGTTTCAAATTCATTCTCAAGATGTGCCAGTCGAAGGTGGAAAAAGAAGACGTGATTCTAACCCAGAATGCTGCTGGCGAAAATTCGGCTCAGTTGAAAGATTTCGGAAACCACATACAAAGTATAAGCACGGTAACATATATTTTGCTGGCCCTGGTTTTGGTACTTGTACTATTTTTTAGTTGCAAGTTATATAGGGCCTGCCATCGACGCCTAATTCAAGAAGAAATGGGTATGCAAGCAATATCCCGCATCAGGTCGTCTCTACGAGCTAGGTGCAGCGTTGAGGAGACTACTGCGTAAGCAAAACAAACTTTTCGTGAGTGTTTAAAAGCTATACATACTTTTATTATCTCAAAAATAAGTGTTTCCAATGTACTATGAGTGTTATTTAAAGAGTTTAGAATATATTCGAACAGTTTATTTGGGTTATGGAAGACAATATTGAGTGCAAAGTGTAAAGCCAGTGATCAAATTTCATTACGCTAATAATTATAATTCATAAAACGGCGCACGGATACTCATCGAACATGATACCTCGCGGCGAATAGTGCTTACGTGTAGAATTCTTTTATCAGTATGTTACGAAATGGTGTTAAGTTTTACCTAATTATGAATAATTATTGCAATATTTCAAGAATATTAGATTCATTATGTTAGAGAGTTTAAAAGCATGTCAAGAGTTGTTATATGAAATACGAAAATATTTGGTAAAAAGAGGACAAAGTAGGTATAAAGGTCAGACTATTGAAATAAAATTGAAAGAAGCTAATGATGTTTTTGAGAAGTGTAAATCATTATATTTAGTTTTAGGAAAAAGTAGCGATACGAAAATAATTAAAATAGGAAAGTATATTTTTGAAAAGTGCCAGGAACTGAAAGACGAAATAAATAATTTATGTATTTTTCCCAAGTCTATAGAAACTAACAAAATGGAATTCGACTTAAAGGTGGCATGTAATTTAATTCCAGTTATGGATGACACTGAAAGCACCACTAAGAGAATGATTGACTCTATCGAAATGTACGCGAATATGCTCGACGATAAAGGTAATTCTTTATTGATCATTTTTATCTTAAAAAGTAGACTTTCGGAAAACGCAAAATTGCGTATTTCTGACAAATATGAGGCGGTTTCTGAGTTAATTAAAGATTTGAGGAATAATTTAACAACAAAAAAGTCGTACACAGCCATTCAATCCCGGATGCAGACTATGAGACAAGGTCAAAAGACCGTTGAGGAATATGGTAAGGAAATAGAGCAGTTATTTACTGACATGACGATTTCTCAAGCAGACGGGGATTCCAGTGCTTATACTGTACTTAAACCCATAAATGAAAAATCTGCGATAAAAACATTTTCAGATGGACTACGCAGCTCAAGACTGTCCACAATCATCACGTCGCGCAATTAAAACAGCTTGAAGGAAGCAATACAGGCTGCAAAAGACAAGGACAGGCCTGCCGCACAGCAACAAGGTAACGTCATGCATGTATCAAAGCAAGGACGTACTTTCTATAACAATAGACGCTTTAGTGACAGTCGTGGTCGCGGTGGTAGTCACAATTATGGTCAAAACTCAAATTATTTCCGTAGACAGCTAGGACAAAGTAGTGGCAATGGATATCAGCGTGGAACTGGGCGCGGAAATTATAATAACTATAGAGGAAACAATTTCAATAATAACTTCAGAGGAAAGCATAGTAATCGTAGACCTTCTAACAGTTTTCAGAAAAGCAGGAGTAGACTTAACACTCAAAACCGTAACTTATATACAGCAGAACACAATGTAGAGGAGCCTCAAAGTAGTGAACAATCAAATAATAGCCAGATTCAGTTTTTTCGATCTTAAGAATACCATCTTATCATGTAATGAAGACACTAAATACGTGACTTTAAACATTAACAACATAACATATTATTGACTTGTTGATACTGGCGCTTCATTATCTGTTATAAAAAGCGGAGCAATTCCCTTTAACACACCAGTGCAAAGAGACAATACATTAATAAATGGCATTGGAGGGCAGACCCGATCTAAGGGATTAGTTAATTTAACTTTAAAAACCCGTGACAACATACATTTTAACCATAACTTTTCAATTTTTGAATCGTTACCGCTAACAGCTGATGGAATTTTAGGTTTAGATTTTCTAATGAAATATGGAGCTAATATTAATTTACATACAAATTTAGTTACTTTATATAAAGATAATTATAGTTATTCGTTAAAATTGATTAATAATGATAGTAAAAATAAAAATTTCTTAGTAATTCCTGCTCGATCCGAATCGATACACCATATTTATGTGGATAAATGCATAAATGGTGATATTGTTGTATGTGGAAAAGAGTTGAGCAAGGAAATATTTTTAGCAAATGAAATTGCAAGAGTAAAAAATAATAGGATTCCTATTAAGATCTTAAATGTTTCTGAAAAAGACGTAGAGTTACCATTATTTACACCAGAGTTACAATCTTTAAATGACTATCATATATGTTCTTTTAATAAAAGTGGCATAAACGTTAATAGAGCTCAAAAACTACTGAACGAATTAAATTTATCTCATTTACACGATGAAGAGAAAAAAAGTATTGAAGCGATATGCGCAAAATATGCAGATGTGTTTTATGTAGAAGGTGATAGGTTAACAACCACAAATATTTACCAACAATCAATTACAATTAAACCAAATGTGTCCCCAGTGTATGTTAAACCATATCGTTTACCACAAGCATTAAAGCCCGAAATTGAAAATCAAATAAAAAACATGAAAGAAAATGATATCATAGAAGAATGTAGCAGTGAATGGTCAAGCCCAATATTGTTAGTACCTAAAAAAAGTGTTGAAGAACAAAATAAGAAATGGAGGCTAGTAGTAGATTATAGGAAACTAAATGAGATCGTGGCTGATGATAAATTTCCGTTGCCAAATATCAATGAAATATTAGACTCTCTTGCTGGCGCAATTTATTTTAGTCATCTTGACCTTCACCAAGGTTATTACCAAGTGACGTTGAACCCTCAGAGTCGTGAGTATACGGCATTTACAACGAGTTCAGGACAATATCAAATGAAACGTTTACCGATGGGGCTTAAAATTAGTCCAAGTTCATTCAGTCGTATGATGTCAGTTGCTATGTCGGGCCTAGCATTTGAAAAATGTTTTGTGTATTTAGATGACCTAGTCATTTTTGGACGCAATTTGACTACTCATAATCAAAATTTAATAAGCGTAATGGAAAGACTTAGAAAAGTAAATTTAAAATTAAATCCCCAAAAGTGCGAATTCTTAAAAAAAAGAACTTTTGTATTTAGGACACGTTGTATCAGAAAAAGGTGTTTCTCCTGATCCAGAAAAAACTAAAATACTCCAAAATTATCCAATTCCCAAAAATTCAAACGAGGTTAAGCGTTTTGTAGCATTCTGTAATTATTACCGTAAATTTATAAAATCTTTTGCTGATATTACTATACCTTTAAATAAATTAAGCAGAAAAAACGAACCATTTCAATGGACTGATGAGTGTCACAAAGCGTTTGAAATCTTAAAAAAGTTGCTAATGACACCCCCAATACTGCAATATCCTGATTTTTCTAAAGATAATGAATTTGTAATACAAACAGACGCATCAGGAATAGCTATTGGTGCAGTTCTATGCAACAAAGACTTGAGACCCATAGCATACGCAAGTAGGCCATTAAATAAGGCAGAAAAAAATTACCCGACAATTCAAAAGGAACTTTTGGCTATTGTTTGGGCTGTGAAGTACTTTAGGCCATATGTTTACGGCCGAAATTTTACATTAATGACTGACCACGAACCCTTAGTGTATCTTTTTGGAATCAAAGATCCTTCTAATAGATTACTTAAATTTAGACTTGCTCTAGAAGAATATAAGTTTAAAATTATTTACATAAAAGGAAAAGAAAATACTGTAGCAGATGCTTTATCACGAGTTAGTATGATATCGGATGATTTAAAAAATATGCATGAACAAGTTGTAAATGTGATGACTAGAGCACAGAAAAAAAGGATGGATGAGATGAATGAAAATAGAGTTTTAAAAGGGAATGCGGATCTTAATAAATCTAAAGACGATTGGCCTGATCAACCAAAAGTCGTGGATATATTAAGAAAACCGCGTGACACGATTGAGATGAGGTTTATGGATGGCAAAACATTAGATAAATTTAGAATGAGAAATATGATTACTACGGAAATAGAGTGTTTCGCTTTTAGATCAGATATAAAACATTTATATATTAATCTTAATTTCAAGGCGCATTTCTCGCGAGTCGAATTTGTGCAAAAATTAAGTTTATTTTGCAAAAAGATAGGTAAGTATCGAAGAAGTTTGCATAGTAAAAGATGAACAGAATGTTGAATTTATTAAACATATATGCAGTGAAATAAAGTCACTAAACGATTGGTCTGGACCCCGCATATGTATATTGCGAGGTGTTAAAAGAATAACGGACGATAAAGAGAAAACTCTCATTATGAACGATTTTCATTTACTGCCATCTAGCGGACATGCTGGTATGCGCAGGATGATAAATACTATTAAGAAACGATATTTTTGGCCTAGTATTGAAAAAGATGTTCAAGAATTTGTGCGTAAATGTACGAAGTGTCAGAAAATGAAACATAGTCGTTACACTAAAGAGCCAATGGAGATAACCAGTACGGCATCTTCAGCCTTTGAAAAAGTATACCTAGATGTAGTAGGACCCCTAGAAAAGTCCATAGATGATTATTCTTATATTTTAACTATACAATGTGAATTGACCAAATTCGTACAGGCAATTCCTCTTGTAAATAAAGAAACTACGTCCATTGCTGATGCATTCGTGCGTAATTCTATTCTAGTATTTGGTATTCCTAAGATAATAGCCACAGATCGAGGAACGGAGTTTATTTCGTCTACAATGGAACAGGTATGTAAGATTTTGAATATTACAAAACTAACTTCTACGGCTTATCATCATGAGTCAATAGGAGCTTTAGAAAATACCCACAAAGTGTTGGGTTCATTTTTAAGAATTCAGTGCGACAATCATCCGGAAACTTGGAGTCAATGGTTACCTTTTTGGTGTTTTAGTTTTAATAATACTATTCATTCGGAAACAAATTACACGCCACATGAATTAGTATTTGGTAAACTATGTAATATACCTTCTAATTTGACTGATCACATAGAACCACTATACAATGTAGACAGTTATCCATTGCAATTAAAATACAGATTACAATTGGCACAAACTGAAGCTAAAAATAACTTAATAACTAAAAAACATAAGAGAAAAGCTAAGTATGATATATCGATGAATCCTGTTAGATATAAGGTAGGAGATTTAATATTAATTAAGTTAGAAACTGGACGTAAATTGGATCCTCTGTATAAAGGACCATATGTAGTTATAGAAGACTTAGGATGTAACGTTAAGATAAAAAATAATTCAAATAAAGAAGAAATAATTCATAAAAACAGGACTAAACCATTTTATGAATAAAAGTAAACTGTACTTTCTTCTTTGTTAGATTATTATAGATTGAATTTTGTTTATTTTTAATGTAACATTTTCATGTTTTTTTTTCCGAAATAATAGTTTTACTGAGTTTAAAAACAAAAAAAAAAAAAAAATGTAATAATGTAATTTTTTTTTTTCTTCTTCGCCCCCGGGAGGTGAAGTGTGAGTATATTTTTACGTAGTACGATACCTATGTGTGCACGCACTTAGCTATGTAAGCAACTTTTCTTCATATTCATTTTACTGTAATTAAGTATTAGTCTAATAAAAGACACCGAACTGTGAACAGTTGTTTCTATTACTACAAGCCAAGGTTCCAACATCACAACGCAGTATCTCCAAATGTGACGAACATAAATGTATTCCGATCATTTCGGAGAAGCCGTATTGAGTGGACGTCGCATACCGGCGTGTATCCCTATTTAAAAATTAATTAAGTAATAATGTACCGCAATTAGTGCCCCGGTACACGAGGCGAAGTCCAACTTCCTTTTTTTTGCGGTTAATACTTGGTATTGCACTCAATCAGCACTTTGTAGATTGAAAAGATAGGAATGGTAGGTTTAATAATGTTAAAGAAGTGACGGTAGTATTGAAGATATCAAAGTCTTGGCCGCGAGGCTAGCTTCGGGCTATGGAGGTTATAAAGGCGGTGCTTCATTGCAGCGAACATAAATTGCCGAACCTATGAACTAAAATGTAATGTTTAAAAACTCTGTGCTGATCGAAATTTCTGATAAGTTGGCAAAAACATGAACGGTTTTCTTGCATTACAATGGTATGCCAATTCTTCATCGTACTCAGTTACTTACTTCTGACTATCTGAACATATTCCTAATACGTGGGAGTAGCAAAAACACAACGCACTTTAATGTAAATATTTGTATTCGGTTCACCGCTGTAAAGCCGCGGCCTTACAAAAGGCGGGCATCAGATAAAATCTACAGTGATACACTTCTTTTATTCCCATATCAACAGTCGAACAAAATAAAAAGCTGCAAACGATATGCCTTATCTTAATGCAATGTATCTCTTTAACATCGGCTTTCGACGATCGACTTCGACAGTTGACTTAAACATGGCCGTGTGTCGGGCCACTTATACTTGGTACCGTACAAGTCTACCTTTATATTTAAGCATTTTGTATGAAAAACCTGTTGTAAAGCCTCCTATTGTTTTACTTTCCTTCCTTGAAATATAACTGGTACCAAACAAGTTTATGTTTTAATGTTATTCGGTCATACTTATTACTAGCTCATCCATTGCTGGTTATGTATTGACGGTCTCGTGTGTAGTTAAAATGTAATGAGCAGTGTATGGCGAATGAATCGATACATAGTTGTAGTGCAGTGTCATGGTGCAAGCTATAGCCGGAGGCTACGTTCTCTGGTCCATAGTACCTGAGACGAGTATTGGCGCCTAAGTTATAAAATCTTAGAGGTTTTGCGGAACAGATTTTAACTACCATTTCAAATTATTGTGGATAGCTTTTTGCGGAATTTTCCGAAACGGTCTTCTTCTTTCGAGTCAATGGTTATGTGATCTTATTAAAGGGGCACCGCACTCACACTTGGTATCAGACGACTATATGTAACCCCACTTTGCCAAGTTGTATTTGCGGCGGCTTACCTGGGTACGCAACCGATTGTGTGCTTTCCATAAAGGCCACTGCAGTTCCCGTCCGGGTGGCAAGTGTTCTTGAGGTTTCAAGAAGACAGGGGAGGTAGGTAAAGTTCTTCCCACAGTTTGCCTCTCACTGTAGATGAGATGATCCATGATTATAATGGCATGTGTGCAGCTAAGGAAGCTCTTTCGGCTCTCAAGCGTGCATGCGACTTCCCCTCGTACCTCCTGGTGGTGCAATACTAGCCAACGGGTAGAGCGACATGTCTGGTTTCAAAGAGCAAAGAGGCATAGGGGCATTCAGTAGAAACAAGGCGTCGTAATAAATTGTTTCGGGACCCGACCTTTTGCTTGGTGTTATGGCAGTGCACATTAAAGTTAAGGCCCTATCTAAGGCAACACCTAGGTACTTAGGATTCTTGCTGTGTTCTACATTTGTCCCTCGCTACGTGATTTGGCGGAATACTAACCAGACTTGGGTTATAACAGTTTTTTTTTTAAACGTTGTCACACACTAGGAATTACTCCTGTATCGTGGGTGCGTTCACAAACATGTATACTCACATACACAAGACACCCAGACCCGGAACAACTATTTGCAGGTCATACAAATATTTGTTCCGTGTGGGAATCGAACCCGCGACACGCAGCGCAGCAGCCGAACGCTCAACCACACAATCGTGTCGTCAAACAAGATATGTGTTATTCCTGTTACTGTTACGCAATAATAACTGATGTTATTATCTGCTATTTAATAACAGCCTGATAGTTTTTTAAGCACGTTCTGTCAGTAAATAAATCACGTACAGTACTGATTTTACCCTTATTTAGATCTTATATATTGATAATTGCCTAAAAGGTCACTTCAAACACTAGATGTAGTACTTATTTTGTGAATGGAAAATAAATTATTTATATTTATTTATTATTTGTATAATTTTATGCATGTAATAGATATTTGTCCTTTTTATTTACATACCTACTAAACGAAGTAATACTTCAACATTGTAAAATAATATACGTGGTAATGTTAGAAATAATCTTGCAGTGTTTCCGAACTGAAAGTTAGGACTACTGCAATACACAAGACATGGCCTGTAAGACTACAATTTAAACTTTCGGATAGTAAATTTACTAGGGTCCTCTCACAGAGAGGTCTGTGCCCCAGCAGTGGGGACATTAAAAGGCTGAGATAAAATTTACTAGGTAGGTGCTTCTCGTTTTAGCAAGATTCAATGACGCGGGTGTGAGCGAGAAAGATTAATACATACGAAGAAGAAATAACAGATAACACGAATAGTTGTTATTTAGTACCTACTGAGACTGAGTCAATCAATCTGCCTAGACTTTTCCTAACTGTCTAGGGGTCGGCTTCCAGTCACTGGATGCAGCTAAATACAAGTATTTTACATGGAACGACTGCCTATCTGACCTCCACAACCCAGTTAGGTACTGATTAATTCGATACCCTTTGGTAAGACTGGTTGTCAGACTCTCGGGCTTCAGACGACCCTTAACGACTGTCAAAGATCCACGATTGACAGCCGGGAGCAACGCCTTAACGGGCACGGAGGAGTCTCGGTATGTAAAGATGGTCACCCATCCATGGACCAAGCCCAGCAAGCATAGCTTAACCTGATGGATCGACCCGTGCGGCTGTTATTACTTTTGAGTGTAGTGTAGATTGTGAATTATGAATTATATTTTTTAACAGATATTATATGATATCACAGGAACAACTGTTATCTAGTATCTACGAATACTTGTGATTTGTTACAATAAATACGCCTCACTCCTACTATAATTTGGCGGGATACTAACTCTGTAAGCTGTACCGAAATAAAAAAAATTATAGACGTATATTTTACTTATTTTTACTTTCCTCGTATTAGAAATAAAAAGTAGAGTGAAAGTCACCAATTCCTACTCGGACTATAGCCTAGCTAAATACCTCATATGGGGATTGGTTCCTTTCCACCCTATATTTGTGCAATAAACAGAAACATAATACATTACTTTTGCGTTTACAGACAGATCTTATAATCTTCATGGTTTAGCAAACCGCTGGATTAGTTGGATATATTGCAGTTGTAGGCGCTTATGCATCGACGTACTCCGTGCCGGGCATATCTTTAACAAACAAACAGTGTATGAATTAGCAAAAAAGAAAGAAATAAATCAATTACTTTTAACAAAAGGACAGCAGCTTAGTTTCTCCATAGAAACTTATTAGTTAGTTGAACGGTTTCTGTAGCTTAGTTGCATTAGTTCTCTCTACCACCGTTCGTCGGATAGTCGCCATCTCTCGCTTCTTGCTCCACTCACGTAATAGCTTATTAAGAACGTTCCTGGGATGTTTCCCGATGGTTAGCCGCGGCCGGCCCCGCACCGGCGCGGGCGCAAGAATGTATTAATTCTATATAGCCAGTCAACGTGTAGCGTGCAGCGTCCAACTCGTCATGTCGTGATGTGTGCTACGCCGATTGTATTTCAAGACTTTTTAGTGTCTTGCGACTCTTGGGCGTTTGTTTTTTCGCTTTTAGGGCTTGTGTAGACGTCTGACGGTTTGTATGATTGGATCTGGGGTGCACAAAAAGTCTAATTTTCCCTGGGGTGGGGCTGTGCAACGTAGGTATGGTTGCATTTGCACAGAGCATGCCACGATGATAATATTAAGACATATCTTAATATTAGCACGCTACGCCTCAACGGCCGCGCCTCTTATCGCAGTTTGACATATTTACGACCGGGCTCATAAAAAACAACTTGCTGAGGTTTCTATTGGAGCGAGGCACTTAAAGTAAACTTTTTTGGGTTGTTGAATAAACAGACCTTAGAATAACATGTAAACAATACTTGTAATTCAAGAGTTGAATTTTATTCAAATTCTGTTATCAACGATTTGTCGGGAATAGTGTGTGTGTGTGGGTAGTTGTAAAAACCACTGTATCAATTTACATGACATTTTGCATGTTGCACTATGAATAGACAAGTAATAGAGTTGTTGTGTTGGAGTTGTAGAGTCCGATATCATATTTTCCTATTATTCACACTCAAAACTTCAAATTACGAAATCAAAACAACATAACGGCTTTTTAAAATTGCGTTTCTGCGTTTGCGTTGCGTTTTGTGTTGCGTTTTTTTTCTAACACTATGTAATAACTATCTAAGAATGCATGTGCACCATGCCACAGGATATAAGATCTTTAGTTATTTAATAATAGAGGTTTAAGCCGCGTAATCTGGATCGGCATACTGGTATGCCCGTGGCCGTTCAGGGGTTAAGTATACTAACATCAGTTGTAACATTTTGGCTTTCAGCTGGCCCACCGAAGTATGGATTCTCAATAGAATGACATGACCATTCATGAGGCCAGCTTATCTGCTATACTGGTTCTGTTAAAATTGCCGTGCGACTAGCTATAGGTACTTAGAGTTACATAAAACCTTCGACATCTTTATAGCAATAATGCAATTCACTTATTATTTTGCATCAATAAATCTGCCTAGCGTTTTCCCAAATATATTGGGGTAGGGATCTACTCTAACCGGATGCTGAATACCAGTATTTTACATGGAGCGACTGCCTATCTGTCCTCTACAACCCAGTTACTGGATAATACGATACCCCTTGGTAAGACTGGATGTCAGACTTTCGGGCTTTGACGACTTCTGATATTATTTTGCTGCCATACTTGTAACAGGAACCAGGATCACAAAGTGATCGTATAATTACACAATTTTCTCCACAGAACCTCGCAGAAACTGCACCGTTAACTTGACCACTACCGGCAGTACCTTATAGTCTCATATGTCACCTTACTGATCAGGTATTTGCGATAAATCACTATATATCAGTGTTTCAGTGTAATTGGCGGCGCTTTCCATTGACACGACACACGTGCGGGGCGCGGGCGCATTCACTAGGTATGGCGAGCCTCTTGCGCACCCATAAGCATTAATATTTCATTAAGAGGAGTTAGGGTCTGGGGACAAACACTAGGACAGGGTTAGCAGGCTTGACTAGGTATTTCGACTGTAGCTGCTGTAACTGAGGTAGGCACACTCATCCTGGAATCTTGGTACTGAGCTGGCGTAATTATTTAAAGATACCAAAGGGATACAAAAGGAAGGGGATGATGAAGTTGATGATTACATAGTTGATTACCCTATAATTTTAAGTTGAAATTATACCCATATCTATTTGTGACCCTCATTACTGATGGGACAAATGCCCCTAGGGTGCTAATGGGTGAACAACAAAGAAACAAATTTTGAATGAGCATAATACACATACACGCAGCTCTCAGAGAATTCATCAACATTTTAAATCATCTCTTGTATTATTATTATCATTATCATTTGCAATGGTTAAAAATTTACTTACCCATTCAACTGACAGTGTCCGTCTGCCAACCCTGGTCATGTTCCAGTTAGCTTGTCGTACGAGCAGCAGTCAGTCTTAACTGGTGACCACGTCGTAGCTCGTTATGTCCTTATTATCACGCTGCTTTACGATCAATGGTGGGCAGAGCTTTGTGGCCAACTTAGGGTAACTCTAGACGTGTCTGTTTAGACATCCATAGACATTGATGGGATTTTATTTGAAGTTGTTTTCATCTTACTATTGGTTTGCAAAAATTTTGTTTGTCTATCTTCTTCATAGTTAGCAATTCACTGCAGTTCTGACCTGTTACTTTAAGTTATGAATCTTTATTATGTCTGGGAGGTATTTTTGTAATTTTTGCACTAAATACTGTTCCTAATTATTTATTTACAGTTAGATAGTTTTCCCCGTTCCTCGGCAAGCCATTTGTCTTTTTTTTTTTGTGGCGTAGGAAATCCTCTAATGACTTCTCCCGCTCTGAGTGGAGCGGGAGGGCGTGTCAGACTTTTACTGACTAAAACCCACCCCTGTTTCTTCAGTTGCCTGAGTGCCCAGGAGCGCGGTAACTCAGATTCGAATTTATCCGCTACCCCTTTTTAAGTTATGTATCTTTATTATGTCTGGGAGGTATTTTTGTAATTTTTACACTAAATACTGTTCCTAATTATTTATTTACAGTTAGATAGTTTTCTCCGTTCCTCGGCAAGCCATTTGTCATTTTTTTCTTTGGTTTGGGAAATCGTCCAATGACTTCTCCCCCTCTGGGTGGAGCGGGGGGCGTGTCAGACTTTTACTGACTAAAACCCACCCCTGTTGCTTCCCTGCCTGAGTGCCTAGGGGCGCGGTAACTCTATTTCGAGTTTATCCACGACCCCTGGGCAGGATCCGCTACCCCTGGGCTGAAGCCATCTGTCCTGCGCCTGATCTCTACCTGATCGTGTCGGATTGTCGTCCTCCTGTCAGTCTCTGTCTGCGCACACGCTCGTGCACTATAATATCTCCTGCGTACTTGGCTAATCTTCGTTGAGGTTGGCAACCATGATCAAAATTCCGTCGGGAGGATTATTATTATTATTTAGGTAGTTAGATAATTCAACAACAACCGTAAAAAATAGTTGGTTCGTTTAGATGCCAATGTATACGTTTCTATAATAAACTTCCTAGCCAAAAGAGATGGCTAAACGACTGCCCCCAACATGACTAGCACAAATAGGAACCTCACACTAACCAGTAATATTTAAATATTCATTCATGAATTATTTAGTTTTTAATAATTTCTTATAACTTTCGTGAACTAATAAACATAAAAAAGTTTCTTAATTGTATTTATGCTTTGTTTTGGTTTGACATGACAAGGTCAAGGAATACTGACAGCTAGGGAAGAGACATATTGCATTACCAAAATGCCAAATCGAATAAGTTGAACTTCAATCGATATTTAACAACAGTTATCAAAACGATTTATTTTCTGAAACTACTTAATTGATTAATTGTATCTGGATAAGCATATTACTAACACTTCAGGCGCACAATCTTAATACATATTTTCTGTCCGTCGAGGTCAACAAAAACAATTTCTTTTTCTGTCAGTCCATTCGATTATTTTATCGATTTAAATCAGATTCCATCTCTACTCTATGAAAAAAAAACGTCAGACGTCGTTTGAACGCTTTTAAGAGGCCGAATAAAATCAAGGCATATCGGTCAAAAAATATGCTATGTGTATATTTTATATGAAAGCGAACCCACAAACAACACTTTAGATGACATACTGTCATATTACTGCAGCTGTATTGTGGGTAACAGAACTCTAGGCTGTTGTTGTCATGTCATGACAGTGATCTGGTATCTCGGTTGGGCAAGACATCAGAACACATTATCATCTCCAGCTTCTTTTTTAGATAATGTCCTAATAAGACTTACCGAATAAATAAATATATAAATCGCATTATTGTTGTTTTATTTCAATATCTTATTATGTACTCAGTGCGTTTATTATTTAATTTAGGCAGAATTGTTTACCTACCTACCTCAATACAGAAATCTACAAATATTTGGGTCAGTAAAGCTAGAACTACACTGTGCACACGTCGTGTGCCACACGCCGATCTGGGCGCGTCGATCTCCTTCATTTTATATGGCAACTAGACTTGTAGAGCTACACTTGATCCACGCCACGCAACGTCTACGTACAAATCAGGCGTGTTAAACGTGTGCGTCGGTCTAATGTAGTTCTAGCTTTAGTCTAAGATCTTTTTCAAATACGTTCATCATTTCAGCCATAATATTATTTACATTGTCTGTGAATACTGTCTTTATTTCAACTCATTTGGATAAGTAGTTTAGGTTTTACAACAGAATACTTATATTATTTTGATTTTTGCTGGAGAGCTGGGGATTATATACCGAAAGTTCGTTGTATCAAGTTTTTTTTTGCTGCAATTACCCCTATGTAGATATTTACTTCAAGTACCTTAGTGCAAAATCGCCAGTCAAAAACACAATTATCAATAAAAATCGTCGCAGACACATTAAAACGCCTAGATAAAAGTTTATAGCAATGTCATTGTTTGAAGTTTTTGTACCTTTGTCGTAGGAGTTGCGCGATTTTGTTTTTAGGATTGTGCAAATATTAAAAGTTCCTGAATCTTTTTAAATTACAAAATACTAATTTCAGCTATTTAGCATTACATATTGCTAGGTACCATGTTTATACATGCGTTTTCATTGCGGGGGCAGTCGTCCATACTTCAATTTAGCCATGTCCTTTAGAAGTAAGCATAAATAAATTTAAATCATTTATTAAACGTAAGCTATGCCAGAAAGCTTTTTACACAATTAATGACTTTCTTGAGGACAAAAAGGCGTGGGATTGAGCTGCTTCAATGATATACATGAGCCATTGTTTTCATATGTACTACTATTTTTTTTAATATTCGTTTTTGACATAAATACTTGTATAGTATTATATTATATTTTAATTTTTTTTTTTTGTGGCGTAGGAAATTTTATTATTATTATTATTTTTCTTTTTTTGACTTGAATACTTTTATTTTTTGATGGACATATTATTATTACTATTTTGTTTGACACGAATATTTACTTTGTAAAGTATTATATTTTTTTTGATTACTTAATTATTATGAATGTGAGGACTATGTGGGTTATTATTATTATTTTTTCCTCCTTTTTACAGTAATTTTTAACGTTGTCTGACAGTTTGAGTACTTTTGCGGCCTACCCAAATGTCGTTTCTTTGGTATTGTTCGTCATGTCATTGAGCTCCTTAGTGGTTTTTAAGTTGAGCTATTCGACTATTGACAAATGCTTGCACTGACTGGACAGGTCCACTCAAATATGTTTGGTTCTTTCTTCAAAAGACCACTACAGACACTAAGCTGCATGGTCCTCATATAGAATAATGTGAATGCGAGAACTATGTATGTCGTTATATTCATGTAGATTTTATGATTGTCTGGCAGTTTGAGTATTTTTGCGGCCTACTCAAATGTCCTTACTTTGGTATTGTTCGTCGGTTCGTTGAGCTCCTCAAAGTTCTGAGTTGAGCTTCGCGATGACTGACAAATGCTTGCACTGTCTGGACAGGTCCACTCGAATTCGTGTGTTGCTTTCTTCAAAAAGCTCATCCCAGACATAAACGTACATGGTTCTCATATGATTTAACCAGTACACATTATATGGATTTGAACACTTTAAAAGAGACTTTGACCTCTGAGTTTGTTTCGGTGTTTCTTCTCAGGGTAGACAGCTACGAAACACCGGCCTCATCTAGCTTTTAAAACTGACAAAAACCATTGACGTGTAAAACTGTTCCTTGTAACCTATTTATTGAATAAACATCATTTATCATTTATCAACATCACTGTGTAACGTAATGCCAGAGCGATATTCAAAAGAACCAGAGATATCAAAATGAGTTTTTAGTCGCGTTGTAGACATGCGCTTTTGGTAAAAGTGCGTTTATTCGGGCAGGCAATCACACTAATATATATAAAGGCGAAAGTTTGTGAGTGTGTATGTTTGATACTTCTTCACGCTCAAACGGCTGAACCGATTTGGATGTAGATAGCTATACCCTAGATTAACACAGGCTTTTTATCCCGGTCTACGCGGGTGAAACCCCGGGCGCAGCTAGTATTGTCTATGTCTGACAATCTTAGTGCTACCAGAAACGGTCTACGAGTGAATGGCAAGTATGAATTTCCATCGTAAACTGCGCTGTTCATGAAATTATGCATCTCTTCACTTCATCGCCCAGTTAACATTTCTCTGCCAGGGTCGTGTGGGTGTCTATGAAAGAGTCACCGCGCCCCTGGCACAGGCAACTCAAGGAACACGGGTGGGTTTTAGTCAGTAAGAGTCTTACACGCCCTCATCACTCTCCACCCAGAGCGGGCGAAGTTATTTGATGATTTCCCACCCACAAAAAATCATTTTTCAGATATTTCTGAGAAATGTCATGTGTCATGTGTGTTTGTTGATGTGATGTTACCCAAAACTATCGAAAAATGGAAAATCAATTTGTGATCATCTTTGACAGATAATTATAATACTAACGTAGTAGCACGTTATTGTAACTTTCACGGGGAAGTGAACTAACTCAATGTGCATATTATGTCAATTAATCTGCCTCACCTTTTCCCGTGTATGTTGGGGTCAACTTCCAGTCTAACCATATACAGCTGAATACCAGTATTTTACAAGGAGCGACCTCCACGACCTAGTAACTGGGTAAACTGGGTAGCACTTTACCCATTGGCAAGACTGGTGTTACTGGATTACTCGTGACGGCTGTGCATAGGTACGAGTATATTGTTATCAAAATATGCTATTGCTGCACATAAAATTTTACCTTAGTCTGATCAGTTTTTTTTCCTACTGTACCCTACTGTATACGGAGATAACTGATATCTGCCACCTCATCATCATCATCATCATCAGCCTTGTAATATCCACACTGCTGGAGCACAGGCCTCCTTTCTGTGGGAGGGTGTGGACCGTAACCCACCTCGCGGGCCTAATGCGTGTTGGTGGATGTCACATATCTTCGAATTTTTGGTTCTAGGACATGCCGGTTTCCTCACGATGTTTTCCTTCACCGTTTTGAAAGTAGTGGTGATGTTGTGATCTGCTACCCTTGTTTGAAAAAATACGAAGATTTTTCGGTAAAGAACACCCCATACAAAGTACCATAAGTACATTATTATTAACAATAATTCCCGCATTCCTCGGTGATAAGTGTTAATACCATTACAGAGTTAATAGCCCGGGAACCGAACCCGTCATTTGTGCCCAATTACACGATAATACCCTCTTTGGGCAGAAGAATGAACATAATATGGACAGTCATGGACTCTAATATGAGAACTTTAGAACACACCGGAAGTTAACTTGAGTTAATAATTCAATTAAATGTGGTTTTCAATGAGATTGGACGCATTACAATTTCTGTTTTTACTAGTAATTAAGTACTAAGTAAATAACGTGATACATAGTACATGTACGTAGTAGTGGTGGCCCAGTAGTATTGGCCGCGATTTACAAGTTGTAGGTCGTGAGTTCAAACCCAGGCAGGCGTACACTTTGTGTAAATTATTTCATCACCACTGCTCTCAAAACGGTGAAGGAAAACATCGTGAGGAAACCGGCATGTCTTAGAACCAAAAAATTGAAGACATGTGACATCCACCAACCCGCACTGGGCCCGCGTGGTGGATTACGACCCACACCCTCTCACAGAGTGGAGGCCTGTGCTCCAACAGTGCGGACATTAAAAGGCTGATGATGATGATGATGATGATAGTATATTTACATAAAACTGGCTTTTGTGTAAAGAAATATGAGATCCTTCCCTTGCTTGATGTTCGTCATAACATCACGGTTGGAGATTTGGATCTAATACATAATATAAATACCACAAGTAAGTACATACACTTACTTGTGGTATTTCCATTTAACCCCCTTCATTTTCAGTGGAACCTGTTCATATTGTCTGGTGGGAGGGAGAGAAAGAGAAGGGCATTCCTTTAGTAGGTTTCTCATGTAATAACTGGCGAGCCTCATCATTCTGTTACCCTTATCCCAATTTATTTGGGGTCGGCGCAACATGTCTTTTTCTTCCATACTCCTCTATTAGTCGTCATCTCTGTAGTCACCCCCTTTTTACCCATATCCAGACCAACCATCGGTATAATAACTGGCGAGCCTATTGTCATTAATGGGGCACAACTGCAGATTTTTTTTAATCGTTTCCCCATACTAGGAATTACTCCTGTATCGTGGGTGCGTTCCCAAAATAATTACGTAATTTTCATGGAAATAGTTTTTCCGGGTCTGGAACCCGGAACAACTATTTGTAGGCCATACAAATACTTGTTCCGTGCGGGAATCGAACCGACACGCAGCGCAGCAGCCAACCGCTGAACCACTTTGCCAACCATGCCATCAAAGATTCCAGGCACCTACTAACAAAATCTCTGAAAAATAGACCCAATAACACTCAGCGCGACCCAAGAATGTAACCCCGAACCTCATGTACAGCAGTAGCGCTTACCACCAGCAACTACAAGACCATAAAGATTCAATGAAAGAGTTATCTTTATTATGTTTCACTTTTCTCGGTTCATCACTCTCTACCCATAACTCTCATTGGCTCTCAAGTCAGACACGTGTTTATTTAAATACATTTACTTTTAAATTCCTACGCAAGACCGAACCGCATCGTAAATACAGTACAGGCGCGAGGCGGGGCCGCCATTAATAAAATTATCCTATATCACCGCTTTTAATCGGCTAACGATTTCCATGTTAATTGATTGTGGTGTGTACGATACTGGCGCCATCTAGTTACAAGTAATTAAGTAATTGCTTCATACTTATAAACGTTTCAGTTAGTGGAATATTTATAGGAATATGTCCATTCAACTGAAGGATATAGACTTCCTCGTCTATACTTCAGTTAAGTGGACATTTATAGACACTAATGAAAAGTGGCAACCACTGCTAACTACTTCTCATGTAGCAGGCGGCATTAACAAGTGATTTACTGCGTTTTCGAACAAAGCTGGAAAGATTTCTTAAACTGTCACATTTTGCTAACGTCCAGAACATAGCACATTATACGGTCCACTATAGGAAGGCTTAAAAGCTGCAATATAGTACTCATGTGATTATATAGTGGGAGGAGCTCGTGGCTTAAGTAATAACAGCCGCACGGGACGATAAACCAGGTTAAGCTACGCTTGCTGGGGTTGGTCCATGGATGGGTGACCATCTTTACATACCGAGACTCCTCCGTGCCTCGGAAAGCACGCTAAGCCGTTGGTCCCGGCTGTCAATCGTAGATCTTTGACAGTCGTTACGGGTCAGAAGCTCGACAGTCTGACAACCAGTCTTATACTAAGGGGTATCGTATTACCCAGTAATTGGGTTGTGGAGGTCAGATGGGCAGTCACTCCATGTAAAATGCTGGTATTCAGCTGAATCCCGTTAGACTGGAAGCCGACCCCAAGATAGTTGGGAAAAGGCTAGGCAGATGATGTAATTGTATAGTGGTAGTCCTGCCCCTGACATGCATTTTCACTTGAGCTCTATTGATATTTTGATACTAGCACCAAGTTTGAGCTTTTCGTGACATCAGCAAGCAGTCAGTCTAATGCATTTAGTCCGCCTTTGTACATTTGTGTTGCATATAGTTTTAGTAAAATAAAAACACATTAGTCGAATTTTCACGTGACCAGAGGGGCTGGCCTTTTTTTTCGGCTAAAGATCAACATTGTTATCTGCCAGTATTCTGGGCACTTTTCCCATTGACAGCGATGTGGACAAATTTTTCAATGCCCCATGAGTTATACGCCACTCTTTTTTATGCCGCTTATACACATTTTAGTTATTTTCTTTTAGCTTGGATATACTCTGTAATTGTTCTAAACAATAACAATTCTTTAACATTCAATAAAGTTTCAAACTGATATGCATTAAGTGTTTCAAACGTGCCTATCATGACGCTTTCTAAAAGTTTAGGTCCATACTTAAAAAAATCAAAGAACTATTTATCCCCGTTAGCTATTAAATACCGTTTTTTAGATCTCACAGCTATTAACCTCTAGCTCTACTTCTTACAAGGAAATACACTCGACAAGCGTGCCATTAGTCGTAATTTGTAGAAATGTACAGAAATTCGCGTGCGGCTGATGTTACCTCCCTGCTTACCCTCGGGGGAGCGATGCGCTGGCGCAACGTAATTGTCGCTCCGAGACTACATGCGCGTGCGACTTAGATCTGCGAGCACTTGAGATATGTATCACAGGAAAAATGCCACGCTTTTTGTTGATGTTGGCGATGTGTGTGTGAAAGTGTTCCTTGTAACCTATTTACTGAATAAACATCATTTATCATTTATCATTTATCCTAAATCAGCAGTGTGGTCATCTCTTACAAATTTGAGCCTCTAGACAGAATATCAAAAGTCGCTAGAAAGTCTCTAAAAAAAGAGCTGACTCAGATTTTTTCTGGGAAAGGGACCTTGGGCAATTAAATTATAATTTAAACACATATAAAAATACTAAAGCCCATTTGTAGTGACTTAGTCGAATTGGCAACACTTAGCTCTAAATCGTAGTGATGCGATTACACTATCCTAAATCGTACACAATTTAGGAAGTCAAATCGGGACCTTCCAATCTCATTAAATCGGACTCTAACTGTTTTAACATGCTATTACACTTTCCGATTTCCTAAATTGGGTCCCTTGAAATCGGAAGGTGTAATTGTGCCTTTAGCTGAGATTGATACGTTTTAAAGAGACTGAAGGGATGCTTGTGCAGAAAAATTGGTTCCTTAGTTCACTGTCAAAAATCTGTAATGTTTATAATCACATTTTGGAAACAAAGGACATTTTAGGACATTTATATCACGAATTTGTACTGATTGTAGAATAAATACTAGATACCTAGTGCCCTTTTATCGTAAGCTCACAGAGAGAAGAGTCACACTCACAATATTGAGAACCATTTTTGAAAAAATTAGATTTAGAACATTATTTAATTGTTTTCTGGGGTGGTCTGTCTCACAATGACATAAAACATCAGACTGCCCAAAATATTTCAACCAGACTAATGTAGCATGACTAACACTGACGTGCGAACACTTCACACAATACCGCTGCCCCGATTGAAATGCAAACAAACGGAGCACAGAACAGTTGCAAGTCGTAGTGAACGGGCGCTGTAATGTGAATGCAGCATTATAGTCCATTCAAAGTTGAATGAATTCATTCGCATAGTGCGTGTAGACGCGGGTCTGCGCTGATAGTGTAAGGAGTGAGGGTGATAATGTTGATAACGGCAGATAATGAGTGGTTAATTACTTATCGGTCCGTAATTTTCGTGTTCTGTAACCCGTATACAAAGCTTGATTGCAGTTACCAATTAGATACTTAGGTGAAGTTATATGAAGCTATATTTAATATTTAAAACGGGTTTTAAACCTGTAAAATTTTGGATTGATTTTAATTTAAACGTTATTTTTCGTTAAACCGTGAACTCAATTAATGTGTTCATAGTAGGAAATAAACATAAAGCGGGTTCTATGTCCGCATGTTATAACGGGTGACTAAGGAACCCTACACTGCGTATGGCCCGACACGCACTTGGCCGTTTTTTCAATCAATCTCCGATTAATTCAGTCCTACCAATTAACAAACAAAAAAAATCTAAAAACAAACCAACAACTATTTCACAGTTCTCAATCAACACGTACAAACGCGCCGCCGTTAAGAACACGGCCATTACATGAAACTAGCAATTAGTGATAAATGTTATAATAAAACTAATTCTGTTGGTTTTAGCCATTTCCGCGTCAGTCACGGCGTCATTACGACCATAGAGCTCGAAAGTGTGAAGTCATTAAAGCTGCTGAATGGTGGAGTATTGTGGGATATGATTATGGGTTTTTGCGGCTTAGACTTGGCTATATTTGAGATGATTGAGGGATTAAAACTAAACGTAATAGTCAAGGTGATTCGAGTATTTTAAACAGATTACCATATGAAGCACATTTTATTTCATTTAAAGATAGAAAAGAAATTTAAAATAAAAAGGTTTTTATTTTTCCCTTTTTTGTAGTGGGCCCCCATTATTTTTGGTTTTTATTTTTCCCTTTTTTGTAGTGGGTCCCCATTATTTTTGGTTTTTATTTTTCCCTTTTTTGTAATGGTTCCCCTATTGTCGCGTCTCCTTAAAGTTTTTAATTGTGTCTGCTAATGAGGGGCTTGACGGGTTAAGTTGTGTAAACAATACATGTAGACAAACGATCGCCAGTAATCGCGTGTCATTTCCTGTTAGTTATTGCAGAGTTCAACTGTCTATCTCCAAAGATCTTCATCAGATCCTAATGATATACTAAAACCTTCCTTGAAAAATATGCATTTGAGTAACGAAAAACCCATCCAAATCGGATCAGTAGTTTTTGAGAAAATCGCGGACAAACAAACATACTTACATACATACATTCGGGTCGAATACAGAACCTCCTTTTTCGAAGTTGGTTAAAAAAGTTTCGGAAGTTCGTTAACAAATCAAAAGGAGTATATTTTCAGGATCGTAGTATAACTTGTATAACAGAAATGCGAGGTCAAATTTTAAATAGTGCTACTGCCCATAGCGCAAGTTTGGTCTTGTATGGAGTACAGCTCTCATCTTTGGGACGGATCTGTCAGGTACCAGCTTAATGCACTAGAAGCAATTGAGAAGTGCGCCAAGATGACAATCGGCAATTATGCACTCGTCGAGTCTAAGCTCCATAGTCTTGAGCATCGACGATTTGGGAACCTACAGCTAGGGATTGGAATTCCCTGCAGGAGTCTGTGTTTCCTGATAGCTACAACCTGGGAGTCTTTAAGTCGAGAGTGAATAGGTTACTTTTAGGAAAGCGTGCTTCATCTTCGACCACATCATTGCTGATAGTGGTCAAACGCGAGCCTATTATTGATAAAAATAATAATAATAGAAATCGATAACGGTCTTCTAGAACGTAAACCATGGAATCGGAAACAGGAACTCACAATCAGTCGACAAAAGACGATAACCCTTACATTTATTATCCTCTAATCGTCTACTTCCTGAGTAAAACTCAAGTTTTATACCTTTCCGCAGTTTAATTCCCATTCCTGCAGCAAATCTGCAATGGTTGCCAGCTATAAACACTCGATGCCGTAACGTCTCAGCGAGGCAGTCGCTAGATAAGACCCCGACATATATCTGTTACACGATCGACGTGCGCGGTTTAGAGATATATCTTACTGTTTTACCAGCTAATAGGAAAATAGAGAAGGTTTAGAGTTGCGTTCATCATCATTATCATTAATTTCAACCGAAAGACGTCCACTGCTGGATATATGTATCCCCAAGAGTCGATCCTGTGTGTCTGGCATCCATCGGCTACCTGCGACCCTCATCAGGTCATCGGTCAACCTTGAAAGAGGCCTTTCTACGCTGCGTCTTCCGGTACGCGGTCGCCACTCCGGAACAGAGAGTTGCGTTCGCAGTTAACAAAAGTGTGTATATGTTCTAAGGTATAGCTATAGCGTCTGGCTGCCCATCCAGCACACGAAGCATCCCCGGAATGACACCCGCATAATCAGCCTATGGATAATGTGAGCTGGGATACAGGTTTATCTCTGTGAGGGCAGCATAAAATCGCAAATAATCTTTTTAGATTACTCTTGTGGCGAGCCTTAAGGGGGACACGAACTGTTAATCCCGATGGTAAGTACTTCAATGATGCAAAGCGGCGGTTTGTTTTCTCAGAATTTTCAAGAGCAAAACCTCATAAGGTACTTAATTGCATTATAACTAATTAGCTATGCTTTAGTTCCCTGTACCTCTACCATGACGTCTTAAAACCATCATCTTTTCAGAATGAGAAACGGATAGTGCTATTCTTCCTGTATAACCACGTCTCTCTCTCTCACCGAAAACATGATGGTTAAGACGTCATGGTAGGGCAGCTGTTATCTATTTGGTGTATACCTACTGGACTTCGAATTTTTAAGTGACTTGCCGATATCGAGTGTGCTCGTTATTGATATCGACAAATCTGACTGCACCGGCGCAGGTTTTATAAGACACTTGATACAGTCGTTTGCGTTTGTAGTAGATACCTAGGCGAATATTCACGATTTCATCGCAAGCTCAACGGCTACTCTGAGGACCATTTAGGGACATAACTTTTCGAAATAAAGTTCTGTCTTTTCTCTGGGAAAGGCATACGTTTCTCTAGGAAGGAGGTAGGACACGAAATAGAATATTGTTTACTATATTATACACTAGCGCCCCGCCCCGGCTCCGCTCGGATACAAATTGTTTCTATTAGTGACAACCGAGTTAGTGCAAAGGAGTTAGCGGGGGTTCCGTACCATAAACTGAAAAAAAGCCATAAAAACACGTTTCTAGTAGGGGAGCCCACTTGAATTTTTAATTTATTTTTATTATTTGTTGTTATAGTGGCAACAGAAATACACATTCTGTGAAAATTTCAACTGTCTACCTATTATGGATCATGAGATATAACCCGTTGTCTGACAGACCGACGGACGGACGGATAGCGGAGGCTTAGTAATAGGGTACCGTTGGTTACCCTTCGGGTACGGAACCTTAAAAACGGAAAGTACTAGGTAGAGAAGAAGAGATATTATTAAGTTAACCCATCCCATTTTACTTCAATTTTTTTACAAAATCTCTACTTAGGTACGTTCTCCGGCCACAAAAGTCTTTGTATTTAATACAAAAGCTTCCGATTGCAGTAGCCGCCCGGTTTTATGGCGATGTTAGTCAGCGATAGCCTTCTAACTACTGTAACGTCTGTGAGCTCTGACCCTCGCCACGCTTCTGTGCTTGGATTGTACAAGTGAAACTATCGTAGAGCATTACACTTTTATGGCACTTATATTTGTGAGCAAATGGGCCATTGAAGTTGACAGTAGGAGTGAATAGCAATCCCAATAATAAAACTGGCCAAGTGCGTGTCGGACTTCGCACACTTAGGGTTCCGTACCAAATGAGGGAATTACCAAAGAAAAAATCTGATTTATCAACATACTAGCTGCGCCCCGCGGTTTTACTCGCCTAGACCGCAATAAAAGGTATATGTTAATCTAGGCTATAAGCTATCTACATACCAAATTTCATACAAATCAGTCGAGCCGTTTGTGCTTGAAGAAGTAACAAACATACACACTCACAAACTTTCACATTTATAATATTAGTAGGAATGGTATTTGTTAGAAAATATACGTAATAATAAACATTATCACCAAATTTCAAGGTCGGTCAATGGAAAGTTAAAAAATTCTTCGGAACAAAATTTTGTGACAGACGACGGACAGACAGACAGACGGACACGTGAGTGACAGCAATAGGGCTCCGTTTGAACCCTTTGGGTACGGAACCCTAAAAACTAGTCGGAACCTACACGAGTAGACTTCCTACATTAGAAAATAGGATACTTTTATTCTGGTAGGCGAAGTTGCTGGCGGAGACTGGTGTTTTTTTCCAATATTTTTTTTTCTAATTATCATGTTACATGTGTTTTAATTGCTCCATCTTTTTTTAATTTTATTTTTATTCATGATATTGGTGCGGATTCTGTTTTGCACGAACTAAATTTAATTTAGGCTATTCCTGTCTTTTTCTCTCTAATGTAACAAGAAAGAGACTTACGTAAATTAGAGCTGTCAAATTTAGTTGAACTAATATTTCCGTACAAATTAAGGGTACACGTAAAAACATGTCGATTAAAAACACGGTAAAGCGCAAGGCGTAAACTAGTTTGACATCTCTAACTTAGTTCATAGCTATAGCCGTCCTATTCTCGCACTGCTTTTTAGTAAAAGACAGCTATTCTCTAATTTTAGTTTAGTTATTAAATAAGAGAATCGGCACCATTGTAATGATTTTACACTATTTAGAGCACTAACTTCATTATTAACATTTGTGGACATGATATTCATTCAGATTTATTAGTGTTAGTATATATAATTATGACAATTGATATCGGTTTTCTTTTATATACCTAGTTTCTTTTTATAATGTGAATATGAGAACACCGTAGACTCCGCAGACTCAGATTATTATCTCATACCTATTATATTGGAAACATTGTATATGTATAACAATAATTTAAATAATTCTGCTGCCGAGCTAGACGGGGCTCCTAGCTATCCTTGTAATTTTCCTTCTATTCAATATATGACAGTTACGTTTTCAAGAGTTTTCAGGCCCTGACAATAATATAATTTAAATATGTACCTAATCACAGTGTATGGTGTACGCCGATTAATAAGTGCTCCATATTATAAATAAAGCCTACTGTTATTAATGAAATATACGTCTTAACTCGTCATGTGTTATTCTTCATTCAACTCGTCATCTACGGTCCTCCTACTCTACGAACTCCTCTGCGTGTCACTCCTACGTTCTCCTCCCAACTCAACGTCCTCCTCTGCGTGTTTAAATAATTTATTTTTTATTTAAATTAAAATTATTTATTTAAATAAAAATAGTAAAACCATGGAGTTTCATGCCGGTTCTTCTCCATAGAAAACGACCAAATGGAACCGTGCACTAGCTTTTGACGCTTTATAATTGCCATAGGCAAAAGTTAAAAAAAAAAAAAAATTGAATTTTTGAAAAATATGCTAAAAGACTTATTTTGCTCTTAAAGAAAGAAAGCACGCTACAGATATGTAAACATAAGAAATTCTTATTAGCCATAACATGGCCAATAACGCTGTCCCCACGTTAAATATTGACGTACATTTTAATCAGTTCTTTGTTTTACTCTAAATCAATAACCCGCACCACAAGCTGTCATTTTCGCGCCTCGCCACCATGACAGTTGTGTTCAAAGACACGCACTTGTCGCTGGCCGCAAACAAAAAGCGCGCGATGACCGTTATTGAGCCGAATTCGAAAGTTGAACCATACGGGACGAGGTTTGGAAACATACGGGACGGGAGACGAGACACGATTTGAAATCGTGAGGTGTATCGCCTGTTTATGAATAGGTATGAATTAGTCGTAAACTGTAATACTGTGGATAACGTGCCGGTAGAAACTACTGCATGTATTGATGATTAAGTTTAGGTTTTCTTGAAGTCTGCAATGCTAACGAACATTACCTACATAGGTATACTAGAAACTGACTTAGGGTCAACTCACACCGAAAGAGCGGCGAAGGGCAGCGCAAGTCGCGCGGATGCCCGCGGCGCCGCGGGAATCCGCGCGACTCGAGTTGTTTCTCATGCGATAATAAGTATTGTAGTAATGAAAATAAAGCTAAAATTCATATGACACTGAAACTGCGCTGCCCTTCGCCGCTCTTTCGGTGTGAGTTGACCCTTACGCCTTCTTTGCAACAGGCAGATACCTTAAAAATTAAAATGATCAATGAGTCATTTTCAAACGCTGAATCTAAGTCATGTAAGTACCTACCTGGCTTAGATTCAGCGTACATCATCAGTACATTTATTTATTTATTAAACTTAAAAACACTATCTTTACAGGATGACCCCAATACACTAGTGGTTTCCAAACACCCAACCAATAAACAGAAAAATCAACTTACGGCTAATACTTAAAAATATAAAACAACTTTAAAATCATCTGAATCTGCACCAATACTTATATAATTCTATAATAAATATCAAACTAAACCTTTTTAATGTTTTATTTAAAAAAAAACAGACTTAACACAGAATATTAATATTTAAATAGGTATAACTAACAAAATTCAACAAAACTCTTGCGAATTCACTCAGATTGCACGAATATATGTCAATCCTCTCATGCACTTCATTTAGTACACATGTTGTGCGGGTGAGGGGTGTTCTTGACATCGGTTTGGTTTACATGATGTACTCATGATTTAGCTAAGTATAATATCATGGTGATAAATTCCGGTAAAGTTCATAAAGCAACACAAAGAAGAGTGGAGGAAGAGGTAACTTCGGGAGAGGCCAAGTGGCGCCCTCATTGAAAAAAAATCGTAGCATAGCATAGAAAATAAATATTAAATAATCCAACGTCACGTTTGTTACAAAGAGGATAAAGTATTTTTACGTTGTTAAAACAGTTCTCAGAATGTTTCGTACCCAAAGTAGTAGGCAATAAAACTTTTTACAAAAAAAATACAACCGACTTCCATAAATAAAACTAAAAAATGCAAAATAACTTTAATTTCGGAAGTCGGTGTTTCTAGTTTGGTTTCTTCGTTATTTGACACCGACTTCCGAAATTAAAGTTATTTTGCATTTTTTAGTTTTATTTATGGAAGTCGGTTGTATTTTTTTTGTAAAAAGGTTTTTATTTTTCACTTTTTAGTTGTTGTACCCCATTCTAAAACTAAATTAATAGTAAAGTTATGCCCGAATTGATAGCCCCAAAAATAGGGAATTTGAACATAGTTGGTGAAATTAGGGAGTATCAGGTTGAACTGTACAAATCTGTATACCTCTTCAGAGCGTATCAGCGTGATGTAATGTTGTGAAGTGGTGAAAACAATATACAGACATGCGATTGCAGCAATTCCGGAAGGTTAGCTATCATTTATTGAAGAGTTCCATTGTGTATCTCCGAAGTTCTTCATCAGATCTTCACCAAATTAAAATGGGACCACATGTGAAGCAACAGCTTTCAAATAAAAATTAAATCTTCAAAATCGGTTCACGTAGTGAAAAGTTATACATGAAAAAAAAAAAAAAATACAGTTGAATTGAGAACCTCCTCCTTTTTTTGAAGTCGGTTAAAAAGTACCAAAAACGGCCGTTTCTGACACTACGTTACTAACAAACGTGACGTTGGATTCTTTAGTATCTATTTTCTAGGCTATGCTACGATTTTTTATTCAATGAGGGCGCCACTTGGCCGGTAGTACGGCCTTAAACTGTCATTACTTGAAACTAAGTATACCCGTCTTTATATTTTGACGTAGGTACCTTGTTCCCCAGTGATCGCGATATCCGTTAAATTGGGAACTAATTGAGCATGAGCGTTGCGCGCGCGCCGTCTAATGTTACATTCTCTGTTGACGACGTTGACGTATTCAGGTAATGATGCCATGATGTATGGTGTTTAGACGAGATTTGATGTCAGATATGTTGCATGCAAAGCAGGAAAGTTTATATAGGTACTATGTAGAAAAAAACATTTTACAAAAAAAAAAAAACTTTAATTTCGGAAGTCGGTGTTTGCATTTTATTTCTTCGTTATTTGACACCAACTTCCGAAATTAAAGTTATTTTTTAATTTTTAGTGTATTTTCTTTTTTGGAATTCGGTTATTTTTTTTTTGTAAACAGTTTTTTATTTTTCACTTTTTAGTTGTTATACCCCAGAACTAAAAACCCCAATAGCATAGAACGTGGAATTTAAACATAGGTACTCGTAATTGGAGAAAACCAAAACGTCTTCTATGTATACGTATTTTACGTTTTTGTTCAGTTTTTCAAAGAGCGCCTCGGGAGTATACTCTTTCGGGAAAAAAAAAAGAATTTTGAAAATCGGTTCACAACTGACAGAGAAATCGGTGGACATACATAAAAAAAAGAAACATACAGTCGAACATTACCTCCTCCTTTTTCGAAGCCGGTTCAAAAGCGGTGAGATGAGGCTTTATTAGGTACGTTTTGCTAGATTCATTTGCCAGGGTCGCGTAATTGTCTGGCCGCTCTGGTCGCTCCTCAAAGAGTTGTCAGCAATAAGGACGGGGCCCGTCATGGCCGATGCCTGCCCGGGGGCTGAGGATAAATTCGAAACAGAGTTACCTCGCCCCCGGGCACTAAGGGCAGGAAGGAACAGGGGTGGGTTTTAGTCAGTAAGAGTCTGACACGCCCTCCCGCTCCACCCAGAGCGGGAGAAGTCATTGGATGATTTTCCACCAGACAAAAAAAAAAGGGTCTAAAGTGGAGAAAAATTTGTCGTCACGGTTTACATTGTAGACTTTTGTCGACGGAAGAATAGAAACATTTCTTCTCTTCAGTTTTAACATCGCTTGCTTAGAACGGTAGAAATCTTTCTACAATCTGTCATTTTGTCTATTCTTCCGTCGACAAAACCCGTTTATACGAAACGGGTTTTGTCGAAACAGAGATAAATAGATAAATTCGAAACAGAGTTACCTCGCCCCCGGGCACTAAGGGCAGGAAGGAACAGGGGTGGGTTTTAGTCAGTAAGAGTCTGACACGCCCTCCCGCTCCACCCAGAGCGGGAGAAGTCATTGGATGATTTTCCACCCGACAAAAAAAAAGGGTTTAAAGTGGAGAAAAATTTGTCGTCACAGTTTACATTGTAGACTTTTGTCGACGGAAGAATAGAAACATTTCTTCTCTTCAGTTTTAACATCGCTTGCTTAGAACGGTAGAAATCTTTCTACAATCTGTCATTTTGTCTATTCTTCCGTCGACAAAACCCGTTTCGTATGGTGGTCATGCTACGCATGCAGGTGAGATAGTGGTCAAACACGAGCCTATCAATAATAATAAAAAGATAAAACGTATCAAAGTTCAGGGGTGGGGGCGCTGTTACGTCACTTTTAGGTAAAAAGCGGTACATTTTTGACGTAGGTAAGTGTGACGTTACGCGAAATTTCAACGCACTGACGAGTCACGTCAGGGCGTTGAAATTTCACATGGCCAATATTTTTCAGTAATATAAATAATGAACCAAAAAGATGTTTTTATTTAGGTATCCAGTCATTGTAAGTAAATTCCTTCAAGAACAACCTGACTAATAATTCACAAATTACACTCATAGGTATGTGTAAATAAATATCCAGTTTCCACATTCATATCTTAAAATATCCTTTCAACCTAACACCGCGACAAGTGATGCTAATCCGACAGCCGGTCAAACAGAGCCATTGGACAGGTTGACTGAGGCTCGAATACATTCTAATGGTAGGATTAGAACAGATATGTCAATAGAGAGTTGAGCATTTCTTACTGCTTAGATTATAGATCAACTTGGTGTCTTAAGTATAATACCCACAGTTCAGTTATAAGCCGTTAGATGTAGCCCACACATCATGCTTAGGTAGGGATGGCAAATAAAGTTATGATTGGATGACAAGTCTTTCGGTAAAGTATCGCAGTTTTGAGCGCAAACTGTTCTCAGAGGAATAAAAGAAAAAAAAATAGGTACCTATGTTGTTTTCAACTTTTCTACCGCCTACAGTACGCGCCAGATAACTGTGGAATACAGTACATTGATCTTTCCCTAATAACTCTTCTTAAGTACCTGAACAATTCAAAATTAATCGTTTTTCATTATTAGACAATGTTAAGGATCACAAGAGATGTTGATTCGGGACAGCTTTGTGTCATTATTTCCGTTTTTTAATTAAAAATTTCAATAAATGTAGGTGGGTCAGTGAACGTTATTCCATGTTTATCTGGTGCCTACTATAATACAACATTGTCACCTCTACCTATTACCTATCCGTACATAAATAACAACGTTCACCTGTCCCAATGCAGAGCAAAAGCGTCTTCTGAAACAGAAAAGGCACGACCATTTATCGCCGCACTTCCTCCAGGTGGGTTTTCGATTTCCCACACGCACACTCAATAGTGCTTAAACCGAAATGGGCTTACGATCACAACCGCACCTAAAATTGACAAAAACCGCATACCGACGCATAGCAGTAACATCGGTAGGTATTCGTAACAATGCATAAATTGTAGGCGGCGCCGGCGCCGTGGGAACTGCTAAATGAGGCACAAAGATCGGTCATGTTGCGAAGTGTATGTATAGTGGGCTCAAAATACTGTGAAAATAGACCAATTTTGGGGGCCACTGCAGTTATGTTCTTAAGATCCAACCCTCTCCTATTTTCTCGCATGGCAGATCGATTTCCGCGTAATAGACGTGACAATACCCAAATTTGTCAACAACAATATAATACGGCACTTATGCAAAAAAGTGTCTTTTGCATGGCTCCAAAAATTTATAATGTACTTCCGAAAATCAGGAAGCAGTTAAATGATGTAGCATTCAAAAAGAAAGTTATTAATTTTCTAGCAGATAAGACTTATTATAATTTGAATGAGTTTTTGGAAGAGAAATTGTGAATGTAGTTCACATTTCTATTATTTTTTATTTTATCTTGACATTTTTGAATAATTTGAATCGGAGTGACATTATAGTTTGATTATTGTATTAATATTTGCATGCCATTGTTTAAGGCAAACGTGATGACCTGTTATTATATTTCTACTAACATCTCTTGCATGCTGACATTCCATCCATCCCACCATCCATCCATTACATCATCCATCATCATCATTTCATTCCATTTTTTAGCTAGGATTTTTTCATTTTCTGTTGCTTGCATTTGTGTTGTATGTATTGTACTCATGTTTGTGCAAATAAATAAATGATTATGATTATGAATATGATTAGCCACGTATAAAGCCACTCTGCCACTCGAAATATGAAAAAGAATTCAGATGTATCTGAACCTGGCTTAACTGTTTCATGCTTGGATGCAAATAAACCAAGATCATAATTAAGTACAAACTAGAAATAAGAACACAGAAGTAAAAACATAGAGCTACAGAAGCTAGAGCACGCACTATACAGCTTATATCGTTATATCCATATTACGATCTTTAGAGCCGATTTCACCATTCGCTCTATAAACTAAGTTTTACTGAACTAAGCTTAGCGTAAAAAATAAAATCATAAAAAATATTATAGTGAGTTAACCTTATAAGATAGACATATGCTGTTACGGATTTTTTTTTTAAGAACTTTAAAGGAGAACAATTCCGTCATACATAATTTTTGCGTAACAGCGCACGCAACTGCAGCTCTCAAAAGGATGTTTTTTTTCCCCTTATTTGCCACATTTTTCATTGATGCTTCGCTCCTGTTGGTCGAAGCGTGATGTTATACAGCCTTCCTCGATAAATGGACTATTCAACACCAAAATCATTTTTCAATTCGATCCAGTAGTTCCTGAGATCAGCGCGTTCAACCAAACAAACAAACAAACTCTTCAGCTTTATCAATCAATTCAATTCAATTCCCTTATACCTTCCCTCCCCCCTCCCCCTCCTTCCTTCCTTCCCTTTCCTTTAGGTACTTTAATTAAAAATTATTAGTAAAAACGACGACGACGTTTTTAAAACGTCGCAAACTGCGCGTTTAGAATGGGTGAAATCGGCCCTTAGTCGGTTATTGAAGCACTCCATTATAACATTACTCTCCGCCTGGAGCAGTCAGGTATAAACAGAACAAATTACATTATTATACTACCTACTGAAAATGGCTGAACTGGGTATGATGATCCCAATACCAAAGGGGTACCTACAACTCCACTGACAGAGACATTGCTTTTAAAGCTCAGAAAAATGCTTGCGATCTTTTACCAAATTAGAATCGATTGATAGTTGTAAACCATTTTTTAAGGAACTTAGTTTGGTCACTCTACTGTCTATGTACCAACATGAAATGGGAGTGTTTGTTCGCTGTAACCTGCACTTGTTTGTAAAACTACGCTCTCGCCGTTATCAGAATATCATTCATGTTTCCTCTCATAACACCGTATTTTTCGGCAAAAGTGAGTATGGCCCTAAAATATATAACAGCATATCTGCAGCGACCTGCAGCTATTAGAAATATAGAGTGTCTGTGATCCTTTAAGAGGTCTTTGTTTAAATTCCTTTTAGATACATGTTTTTATTCTCCATCACTGAGTTTACTACTGATAAACGGAGGTATGACGATTCTGACTTGCTAATTAAACACATAGGATTGTATTTATTGGTTGAGTATGAATGTGTTCATTATCTAAAATTGTAAAATCTGTTTACCTAATTGACATATTTGGCTGGCCTGTTGGTCTAGTGGTTAGTGACCCTGACTGCTATGCCGGAGGTCGTGGGTTCGATTCCCACCCAGGACAAATGTTTGTGTAATGAGCACGATCATTTGTTCTGTGTCTGGGTGTAATTTATCTATAATATGTATGTATTTAGAAATATATAAGTATGTTTATCAGTTGTCTAGTACCCATAACACAAGCTCTGCTTAGCTTGGGACTAGATGGCGTTGTGTGATAGTTGTGGAATATTATTATTATTTTAAATTGAATCACTTTTTTAATGTTATCTATTGACATAGCACCTTAACTGTAATTGTTTGTTTTATGTTGATTTTGTACGCCATATATTGGCAAAACATAGTGCACATATTTTTGACGATATACTATCTGTAACTTATGTTTTAAAAAAAAAAAAACTTTTTAACAAAAAAATTAACCGACGAAAAAGAACTAAAAAGCAAAAACTAAATAAACCTTTTAAGTCTTGAGTAATGAGCTTATTTACCTATATAAAATATCAAATTTTATATAAACTAATTTTGAGTCGGCGCCAAACAACAATCTGATTATTAAATATCTAAATTTAAGTACTTACAAATGAAGAAGTCTGTAAGTAGGTAATTAATCATTTTATTAATTGGCGCCGACTCAAAATTAGTTTATATAAAATTTGATATTTTATATAGGTAAATAAGCTCATTACTCAAGACTTAAAAGGTTTATTTATTTTTTGCTTTTTAGTTCTTTTTCGTCGGTTAATTTTTTTGTTAAAAAGTTTTTTATTTTATGATTTTTTGTGGCTCGCATCATCTTTTAACACTCTGAGGGTAATTTCTAATTCTTCGTCATTCTTCTTGCCACTGAGCTGATGATATAACAATCCTTCCATGAAGTTCGCAGGATATTGACCAGTTGAGGTTACCTCCAATATTGTAAAGACGTCTTTTCGACAAAGCATATTAAGTGGTATTTGTCACTAAAACCAGTTTTTATATCTGACTTCTATTGTTTAGGAAAGGTATGGTTTCCATCATCAGCTCAGTTTCATGATGTGATGGTTCCTAAATCCAAATACCTGATTCAGTTATGAAAAGTAAACAGAAACAATAGTCGTGCCCAATTTTCGAGGTTCTCTCTCAATTTTTTCAGGATCCCATGATCAGATCCTGATGTCCTTAACATGGGACCATCCTTGAGGTATACCCTATCTAAGAAAAAAAGAATCCTCAAAATCGGTTCATAAATAACGGAGTGAGGGCCGAACATACATACAGAAACGCTAAACGTGCCCACAATTTTCGAGGTTTTCTCTCAATTTTATCAGGATTCCATTATCAGATCCTGATTTCCTTGACATTGGACCACCCTTGAGGTGTACCCTATCTTACAAAAAAATAATAATCAAAATCGGTTCATAAATGACGGAGTGAGGGCTGAACATACATACAGAAACGCTAAACGTGCCCACAATTTTCGAGGTTTTCTCTCAATTTTATCAGGATTCCATTATCAGATCCTGATTTCCTTGACATTGGACCACCCTTGAGGTGTACTCTATCTTACAAAAAAAGAATAATCAAAATCGGTTCATAAATGACGGAGTGAGGGCTGAACATACATACAGAAACGCTAAACGTGCCCACAATTTTCGAGGTTTTCTCTCAATTTTATCAGGATTCCACTGTCAGATCCTGACTTCCTTGACATGGGACCACCCTTGAAGTGTACCCTATCTAACAAAAAACGAATAATCAAAATCGGTTCATAAATGACGGAGTGAGGGCTGAACATACACAAAAAAAAAAAAAAAAAACATATATACGGTCGAATTGAGAACCTCCTCCTTTTTTTCGTCGGTTAATAAATGATAGATTGATCAAACGTTAAAAATCTGCATACGATAGCAATCGTTCTGAACTCATGCTGTGTACACTAGCACGCAAACTGAATTGTAAATTTTGTGATCCTAATTTGATGACGTGATATGCAAATTCGTTGTCAGCTGGTGATTGAAAGCATTATAAAACTCCGACAAGGTCGGTAGGTAAAGAATTGACCTCATTTATATTAAAATTGGATTGTGCTGTGACGGAACTGGGAGAGAATGATAGCGTGTCGGTTGACAGAGTAAGTAAGTAAATTTTATTTCACAAATAAAATTTAAAAAAAATACAACCGACTTCTAAAAATTGCAAAATAACTTTAATTTCGGAAGTCGGTTTTCCTAATTTTTTTTGTTTCTTCGTTACTTGACACCGACTTCCGAAATTAAAGTTATTTTGCAATTTTTAGAAGTCGGTTGTATATTTTCAAAAAAGTTTTTATTGTTCACTTAAGGTTTTTTAATTTTTTTTATTGTTGTTGTACACCAGAAGTAAAACTAAATATTAAAGTTATGCCCGTATAGATAACACCAATAAATAACATGGAATTTTAATATTTGGAGACAACCAAACCGTCATCAGTGTATACATATTCTTTGTTTATGTTGATTTTTTTTAAAAGTGCTGAATCAATTTCGATAAAATAATTAATATGGGACCATCTCTGAAGTATGACCTATCATACAAGAAAAGAATCATCAAAATCTATTCACAAATGGCGGAGATATCGCGTAACAAACATACAAAAAAAAAAAACATACAGACGAATTGAGAACCTCCTCTTTTTTGAAGTCGGTTAATAAAATAAATGGTCTCGTATCTCGTAGGCGAATTGCGCAGTGACTGACCAACTGAACTGACAAGCATGACGTATTCAATGGCTTCCATTTTGTTATCACCATATTCCCACGAGAGGAAGTTGGAAATAAACTTTACTGGGTTACTTTTCGAAGATGGGTGGGCTTCATCTGTGCAGGACAAGCAACATGCCTGTAATATATGACCCTCAGCTTGAAATGTCTAAATTCTTATAACCCATGTGTAGCTACGATAGTATATAAGCATAACTTTATGCATATGGTCATCATCATCAGACAGATAACTTTTAACTTTATCTACAGCATTTTAAAGTCTCTATTGGAGTACACTGAAAAAAATCCTTGTTATAAGTCCATGAACAGGCCATTGTATGAGCACAGACATAATAATGCGTTAATGAAGGACCTTATGTGTTCAACAATAAGGCAATTTATCAAATGGGGCGCTGTTTGAGTTCTGTTGGCGTGTTGTTATTCAAATTCGGCCGGCTGACAACTCTATAGTTTTGCATGGCGGCGCGGTTTTGTTTTATTTGGCTCGTGATAAATGCGAATGCTTTGTGTTCGTATGCTATGGGAAATGGGAATGCTTCAGTAAAGTACATCGCAGTATATTTCACGTGAAATACCAATGTGGATGGTTATTCCGTGTTTATTTGCAAGCGAAAGGAAAAGGAGAATTTACCAGCTGCGCCTGCGCGGATTAAACATGTAGCTAGATAGGATTTTTATTAAGGCGCAGTTGTACGACTTCTAGTGGTTTTTAATTGAACATCACGTCTAAACGACTAGTTTTATTTCTTTGAAAAAAATATGTTTTACTTTAGACTATTTCCATCGTAATTTGATCTGAGAATATTTGAAATTATATTTTAATAACATTGTGTAATTAATTTGTAAATTTATGTCTAGCGCGGATATAAAATTGAGAATCACGCAAAAACTATAAAGCGTATTTTTATGAAACTTTCACCATTTTAAAGATCATTTAATTATTTATAATTTAGTCTTAGTGTTTAAGTTTAATACTTCTTGTTTTATGTGTAATAAATTAATAATGCGTCTTATTTCGGACAGCGCTCCTTGATGGGCGAGTCCTATTACTGGGTGGACATACGACGCATTACATTAGCTCAGCGCAGAACACGCAAGCTAACCACTCGAGGTCATTGGCAGCTAATAGCGTCTTAAATACGATGACCCTTTCTTTTTTTGGTGGGAAATCTTCCAATGACTTCTCCCGCTCTAGGGAGGGCTGAGACTGACTAAAACTCACCTTTGTTCCTTCAGTTGCCTGTGCCAACTCTCTTTCGAATTTATCCGCAACCCCAGATAGGCATCAGCCCTAACAGGCCCCCGTCAGGTACTGCTGAAGTGCTGACATCTCTTTGAGGTACGCGCCGTCGTCGTCGATTCGGGTCTGGTCCTTATCGGACCGTGAGCAACCCATTACTCCCCGTCCGCAAGCCCGCGCTTACGGTGGCTGGGAGTCGCTTTACGTCTCCCGACGCCCGGGGCGTCTCCTGCGGAAATACGATGACCCCTGGTTATAGTGTGTGCTATGTATTTATAGACACCCTAGCGACCCGCTCCAGCTTCGCACTGGTACAAATTATACACTTAAACCTTTACCATCAATCACTCTGTTTATTGGAGAAAACCGCATAAAAATCCGTTCAGTAGTTTTTGAGTTAGTCGCAAACAGACAGACAGACGCAGCGGGGGACGGCTTATAGAATATGTAGTGATATGTGTTAGGAAAGCAGTAGTGCACTTACGAGAGAGGCAATTATCTAAAAGCAACCACCACTAGAAGTAATAAGAGATAGGTACTTTGAATAGCCTCTGATATAAAGACAATGCAACAAAGAACACAACAATCTGGTTCATTTGCATAAAGTTACTAGTGAGAAAGCAAAAAAAAAATGTTTGTTAATTTCCCATTTTCCCATAACATTTAGCGAGTAATTATGATGGAAAGTCTTAGCGCCACTTCTAGTAACAATGGTAATTGATTTCACAGTTGGACAGACGGACAAAAAGTTCACACGTGTATAACGATAGTTGAACAAACATTTAATAACTAATTCTGTTTGAAAGCGTGACCGAAACATAAGGTTATGCGAATGAAAGATTTATCGCATCGTGTCAGAGATATCCATTAAACATATACAAACCAGTTTATGTTTGGTTTTATATTATAAAGTTTGACCAATATGTCTAGACACGAAACTATTTTTCGGTCTTATCTGCAAACATAGAATCTGCTTTTATGTGTAGGTTATAAATAACTGTCTAATGCGCTACCTACAAACGGTTCGAATTTCTGCTGGAAGAAGGCGGCATAACTTTTATATTACCTTTCACACACAACGCCAAGCCCGTTCCATCGTACCACTAGACGTACGGAGATGCAACAGCACCCGTATGTGGTGGACATCCCACCCATTCGCACAAAACATTTTGGAAACACATTCATTGTGCGTACAGCAACGGAGTGAAATTCCCTGCCGGAGTCTGTGTTTCTTGATGACAACCTTTTGTGGGGAATCATCCAATGACTTCTCCCGCTCTTTCGTGTCAGACTTTTACTGACTAAAACCCACCATTGTTTCTTCAGTTGCCTGTGTGCCAAGGGCCGCGGTAACTCTATTTCTTATTTATTCGCGACCCAGATAGCTACAATCTGAAGAGGTCTTGAATAGGCAAGCGTGCACCAACGTCGATCACATCATCGCTTACCATCAGGTGAGATGGTGGTCAAGCCTATCTAAGATTAAAAAAACATTGAAGTTAATAACACTAAAACTTTTATGACGAACATAAAATCAAATCATTATTATTCAGAAAATTAATATATCTAAACTAAACTTGGGATTTTTACTTTTAACACCTATACGTCTTCGGAACATTCATATTTAGTATACCTGTCTGTATTATGTACGTAATCCAAATTTAAAGTAACAAAAACATCCAAATTAAGACTTTAGCCAAAATACTCAGACACTACGTATATGTATTTATTAAAACCAGTTCTCATAGAAACCAATAAATATTTTATTTGGCTATAAACATGAATGTTAGGTATTATTATTTCTCCAAACTGCAGATATAGCATCGTGATATATGGACGGGACGGTTATTAGTAGATGAGCTATGGCAATATTCTGTCTTTGGCAATAAAACTTATAAACGAATTTCTCGATGCGGTTACAAAGCTTGCAAAGAGCTTTTATTTTATGTTGCTAGCCAATATCTATAGAATACTTTCTGCATTCTTAGAAATAGTAATTAATTAATGATGAGTCTTTATGTCCATGCTTTATGGCATGTGTTTGATGTCCCCGCAAATTAAGTTATTGTTGTAGATATATCTGAAGGCACCTCAGTCTAAAGCTAAAGTCTTCCAAAAACAGTCGTGAGGCGGCTATGCCACAATAAGTTTTTATAGACTTTGTTTTATCTGTAGAACAATTCTGTCTGCGGAGGCCTTTATTCCTGTTTTAGCTTCTACCATCGGTACAGTTGAGTTTCTAGAATTATGACTATTAATCTATAATAATAATTAAGTTTGTACAGTCCTGAGCAATAATATAGAAACGCCCTTAAGGCGTATATATCCGCCAAGTGGCGCCCTCATTGAATAAAAAGTCGTAGCAAAGCGTAGAAAATAAAGATTAAAGAATCCTATGTTGCATTTGTTACAACGAGGATAAGGTATTTTTACGTTGTTAAAACAGGACTCAAAATGTTTCGTATCCAAAGTAGTAAGCAAAAGTGTCATAAACGGCCGTTTTTATGTGGAGGTAGGCACTAAAAATTCAAATTCATGTAGCAACATTAAATCGCAAAAAAAAAGTATGGTAACTGTGTCCAATAACTATTTAAACACTGCTGCGCCCTGCGGTTTTACCCGCCTAAACCGGAATAAAACGTAGCCTATATGTTTATCTAGGCTATAAGCTATCTACATACCGAATTTCATTCAAATCGGTCCAGCCGTTTGAGCGTGAAGAAGTAACAAACATACACATTCACAAACTTTCACATTTATAATATTAGTAGGATAGGAAGTAGCATTAAATTGTGTCAAACTTAACTACACAATTTGTTAAAGAAATATTGATAATAATGTGTTGTTAATATTGACACAATTTAACGTTTACATAATTGGGTTAAATTGATAACTAAAAAAATCTAATTAGTACGTCAGTTCGATTACCAATAAATTAGGACACATATTTTTTCTTATGTCACGTAAACACAAAATGAAGACGATACAGTGCGTTGAAATTTCGCTTGACGTCACGCCTGAGTTAAAATTGTACCAATTTTTACCCTAATAGCAATTAGTGTTGCCAGTTGGTTGGGCCAACAATAAATGCTATTTGGGTACTCAAAAATGACGTAACAAGCCCCCACTCCTGAATATTGATGCGTTGTATCTTTGTAATTTTTAACAGACTTCAAAATAAAAAACTTTTTAACAAAAAAATTAACCGACGAAAAAGAACTAAAAAGCAAAAAATAAATAAACCTTTTAAGTCTTGAGTAATGAGCTTATTTACCTAAATCAAATATCAAATTTTATATAAACTAATTTTGAGTCGGCGCCAAACAACAATCTGATTATTAAATATCTAAATTTTATAAGTACTTACAAATGAAGAAGGGTGTAAGTAGGTAATTAATCATTTTATTAATTGGCGCCGACTCAAAATTAGTTTATATAAAATTTGATATTTTATAAATGATTTTATTAATAATGATTTTTTGTGGCTCGCATCATCTTTTAACACTCTGAGGGTAATTTCTAATTCTTCGTCATTCCTCTTGCCACTGAGCTGATGATATAACAATCCTTCCATGAAGTTCCCAGGATATTGACCAGTTGAGGTTACCTCCAATATTGTAAAGACGTCTTTTCTTCAAAGCATATTAAGTAGTATTTGTCACTAAAACCAGTTTTTATATCTGATTTCTATTGTTTAGGAAAGGTATGGTTTCCATCATCAGCTCAGTTTCATGATGTGATGGTTCCTAAATGCAAATACCTGATTCAGTTATGAAAAGTAAACAGAAACAATATTCGTGCCCAATTTTCGAGGTTCTCTCTCAATTTTATCAGGATTCCATTATCAGATCCTGATGTCCTTGACATGGAACCATCCTTGAGGTATACCCTATCTAACAAAAAAAGAATAATCAAAACCGGTTCATAAATGACGGACTGAGGGCTGAACATACATACAGAAACGCTAAACGTGCCCACAATTTTCGAGGTTTTCTCTCAATTTTATCAGGATTCCACTGTCAGATCCTGACTTCCTTGACATGGGACCACTCTTGAGGTGTACCCTATCTAACAAAAAAAGAATAATCAAAATCGGTTCATAAATGGCGGAGTGAGGGCTGAACATACACAAAAAAAAAAAAAAAAAACATATATACGGTCGAATTGAGAACCTCCTCCTTTTTTTTCGTCGGTTAAAAAGGAGGAGGTTCTCAATTCAACTGTATTTTTTTTTTATGTGTGTTTCCTCATAACTTTTTACTATGTGAACCGATTTTGAAGATTTTTCTTTTATTGGAAAGCTGTTGCTTCACATGTGGTCCCATTTTAATTTGGTGAAGATCTGATAAAGAACTTCGGAGATACACAATGGAACTTATCAAAAAATGATAGCAAACTTTCCAGAATTGCTGCAATCGCATGTCTGTATATTGTTTTCACCACTTCACAACATTACATCACGCTGATACGCTCTGAAGGGGTATACAGTTTGTGTAGTACAGTTCACCCTGATACACCATAGTTTCACTAACTATGTTCAAATTCCCTATTTTTGGGGCTATCAATTCGGGTATAACTTTACTATTCATTTAGTGTTAGAATGGGGTACAAATAAAAAGTGAAAAATTAAAAACTTTTTCCAAAAAAAACAATCGACTTCAAAAACGAAAATACGCTAAAAATTAAAAAAATAACTTTAATTTCGGAAGTCGGTGTCAAATAACGAAGAAACCAAACGAGAAACACCGACTTCCGAAATTAAAGTTATTTTTTTAATTTTTAGTGTATTTTCTTTTTCTAAGTCGGTTGTTTTTTTTGTAAAAAGTTTTTTTTTGATAAAGAATAAAACTTACCGACTAAATAGAATTATTATGTTTTTACCCTGTAATCATCCCAATAACCCTATTATTGAACACAGTTAGCATACTTATTTTTACGAAATAATGTCGCTACATAAACTTGAATTTTAAGGGCGTTTCTATGTTATAATTGCTCGTGGCTGGACAGTATATGACAACATATTTTCATATAAACACTAGAAAAGAGAGGCGTCGTTTGCTCAGCGGTCGCCGTCAAGATGTATTTGTTTCGAAATTGGTGGTGGGACTTGATAACATCTAAGACCATTAAGATCTGACAAATTACCTATTTAACTGTTACAGCTCACAATTTAGGACCCATTAAATTAGTTTTTTTAATCTGTGGTGCTTTGGCAACTGGCCCCACCGCAATTGTAAATGTGCCTTTGTGCCTAATGGACTCGCGCACGAAGGGTCCCGTACCATATAGAAACGGCAAAAAAATCACGTTTTTTGTTTTGTTCTGTGTCCTGCTTGATTAGGAGGGAAGTGCAAATTATGTTTTTTCTTACTCCTCCGCTGTTCTTTTCTTACTCCTCCGTGTTCTTTTCTTTTCTGATTAATTTCGTTGCGGAAACCAAGACAGTTTACGTTTAACAAAAGTTAGATTTATGGATTTTTCAGCCGTATGAAGACAGTCTGTGTTTGTGCACAAAAGGTTGATAGATTAGGTAGATAAACCGGAATCAAAATCCTCTTTATATAAGCCGTAACAAATAGCTAATTATTTCTGTCGGTTTCATAGATTGTTACAGTCTTATTTTTTTTTTGGGGGGTGATGGGAAATCATCCAATGACATCTCCCGCTCTGGGCGTGTCAGACTCTTACTGACTAAAATCCACCCCTGTTCATTCCCTGCCCTGAGTGTCCAGGGGCGCGGTAACTCTGTTTCGAATATATACAGAGATATTTTAAAAATAACCCTTAAAATAATGTTTTTTCGCGATTTCAGGTTTGACCCAAAGGTAAAAGTTGTTTGTTATCATGAGGACAATCACGTGTTTAATTATCGGTCACTAATTACCAGTCATCCTATAGATTCAACAAACTTCAAAAACTTTCTAATTCGAAGTCAGGTTCTTTTCGCCGGACGATCAGTTCTCGTTGCTACATTACTCCGTTGGCTACGAGAAATTTGGCCTGAAAAAAGGTATTTTCAGCAAAGGTGCATGTAGTGTGCTGTGGAGATTATATTTTTTGCTACTCCTCTGCTGTTCTTTTCTGATTCGAAACGTCGAGGCAATGAAGGTCGACGAGTCCCGGATAAACGATTAAACTGTCTTAAATTGGGGGGACCCAATTCGACGTTTCTTCTGGTGGTCGCCACTGTTGATCTGGCTTTCAGGAGTTGCTGTGGTTGGGAATAGAGTGGTGGGTTAGTCCCATAAAAAACGACCCACTCAGTCAACAGCCGAGTAAATCAGGTGCACCAAAAACTAAAGAATTAAGTACCATAGAAAGAATGCGAAATATCCCAAAAGTAACCTTTATCGTCTCATAAATAAACAGAACCAAAATCGGAGATAATATCATGTCGCAATTAATTGTGAGTGTTGTGAAGTGCGGCGGCCATCAATAAAAGACCTCCTCGCTGCGCCGGCGCAGGTGTGAAGCCTCTCACTCCATACGTCTTGCAGATTAGCACACTTTAATATGTAAAACTTGAGATAAAAGTTTTGTGTTGACATGAGGGTATTAACGATGAGGATAATGTATGACATGAGTGTTTTTTTTTTTCGTTTTGTTACAAGTAGAGTGTGAGTGTTTTTTGACAGTAACAGTCTTCAGTTTCGATATTCGATTTCAAATAAATTCAGCGTTTGATGGTTTATTGAGAGTAGAAACATTGGCTAGCAAAATTATGTTGATATTCTACAAAAGCCACAAATCTAGAGCTGAAGGTAAAATCGAAGCTGCCCAGGGGTGGAGGATAAATTCGAAACAGAGTTACCTCGCCCCTGGGTACTCAGGGCTTTTTTTTTTGTGGGGGAAATCATCCAATAACGCAGTAATAACGGATAATAGCGGATACATTCTTAAAATGAGTTACCGCACCCCTGGGCACTCAGGGCTGGGAAAAACAGGGGTAGGTTTTAGTCAGTAAGAGTCTGACTAAAACACCACACCCTAGAGCAGGAGATGTCATTGGATGATTTCCCACCCCACAAAAAAAAAAAAGTTAAAATCGAGTAGTCGTAACAGGCAACTATTTCAAAAATAGGCCTAAACTAGATTTCAAATTGTGATCTATTTTATAGCTTTTTAAATCGGGACAAGTGGCAATGATCTAAAGACGAGGCAATGATAATACATATGTGCCTTGGTGCCTACACAAGTATAAGTTTAAAATATAAGTAACTAGCTTCTACCAGCGGTTTCGCCTGCGTGGTATTAGTACTTCCTCCCATTATAAATTATAGCTTATATGTTATTCTGAAGTATAAGCAATATTAATGTAAAGTTTCATCAAAATTCATTCAGTAGTTTTTGCGTGAAAGAGTAACAAACATACATCCTCACAAACTTTCACATTTATAATATTAGTAGGAATCAACACACAAAAACAAGTTAGCTAGCTAGCAATATTTCCACGTAGCAATAAAAAACCATATTTCTATCCATGATCGAAGCCTATTCTTATGCTAAACACAATATCAGATTAGCATAATGATATTTTCTCATTCATAAATAAAATATTTTTCCATACACAACCTCTGAACATGGTGGGCGTCAAATGGCAATAAAATGTTAGTTCTTATAATGGCGATAAAAGATTTTATGTTGAATTATGTTATTTTTTACTTTTTTATCTTTTTAGTTAACCTGTATTGTCCCACTCCTGGGTAAAGGCATCCCTCCATTCCTTCCAATAGGGTATTTTACTCTATATGAGAAAAAAACTAAAAATATAATATTATTGAGATAGCTTAGGCAAAACGCAGTCGGAAAATGTTAGTTTTAGTTCATAAAACTACAAAATAATTTTTAAAATTCAATTCAAAGTTTTCAGTTTTTTTATTCGGTTTTTAACACCATGGAATAGTAGCCACCATGTTATACGTCATACGGTTATGTAAACTATAAAGTGTAACTTTCAACTCATCAGCGTATCTATGCTTTGTACTTATATTTACATAGCCAACTGACGTCATGACCATAGAGCAATATGGCGTCCACTCCGTCCAGCGTTTTCGTCAAATTGAGCGCGAAATTTGAAAATATAAAATTTAAATGCATTTTTATGGCACTTATTGTTTGAATAAAAATTTTGTTTTTTTTATTGGTTTATTAGCACTATAGAATATAATTTAGACACTTTTCAAAAATGGGTGTAATATTCTATTCTCTATGAGCTGTGCTTCTTCACGTCAATTTGCCAGGAAGCTATCCAAGGCGTCCCGCCATCGACACAGAATAAAATCACTTTTAAAGTTTAATATTTTTCAAACGAATCATTGAATCGAAAAATAGTTTGAACGATACCCCACACTAAAGAGTTACCTCGCCCCCGGGCACTCAAGGCAGGGAGGAACAGGGGTGGGTTTTAGTCAGTAAGAGTCTGACACGCCCTTCCGCTCCACCCTAGAGCGGAAGAAGTCATAGGATGATTTCCCACCCCCCAAAAAAAAAAAAAAACGATAGCCCACACAATAGTATAGGCGAGAAAAAAAAGTCAAGTCATCCCCACTTTACATGTATGGATGGGAGCTACCATAAAAAAAATCTTTTTCAAGATTTTATTATTTCGTTGTCGTCGCATGATTAATATTATATATCCATGGAGAATTACAGCTTTCTAGTACTTACAGTCTCTTATATGCCTTTTTACGACACATTTAATAAAGGCTGTGTTTTTTTTGTGACGAAACTTTTTTATTTTTTGTTTAAGAGTAGGTACTATAGGGACCTGGAGCAGCTTCTCTTAGTGCTGGTCCCTGGAGATTCCTTTTACGTTCCTGGGGGTTTGTCTTACTCGCTAGCGGTGCGAGAGTGTGGTGTATAAGAGTGACTGCTTATGTGTGTTGTGTTATAAAAGAAAGTGGACTGGCACACAAATACGTTATATTGAATAATAAAATTAATACAAGTGCCCTCTTCGAGCGGGCTAGGAGAAGTCTACCTAAAAACTAAAGTCTTCCTTATACTTCTTAATTTTCAATCGGCGTTCCAAGAGTTTCTAGAATGTTCCAAACTTCCAACGTGCCAGTCTCCACCATAAGGTTGCCAACATAAGGTCGTCACAGTACCTTTATACAGGGTGTAACGGAAAGGTGTGGTCATATTTTAAGAACTGCATCTGGCCATCGATATGAACAACTTTATTCAAGAAAAAGTGAGAAAATTCTCAAATTTTTTTTTTACCCCCCATACAAATATTGATCAGCTGATGATCACTTTGTATGGAAAGTCCAATTTTTTTTTTGGGATTTTTTTATTTTTTCTTAGAGAAAGTTGTTCATTTCCATGGGCAGAACCGGTTCTTAAAATATGACCACACCTTTCCGTTACACCCTGTATAGATAAAGTTCGTTAAGTATATTTTTGTTGCATGTAGATAAATGTAAATAATTTAAAAAAGAGTCAAAGAACCTTTTTTAGGGTTTCGTGGTCCTAACAAGGATAAGAAACCCTTATAGTTTCGGTCTGTCCAGATGGACAGACAAAACACAGATAAAAAAAACACAGCCTTTATTAAATGTGTCGTAAAACATAATTTTGTTGTTTATGGTTGTACGCCTTGACATTTGGGAGCTGAAAGGCCATTGTTCAATAATACGCTGCCATCGGATAAGATCGGCCTTAACTCTACCTGTGGAAATCTTAAATTCTTATTATGAGAGTAAAATCTGTTAACTTACTCTTGCAAGTAAATCTTCTGTCCCCCTGTTAACTTAGCATCTGTCTTGCGAGTAAATCTTCTGTCCCCCTGTTAACTTAGCATCTGTCTTGTGAGTAAATCTTCTGTCCCCTGTTAACTCAGCATCTGGCTTGCATGTAAATCTTCCCTAGTTATTTACACCAACCGGTTCAAGATTAACCAGACCGGCACGGGCATTAGAAACATCAAAGGTTAATCAACGATCAATTAAACGAAATTAATGAACTAAAACATACCATAAAGATTAGGATCATAGACAACACCGTACCATAAATAGAAATGTTAGAGAAAACCATAAAACACTTTCCTTTAGAAAGTTACGTCACTTTTTGAGACAACCGTCAAATTATCTTATTACTACCTTTATAGATATCTCGGCAAGGGCCAGCCAGTCCTACCTACTGAGGGTTCCGTTTCCCAAGAAAAAGTGAGAAAATTAAAGACTGTCCCCTGATTTCTGAATTAACTTAAGGTAGAAGCGCTAGGGTAGCCCGCGAAATTCAAATATTCTTACGTTTTTTGCAATTTGCAGGTCAGTATCAGGTTGTATGTTGGTCAAAATATGATTCGCGGCCGTAGCAAGTACGTATTTACAGAACTGTAATCATTAAAATCATCAATACAACTCTCTCAGTTGGAATTTATGCCAAATGTCATAATTTCATGAATTACTTACATGTAACATCAATTCTAACGGAAAGAGTTGCATTGATGATTTTAATAATTATAAATCTATAAATCCACACTTGCTACGGCCGCGAATCATATTTTTACCAACATACAACCTCATACTGACCTGCAAATTGCAAAAAACGTAAGGATATTTGAATTTCGCGGGCTACCCTGGAGCTTTCACCTTAATAACATGTTACTTTAAGCCCTGACGTTACAAAAGTTCTTAATTCAAAGTTCTTATGTTCTGCTCGTGTGACTGGAACTTTGCTTCAACAAAAAAAAATAAAAAACATTTGTTTTATAAGAATTTTTAACGGCCATAAACCTAGGGAGGATACAATAAAAAATCCACTTTTTTATGGAACTATAAGCTTCTGGACTCTATGTTTTTACAAGCTTTTTAACTTGCAATGTTTCGTTTGTTCGGGTCAAATCTTGCAAGTTGAATTTTTTAGAACAACTTCCTCTTATCCTACGGAGGTGGCTTTTGACATGCTGGTACAGTTTCGATGACAATGTATTTTTATGGTAAGCATGCCCTTAATCGCCATTCAGAATAAGCTCCAGAAATGAAAACATTAAAATTATTATATGAATTTAAAAGCTTGTACTGCCAGGTACCGCGGCGTTTAATATTTAATAAAATTTTTTTGCTTTTTTAATAATAATAATATGTATGGGAATCAGTAGTCCTTTTGTGCAAAACATTATTACGATGCATATGTTAGATTACTCTAAGATAAGGTAATGTATTAATTAGCAACAATAAAGATTTTTATTATTTATAATATATAATTAAAATTATCATTTCATAAAAAGCGTCCAAAAGGGCCTCTGCAAGTTGGTTTCTGCTCCACGCACGCCTTCCAAAGGTCCGGGATCTCAGGGTCCCAACAAATCTAAACGAATAAAATTAATAATTATAATTTTTTCTTTCGCCCTGCCTCACTGGTGCGGCGTTGAGCGGTGACGTGTTAAAATATGTTGTCTTCTCATATCAAAAGACTTTCCTTAGATTCAAACCCTACAACAAAGGTAGCCTAAAATCACACCTAATCACCGTAAAAATTTCATAAACAACCCATTAACTTCATTATCAGATTACTAATCTGGCTCCCCGGGTGGCCGGACCGTCACTTTGGACACCTCTCAAGTTACATTCCTTAAGAGGGCTTCCCGTCTCTTGCCACTGTTGACAGTAGCTGTCAAATTAATTACTGGCATAGTTACAAGGGTGCGCAGAGATTAAGGTCTTAGGGAATTGTGATGACAGGCGTATAAGTCAGGTAAACGAAGTGGTAGCCCTCCGACGTCGGGAACAGGGTCAAAGCTTCCGATACCTACTTGAGTCGCAGAAAAAGGAAACGAGAAATAAGAAAAAAAAAGTGATTCCAATTGATGTTATAATTTCTACTTTAATGAACATAAACTTTATGCCAGTGTTAGTAACTAAAGTTGACTAGTGATATTGAATGAGTCATAAAATATGGTTAAGAAGGAACAGGGCCTGAGAGGAATTTACAAAATAGGTATTTGAAGAAAATATTGCCATCGCCCGCCTTCAAGCCTGCCCCCGTAGAGTGCGATAGGGACAGCCACAACTCAGATCGATTTTATCACAATTTATATGACGAAATCGACGTTTCGTATTTCCCTTTTTTCTCCTCGAAAACTGAGCCGATTCAATTATTTTTGGCACCAAATTTTTAAGAAAGAGTATGTCTAGGTCCCTATTAAAGATAAAAGAAATAAAATTTTTCGAATTTGTCTGGTAGTCCTCTAAGAACGGCGGTAAAAATAGGGCCATTTTTGTCATTTTTGGAGGGTCATATTTTCTTTACTTATTGGTTGCTGAAAAAAGAAAATGACAGGGACGTGTCAACTGCAGAGCTTGACTTTATGAATAAAAATGAGCTCTGGAGACATTATTCAGAAAGAAAAAAGGGGAATACATTTGTATGGAGAATCGCAGCCCCTGTTCCCTCTTAAAGCTTTGAATTTTATGGGTATTATAATTTTATATATAAATACAAACAAATACATACAATACCTACATACATATTATAAATGATAAATGATGTTTATTCAATAAATAGGTTATAAGGTACACTTTTACTTTGGGTAGTAGATGATAGTGGTTTTCCTATAAATACAAACAAATAGATACAATACCTACATACATATTATAAATGATAAATGATGTTTATTCAGTAAATAGGTTATAAGGATCACTTTTACTTTGGGTAGTAGATGATAGTGGTTTTTCCATAAATACAAACAAATAGATACAATACCTACATACATATTATAAATGATAAATGATGTTTATTCAGTAAATAGGTTATAAGGAACACTTTTACTTTGGGTAGTAGATGATAGTGGTTTTTCCATAAATACAAACAAATAGATACAATACCTACATACATATTATAAATGATAAATGATGTTTATTCAGTAAATAGGTTACAAGGAACACTTTTACTTTTGTTTGTTTTTTGTCAGTCTCTTTTATAGTATTCTAATTCATACAATATGGTACTGGTCAAATCATATGAGAACCATGTACGTTAATATCTGAGATGAGCTTTTGAAGAAAGCACCACGCAGGTTTGACGCAGGTTTGAGTATTTTTTTACATGTTCGGAAACTAAATCGCGAACGCAATAATATAGTACCTACTTCAGTAGTATAGGCATCGTGTCGTGCATATAATATAACTGTAACACATCCCGTGGTAGAAATGTTGACCAGCTAACAAGATGCTGGTGGGACTGACTGCCCAGGGTGCGTCGGACGTATATTTAAGTATCGCTATTCTTGAGTAATCCACACTCAAATCCTGTACACTCTAGGCCCGTGTTCACAGCACACCAATGCACGCAGAGGGCGTGTCTAGCTAGCCCTTAATCAGTTCCCCTGCAATTTGCATGCACCACAGTGTAATGTATGTGCTGCTCGGACTTGTAATTGTTAAGTAATAACAGATCGGCAGATATCGAGATCTGCCTGTGATCGGCGCGGCTCGTTTGTGCCTGATACTGTTTGTATAAGGCTGTAAATTGTTAACTGAAGTATGTGTGGGCGTAGGAAGGAAGTGTTCCATAGATTTAAGATGGATATACTTCTAATTCATTTTCTTAATTGCTGAAGGCCCGTCCTGGAAAGCTTTGACGGATTCACTGACGAGCTGCTTCTAGGCCACTCTGTCTTCGGCTCTTCTCAGAGCAGTAGTAACCGTGAGTCCCGTTGTCCTCTTAATCTGTCCTGCCTCCCTAGTCAAATAACTTTTATAATAGCGCTAACGCTAACGCTTCGTGCAAAATGTATGGCTACGACATTACTGGGCATGAGTCACGTGACAGTTCATACATTTTCCACGAAGCGTTACAGTTGGCGCTATTATAAAAGTTTTTTGGCTAGGGGGCTGACCAGCGTGTAGGTGATCGCCCGCGCGGCCTTTTTCAATAGACTTTTCCAACTACAACCAGTTTTTCCAAGTTATCTGGTTGTCTCCCGGCGATATGACCAAATTAACTTAAGATTCGTTGGTAGCAGATCGTGGACAGCGTAGTATACTTAGTGTTAAATTAACGGATCGCGATCGAAACACTGAACTGCGCTCCAAAACGCAAATAGTTGACGTGGCTCAGAAGGCTGCTCAACTTAAATGGAACTGGGCTGGACATATCTGCCGCATGCCGAACGAGAACTCAAGATTGGTGCCCTGAAACTGAAATACTCGGCCGCGGCAGACCACAAAGGAGATGGCGGGACGACTTGGATGTCTTCCTTAAGAATTTGAAAGAGGTAACACAGAACCGAGAACGGTGGAAGGAATGAAGGGGTCCTTTGCCCAGGAGATAGGCAGTAAGGGCTAGATATAATAATAATTATCTGTGATGCGATTATAAAACAACGGCGGAATGTGTTGATTATTAAACCGTACCATTAAGAGGGAACAGGGGCTGCGATTCTCCACATAAATGTATTTCCCTTTTTTCTTCCTAAATAATGCCTCTATTGATCTGAGCAATCATTTTGTTTTCCATAAAGTCAAGGCCTGCTGTTGACATGTCCCTGTCATTTTCTTTTTTTGAGATACTAATAAGTAAAGAAAATATGACCCTCCAAAAATGACAAAAAATGCCCTATTTTACCGGTCTCTTTAGAGGACTACCAGACTAATTTGAAAAGTTTTAAGAATTAATAAGGACCTAGACATACTCTTTCTTAAAAATTTGGTGCCAAAAATAATTGAATCCACTCAGTTTTCGAGGAGAAAAAAGGGGAATATGAAACATCGATTTCGTCAAAAATTTTGTGATAAAATCGGTCTGAATTGCAGCTGTCCCTATCACACTCTACGGGGGCAGGCTTGAGGGAGCACGATGGCAATAGTTTCTTCAAAGGTGTAAGGTTGGTCATTGTGATTAAGGAACGCTATATATAAAGTTGTAGGTAGGTACGTAATGTATTGCATGACTACAAGAAGGATGCTATGCGAGCTTTTCTTTCCAAAGTTGAGCAACCACAATCCATCTTATTAATACTCGTAATATATATGCGAAAATTAGAATGGATGGAAGTTTGCTATTCAATCACGTCAGAATGGCTGAACAGATCTGGATGAAATTTGGCACAGAGATAGACTATAGTCTGGAATTGAGGAATTTAAGCACTAATTTCACCACGCGGATGAAGCCGCTGGCAGGAGCTAATGATAAATTTTTCGAAGTTCAAAATTTCAATACTTACACAAATTACGAGTATGTTTTAGTAGAACAGTCAAATTAACCAAAAGTCATGAGCACGAGAGAATGCCATGCAAATGAGTATTAATCCATTTAAATATAACTGAACCTTGAATTAGGTAATAAATACATACTGCCATTAAATTGTGAATTACTTCGGAAAGCTATTGAATCGTTTTGATATTTCAAACAGCATGAAATTCCGCTTACTAATAACGCTGTTTAAGAAATCACAGCACTAAGATTTTGTTCAGATGCGTGCTTTTTTTTTTCTTTTTTGGGGGGTGGGAAATCTTCCAATGACTTCTCCCGCTCTAGGGTGGAGCGGAAGGACTTGTCAGACTCTTACTGACTAAAACCAGGGGTGGGTTTTAGTCAGTGCCAGGGCCTCCCTGCCCTGAATGCCAAGGGGCGAGGTAACTCTTTCGAATTTATCCTCAACCCCCGGGCAGGCATCGGCATGACGGGCCCCGTCGTGTTTGCTGACTACTCTATGAGGCGCGCGTGGAACACTTCGCGCCGTCGACTCTCGGGCCTGGTGCTGATCGGACGGCGAGTTACCACCTACTCGCCGTCCGCAGGCCCGGGGTTTCAGGTGCATGCTTGAAGGCGCACTTATACGTCTTCTATTGATTTTTAATTAAAGATCACGTCTAAACGACTAGTTTTATTTCGTTGAAAAAAACATGTGTTACTCTAGATAATTTCCGTCGTAATTTGATCTGAGAATATTTTAAATTATACTTTTATAAAATAGTGTAATTAATTTGTAAAGCTATGTCTAACGCGGATAAAAAATTAAAAACTATGCTTAAACGCATTTTAAAGATCATTCAACTATTTATATTTTAGTATACGTGTTTTAGTATCATATCTGTTGTTTTATGTATAAAAAATGAATAATGCGTTTAATTTCGGACAGCGCTTCTTGATGGGCGAGTCCTATATATACTGGGTGGACGTACGACGCATTACGTGAGCTCAGCACAAAACACGCAAGCTAACCACTTAAGGTCATTGGCAGTTAATAGCGCCTTAAGGCCAGAAATCAACAAATATTCACTAATTATTTCAATTAGCGACGTAAGTAAAACAAGGGGATTACTTCACTCTTTCTACTCCAGCTCGATCTCTGACCATCAATTTAACGTTTCTAGTTTCCATCGAATGTTTACTCCGTTGTCATGGTGACTGAGTCGAGTAGAGGTCTTCTTAACTGACTTGAGTAGTATTATAAAAGCGAAAGTTTGGTTGAATAGTTGTTACTGAATCACACCAGAACGACTGAATCGATCTGGATGAAATTTGACTCAGATATAGCTTATAGTCTGGAATAGCACATAGGCTTTAATTTGTAATAAGGGAAGTACGAAGGTAGTTTCATCATAAATCTTTATAGTAAGTTCTTCCTATCAACGTCTACCTATACCAGCCTCTGCCCGGGGGTGGAGGATAAATTCGAAAGAGTTACCTCGCCCCCGGGCGCGTAGGGCAGGGAGGAACAGGGGTGGGTTTTAGTCAGTAAGAGTCTGACACGCCCTTCCGCTCCACCCTAGAGCGGAAGGAGTCATAAGATGATTTCCCACCCCCCAAAAAAAAAAAAAAAACCTATACCAGCCTGTCAGTATCTTGGACCTACATACTTGTATAACAGATATTAGCACATAATCCCTTTCTCTTAGTCGACATTAGAACTTGCGAGAATGTGTGGGAGTAGTCATATCTCTGAATAACAATAGCATATTAACCTAAATGTGGAACAGCATATAAATTGTTGACATTGAGCCATAATTATTACTTTTCCTGACATAATATTCGGTTATGATTGTTAGTGATCTTAGCAATCAATTTTGATAAACGTCAAGCTTACACGTCATTTTCTTACCAAAGCCTTTTAATGTTCTCACATGATTCAATTTACAATTTAATTTATAATCAAACTGCCTAGCCTTTTTAACCGACTTCAAAAAGAAGGAGGTTATCAATTCGGATGTTTGTAATTTTTTTTTATATATGTCCGGGCTCCGTCATATATTGACGGATTTGCAAAATATTTTTTATTTGAAAGGGGTTTCTTCCGAAATGGTCCCATTTAAATTTCATATAGATCTGATAATGAGTTTCGGAGACAGACAACGGAACTCTTCAAAAATTGACAGCAAATCAATCGCGATTGCTGCGATCTAATATCTATGTATTGTTAACACAATTTAATGGGGAACCACAACTAAAAAGTAAAAATAAAAACTTATTTACAAAAATATAGCACCGCCGACTTCCAAAAAAGTGCAAAATAAATTTAATTTCGGAAGTCGGTGTCAAAAAACGAAGACAAAACCAGAAACATCTTGAAAGTCGGTTCTATTTTATTTCAAAAACATGTAGTCGGCTTCCAGGTTACGGGTAGATGCAGCTGATTATCCGTATTTTACATGGAGTAACTTCATCTCTGACCTGCATAACCCAGTTACTGTTACAGTTAATTTAATTCAAAACATTCGCAAACATAATTAAAACGACAAGAAATGTTTTATTTTTTAGGGTTCCGTACCTGAAGGGTCCAAACGGAGCCCTATTGCTGTCACTCACGTGTCCGTCTGTCCGTCGTCTGTCATACAGGTTTTACAGCCAAATGGTTAGAGCCACAGTCTTCAAAATTTCACAGTATAAGCATCTTGTTGTCCCAAAGCCATACAAATAGTCAAAAATACATTTGGTACGGAACCCTTAGTGTACAAAGTCCGACACGCGCTTAGCCGGTTTTTTACTGCGATGTGTATTTTTGTTGTCATAAGTAAGAAGTGTTTTTTAGTATTTAATTACACGTTTCACGAATTAATTAAAAGAAACTATCACACTTTTTATTAGCGACTAGGAATTTTTGCCCAATAGTGTACCCACAGTAAAACATAGAGTAACAGAGTGTCTATTACAGAAGGACTATTCCTACACGGAGTCTACTCACTTACATCGCCTAAATCAAAGAATGCACACTTTCAAACATACATCCACACCCCTATACGCACACACACAATCGCACATGATGCACACACCATCACACATCACCACACATTTCCCCCACATTTCACATTTTACTCTTACACACAACTATTACTGCTGACAAGTATAAACCGTAGATCGACACTGTCCGCTTGTTGTATAAATAATGGTAATTTAACACTTGTCTCTTAAAATACAGGTTAGCCTAGTTTAAGAGGCAGGGTTACTGTAATTATGTACAGAAATTTTGCAACACACTATAATGCCTACAAAAAGTCTACTGGTGAGATATACCTACTTGTGTACATTTCTGTAATTATTGGTAAATAAACTTTATTTATTTATTCTTTAACGTCTGAACCCAACCTTACTTGAACGTTCAAAGCCACCGCAGGTCCCTCACTAATTGAGCTAACGCAGATTATGTCTGAATTAATTAAACGTTGGAATTAATTCGGTAATTAGTAGGCTTATGAGCCGCCGTCAGAGCACAGCAGGACGCGACGACTTTATTCCCGGCGCGCGATCTTTTTCATATGTGGATTACAATGTTATTCGGGGAATGTTGGGGAAATTGATAGTTGGGAATTCCAATAATTTGATGCTGATTTTGTAATTAAGCAATTAATTTAAGTTGTGGTTGTTACTTGTGAGAAATTACATAGACATTAAGAGATGAGGATGACCGAATGGGCCAGCTTATATATCGTTAGCAAGTCATTCAGTTTACTGTTTGAGTCTGAATCCAACAAAGAGGACCCTATCCTGGGTATGGTCCCTATCGCAAAAGAGAAGTTTTTGCGTCTGTTAACACATAACCAGCCCATAACGCTCGCACTGCTGGGCCCTGGAGCCCAGACAGACAAAGAGATCATAACAGTGATGAGAACAGCCCTCCTCTCTATAAGAGGGAGTGGGCTTTAATCTACCCTGTGGGTTCTGTGCGGGTTGGTGTCTAAACTGTATATACATCATCAGCCTTTTGACGTCCCCACTGCTGGGGTGCTGGGGCACAGGCCTCCTTCTCTGTGAGTGGGTGTGGGCCGTAATCCACCACGCGCGCCCAGTGCGGATTGGTGGATGTCATATGTCTTCGATTTTTTAGTTCTAGGACATGCCGGTTTCCTCACGATGTTTTCCTTCACCGTTTTGAGAGCAGTGGTGATGAAATAATTTACACAAAGTAAAGCGCCTGTCAGGGTTTGAACTCACGACCTACAACTTGTAAGTCGCGGCTGTTACCACCGCCACTGCTCCAAAAATACCTCTATTGTAGTAAAAAAACTTTTTACAATAAAAAAACAACCGACTTCCAAAAAAAAGTTTGTATTTTATTTCTTCGTTATTTGACAACTTCCGGAATTAAAGTTATTTTTTAATTTTAAGTGTATTTTCTTTTTTAGAAGTCGGTTGTTTTTTTTTTTTGTAATAATGTTTTTTATATTTCACTTTTTGGCTGTTATACCCCAGAACTAAAAACCCCAATAACATGGAATGTGGAATTTAAACACGAGAAAACCAAAACGTCATCTATGTATACGTATTTTTCAATTTTGTTCAGTTTTTCAAAAAGTAATGAAGCAATTTCTATAAAATTTATATGGGACCACCTCGGGAGTATACTCTTTCGGATAAAAAGAATTTTGAAAATTGGTCCTCAACTGACAGAGAAATCGATGGCCACACATAAAAAAAAGAAAGATTCATACAGTCGAACATAGAACCTCCTCCTTTCTCGAAGTCGGTTAAAAACTAAACTTATTTGAAGTTTTATATAGGAAACAAACCCGATAAATCGTACGAGGCATCCAAGCACTAGTTTTAATAAGAAACTCACACCATACGATAAGGGAATCTAATATGCGGGAACTCAAATAAGATCAGGTTACTTAAATCAAGTGCAGGATACCAGCTCTTACCCGATAGTGTATCACCGACATCGTCACGTGTGTCCCGTCATCACGTGATCAAGTGGCGTGAGTCGTGTATAATAGGGGGGTGACAAAAAATATGTTGTGCTGAGCGAGCGTGTATCGATACATGCGTGATAGAAATATTAAGTGTCGGGGTGTTTGTGCAGTTTATGATCGTGAGTAAAAAGGTGGTGGTACTCGTAAAATGGTTGATGTTTATTTATGGAGACAACTATTTCCGCCGGCAATTACTTAAAATAGCTTTTAGAATACGATCTGGACATGTACCACTGAAAATTTTTTCCTTTTTAATGAAGAAATCTCTTTCACCTAACTGTATTGTTTGTAATAAACCAGAAGATGTCCAACACCTCCTTTTAGATTGTATTCGCAATAATTTTGAAAGGCAACATTTATGTAAAAAAATAAAGTTAAATGCATTAGATTTAGGTAAATTTCAGTGTATTCTGGCTTACCCTGCAAGCATTAAAGCTAAGCTTATTTATAAAGAAGAATGAGCAAAATGGTACCCGGCTCCAATAGATATGATTGTAGTGTCGTTTAAAAGGTCTTACCAAGAGGAACAATTTTTACTATAGCCGCCACTCTCAAATCTGATTGCGTTTGAAGATAAACGACAGTCTTACTAACTAATAAAAACCCTGTTCCTTCAGTTTCCCTTTGCTTTCCAGGGCCACAGTAACCTGTTTAGACAGTCTCGTGGCCCCGGCGATAAACATACATATACGAGTATATTAGTTACCACTTATTTATGTAAGAAAATGAGTACCAAGGTAATATTTTCGGCATTTCCGTTCATGTTTTCTATTAATAACGTTTTTACGTAAGACTGGCAAATGCACTCCTCATTTTAACTCGAGTCCCGTTGCTCCTGAGCGCGGGGTGTGCGCAAGAGCAGCGGGGGAGGGAGAGGAGGGGATCGACTGACACCAGACGTGTTCGCGTCCTGCGTCAGTCGCTCGTTCGTTTTGCGCTCGTGACGACGTTTAGCTGCTGTTTGAGTTTCTTTTGTGCTTTCATAACTCGGTTTTATTAACTACTGACCCCTGCGCTCCTACTGGACTTGTTACCCGCTCTAATTAACGCTGACCTGTGCTAGTGTTGTGGACTATACTGATTTGCTTTTCGAACTGGAATATCGCAATGGAACGTCTCAACTGTGTAATGTGTCGGCGAGCTTTATATACCAGAAGATACCAACAACATGTTTTGACAACTAATCTGTCAAGAACGCGCCCTGAGTTCGCTGCGTTTATTCATGAACATGCTGTTCTGGAGGTAAGCACTTCCATTATTATAATCAAGGTGTGGTTTTATTTCATCATCCCTTCGTCCGTGCCGTTTATACTCTTAATCTAAGTATAGCACAGGTGCTGCCACTTAAGACGGTCATTACCAATAACAATAGATAATGGTTAGCAGTACAAAGAAAAGGGCTTATCCTTTCTAACTCGATATTAGCTACCTGGACACTGTGCGCACGTGTGGAGTCATCGGACCTTCGAAAGTCACTTTTATTATTCCAATGCCCTATTATTTTGCATTAGCGTTCCATAAGCTTTATAAGTGCAAGCAAGATGGACATAGAGAAATGATTTATGGCCCGACGACTTTGTTGAATCTGCGCTTACTATAACAAAAGTGTTGTTAGGTTACGATCGACACTTTAATATTTTGTATTTACGTGACGTTGTTTTCTCAGTTTTTTAGCTTAGTTCCAAAAAAATATATATTAAATCATATTTTTACTACTTTCAGGTGGTATTCGATGGCACACGACGTGTGTGTCACCGATGTTGGCAGTCCGCTGATAATGCAGTGAGAAGACATGCGAACCCTGCCGTGCCCGTAGCAATGCCTGAAGCAATGCCAGATGCAGTGCCAGAAGCAATGCCGGATGCAATGCCGGAAGCAGTGCCGGATGCAATGCCGGAAGCAGTGCCGGAAGCTGTGCCGGAAGCTGTGCAAAATGTTCAGGAATTTCAAGTTTCAGAGTATACACGTGCTCCAAACACACCACGGCATTGTATATTTAACAACTGTCCAAACGCAACTCGCCATCGAATCCCAATAACAATTAAAACTCACATCTTTTGTGAATATAAGCTTTATATTCCAAATGGTGCAAGAGTGTGTACACAGCACTTAGAGAACAACGTTTGGGATGAGCTACCTCAAACATGTAATGTCACTCATGATTTTAATACAGAACAGTTTACTGACATTTGTGACATGTTAAGAATGGCCTTACAACGTGGACCTCGGCTAGACTTCAACACGAGAGGCGCTTTAACCAACGAAGAAATGCACTTTTGGACAGGACGCAAGTGCGAAGAGTTTGATAATATATTGGTACAAACACCTGCACTAAATGAAAGATGTAGAGAGCCGAGAACAGCATTAGGTATTTATCTAACAAAACTGCGTTCTGGGGAGCCAAATGAAAGACTTGCGACATTATTTAACATGTCACGACGAAAGCTCGAACGTTTATTGGTTATTGTGAGGGAGTGTCTCAGTAACAATTATGTCGGGCTGCATTTGGGAGTGGATCACATTGACAGACAACAATTATTGGAAAAAAATCTAACTATACCAAAAGCATTATTTGGAAATGAAAATAATGATAAGTTATTATTGATTGGTGATGGTACTTACATTTACATAAATAAAAGCTCGAACTTTTTATTCCAAAGATTATCCTACAGTTTACACAAGTTTCAGAATCTACTGAAACCTTTCCTACTTGTATGTACTGATGGATATATATTGGATGTAATGGGTCCATACGCTGCAACAAAAACAGATGCGCAAATAATGGGCGATATTATGAATGATGGACAACATCCATTACATTGGTTACTCCGAACAAACGATGCTTTTATATTAGATCGAGGTTTTAGGGACAGCTTGGACCTCATTGATGAATGTGGGTATGAATCCTATGTCCCACCAACAAAGAACCGCCAAGAGACACAGCTGACCACTGAACAATCCAACGAAGCTCGATCGGTAACGCTATGCCGGTGGGTTGTGGAAGTGGCAAATGGCCGGTTTAAACGTGATTTTAAGCTCTTGCGGCAAAAATATTTTAATAAGTCACTGCCCAATATGTTCACTGATTTTAAGATTGCCGCAGCTATCACGAATCACTTCCACCAACCCATCGTGGATAGCGTACACGCAGACGAATTCGTCCATATAATAAGGCAGAAAATAGATACCCCGAATCTTCTGCATATGTATGTAGAGAGAAAACGGCTTAACCACAGAAGAGTAGATTTTCAGAGGATGGAAGCGAGCCAGATTGAAAACTTCCCTTCAATGACGGAGGAGGATATAATTCTATTAGCGCTAGGTACATACCAACTCAAGCTGGCAAGATCTTACTGTGCCGAGCATTTATCAAATGGTCTATATATAATTGAAACGTACAGAGAGGGAGCACTTGATGATCTGCCAGACTATGGCATACACGAAGATGCCTGGCTTTTGCGTGGACGAATCCAGTCGCGACATGTCCGTGTAAAAACATATTTTTGTTATATATTAATCAGCAGTGCAAATAATATTGTCCAACAGTATTGCACATGTTTAACCGGGCGACGTACGATCGGCACTTGTGCACATATAGTGTCCATCGTATGGTACTTAGGCTATGCGAGGCATACGGGATTTACTGCTCCGGCATCTTTCTTCAATGCTGTTATAGTTGATACCGATATGTAATGTTTTAAATCTACTCACTTATTGATAAAATATATGTTTTGTATTTAAAGAATGCTTGTTTTCTTACTTCTTTTAATAATAGAATCCTAAATGTGTTATATCATGTTATTCTAGCTTTATTTTACTTATATAAGTAGTTTGTAATAAATTCTTCATCATTTATAAAACACAAGCTGTTCTCCGTGGTTTCACCCCTGCTGCTCGGCTCCTTTTAGTCGTAGCGTAGCGATGATATATAGCTTATAGCCTTCCTCAATAAATGGGCTATCTAACACTGAAATAATTTTTTAAATCGGACTAGCATTTCCTGAGATTAAAGCTTTATAATAATAAGTATAGATAGTGAGATTACTGCTTTCCAAACGTGAATAGGGACAGGCGCCATGGTAGACGTTTTTCTGCATCAAAATGTCTATTCAATGATATATTAATGAGGACTATTGGAGCGGGTACCACGTTCCATACATTTTTGCCCATTGTCCTTTATATATAATAGTCTTAAGAAAATCTTGTAAGTAACTAGTTAAGGATATGATGGGGCTGACATGACCTATAAATGGTTGCAAGTCCCTAATAAATAAAGAGAAAAAAAAATCCCAACTGACGAACAAACACCAAAGTGAAACTTATTAACAATGATCTCTGGAGAAATTGAAATATTCAACACCTTTGGCTGACATTGGTGATCAATTAACTGAAGATGTCTACTCGAAAATACGTGTATAGATACCCACAATTCAATTAGACAAAATCTGTCCTACAACCACGTCTTTAATTCAAAATCCCTTTTTGTGTTTTTGGAATTCTATGGACTAATGAGACCTTTCCCTCTGTGATACGGAAAGATAATTTTTCCTTCAAAATACTGTTTCTACATAGTCACCTCTAAACCCCACACTATTAGTAGAAAACATTAGCCAGATAGCTGGCAACATATTTCCGTAAAAGGCTTAGTGAGAGCATCGTGGAGGCAGTGTCAACTCGATCGCAGTGAGACCTGTCATTTGTTCGCGGAATGGCAGCCATTGGCAACTCCCGGGTGTAGAGACCATTAGCTGTATTGAACCGAGAGATGCCTACCTGTGATCAGGGTATAAATTTGAAGTATACTGTTGACAGATTGTTATGTGCTGAAAATAGTGCGAGCTGGTAATGAGCTATAATAATGTCTGAATCCATAATGAGAGATTAAAAGTCTTGTTAACGTTTAGGTTTGACTAGAAATTCCCTTCTGGGACTCCTATTAGGTATCCCTGAAACACTATAGAAACAAAAAACTGCTTTGGAAATAGGCAGAAAACGCAGGATACCAAATCACCGTGTCAAAATCCTTATATATACAGGGTGTAACGGAAAGGTGTGGTCATATTTTAAGAACTGCATCTGCCCATCGATATGAACAACTTTCTTCAAAAAAACTTGAGGAATTTCACAAATTTTTTTTTTACCTCCCATACAAATATTGATCAGCTGATAATGAATTTGTATGGAAATTCCAGTTTTTTTTTTGGGAATTTTCAGTTTTTTCTTAGAAAAAGTTGTTCATATCCATGGGCAGAACCGGTTCCTAAAATATGACCACACCTTTCCGTTACACCCTGTATATTACGAGTTAAAGATATTCTGTTCCATGAAGGCGGATTGGTTTCGGATGTGTGTGTTAATTCATGTGCACAGTGTTTCTGCGTGTGGAAGCTATTTTCTATGACTCCGAGCGCTCCGAGCTTACGGACACAGAATCAAAAGTGTACATGAAGCTATGTATGTATGTATGTATGTATGTCGGGCTGGTTTCCGCAACTCCACGCCCAAGGCGCGTATTTTGCGTACAGGTGGGACTGCATTGTCATTCGATCCACCCCAGCTCCTCGAGGAAGGCCAGCAGCACCCTGGTGTTACTGACCATCCCGCTTAGGTTACCTGGATGTCCGAAGTGTTTTGCCCTGTATGCAGCAACTACTGGGCAGCTTAGCAGCAGATGGGCCGCTGTCTCGTCCTCCTCCATGCAGGCTCTGCAGAGTGGACTGTCTGTGACTCCTATGACAGAGAGATGCTTATTAAAAGACCCATGGCCAGTTACAACGGCCGTGACTTTCCGCAACTGAAGTTTGGTCAGTCGTAGGGCTTGCCTTGTGAAGCGGTCATTAATGGAGGGGAGTGCCTCCTTGGCCTGCCTACACTCGCTATGTTCAGCCCATAGCTTGTTGTGTTGATCTCTGGTGCGTTTCCTTACCAGATTGCGTAAGTATCCAAAGGGGAGAGGCACAATGGGTTCAGGTCCTATCGCTGCCATACTCGACCCCCTCCTGGCGAGTTCGTCCGCTGCATCGTTGCCACGGGAATCGCTGTGTCCTTTAATCCATTGAATGGTTACTTTGTTGTGTTTACCTACCTGATTTAGGCGTTGGTGACACTCGTATATCAGCCCAGAGTTAACTGTTTGGCTGTTTAGCGCTTGTAGGACTGCCATGCTGTCCGAGAGTATACGTACCGAGTGGTCCTTAACATCCCTAGCTAGGATGGCTGAGGCTGCCAGGGAAATTCCCAAGCACTCTGCTTGGAAGACTGTGTTATGGACCCCCAGTGGTGTGGCTATATGGATGTGGAGGTCCTCCGAGAAGATCCCCGCCCCCGTGCCAGTACCTGTTTTGGATCCATCAGTGAAGATCCGCAGTTCTGCGGGGCACAGCCCCTCACAGCGGTGGTCCTCATGCAGTTGAATCTTGTATTTTTTGTCAAAGACAAATTGCTTGGGTATCCGGTCGTTGATTGCTCTAGTTATTGGGAGATCGTTGTTTAGTCCCATGAGCAGAGCGGTGTGTTGAGTTTCTCTCTTACCCCAGAGATCCAGTGTTTTAAGGCGTATCGCGGCCATCGTCGCCTCCTGCTGAATAAACAGATGAAGCGGCGGGAGGCAAAGCATGGCTTCAAGCGCTGCCGTTGGAGTGGTCCTCATGCAGCCTGTGGTTGCCATGCAGGCCAGCCTTTGCATGTGTTGTAGTTTGTTGACGGCTGTGACTAGCTTGGTGCGGGGCCACCACACCACGGCACCATAGGCGATCATGGGCCGAATTACTGCGCTATACAGCCAGAGTATAATTTTGGGAGATAGGCCCCACCTCTTACCTATCATTTTCCTACATTGCCAAAAGGTAATGCAGGCCCTGCTTAGTTTATTGTCTAGATGAACACTCCAGTTTAACTTACTGTCTAATGTGACCCCTAGGTATTTGACTTCGTTAGATAACTGGAGTTCTGTATTGAATAGCTTAGGCAGGCTAAAGCGGCCCAGTGCTCGTTTTTGGGTGAACATGACTAACTCAGTTTTGATGGGGTTTACTGACAAATCATACTCCCTGCACCATCGTTCCACGATGCGTAGCGCTTGTTGAGTGAGGTTGCAGACCGTTCCAGTCACCTTCCCAGGTACGAGGATTGCGAGGTCGTCTGCATAGCCTATTGTGTAGTAACGATTCGCGTTGAGTTTGGTAATCAGGTCATTGATTACCAGATTCCATAAGAGGGGTGAGATAACACCGCCTTGTGGGCAGCCCCGGGCTATCATGGCCAGCTGTTGTTCTTCCTCAAGGCGAATAACTCGTTTGCTTAGCATGTTGGTAATCCAGTCAATTAATACCTGTTCCACACCATGTCTTGTGAGGGCGGCACCAATGCTGGAGAAGTTTGTCTTGTCGAAGGCTCCTTCGATGTCTATGAACGTGCCTAGGCAGGTACCTTTCTGGTGAATCGCTTCTTCTATCTGGCTTACCACCATGTGAAGAGCAGACTCTGTTGACTTACCCGAGCTGTATGCATGTTGGTTACCGTGTAGTGGTACTGCTTTTAAGGCGCCATCTCGCAACTCCCTTTCACATAGTCTTTCCATTGTCTTCAACAAGAAGGAGGTTAGACTTATGGGTCGGTAGGATTTGGCGTTTGTATAATCACTCTTACCTGGTTTAGGAATGAATATTACTTTCACTTCCCTCCATACCTTTGGAACGTATCTACAGGCCAGGCACGCTCTCATTATAGGCACCAGCCTTGCTGCCAATGGGACCCCTCCCCACTGCAGTAGGGCAGGAAACACCCCATCGGGCCCAGGTGCTTTAAAAGGTTGGAAGCTTTGGATGGCCCATTGGATTTTTTCCAGTGTAATCATCCTGTGTACGTACAGCCAATCGTCATCCGATGGTGTTTGTGTATTGTCTTGCCAATCGGTTACCTGTGCGAAGACGCTTCCTGGGAAGTGAGTTTCAACTAGGAGGCGTGTCGTTTCTTCAGGCGACGTGGTGAGCGTGTTGTCAGGTTTACGGAGTGTGGCGGGCCCAGGAGTACCCTGTTGCGCCAGTATTTTCCTTACCCTGTTTGCTTGTTGACAGGACTCAATACTGCCACAGAATTTCCGCCATCCCGCAGTACGCCTGGTCCTGATGCATTTTTTGTAGCTGGATTTGGCCGCATAATATGCATCCCAGTCCTCATCCGCGCATGTGTTCATGGCTCTGTTTAGAGCCTTTCTTACCTTACCGCGTTTGCGTTCCAGATCCGCGCCCCACCAGGGTTGTTTACCCGGTGTAGCGCGCGGGGTAGTTTCTGGGCAGGCAGTATGGTAGCTGCTTAACAGTGACTCGGTGAGCTTGCCTACGTGTGCGTCGATTCGCGTCGTATCCTCAAGACTCATCGAATCGCATGGTGCTTCCAGCTTGGAGCTAAGGCTGCGTTTGTATATGATTCTGTCCGTGTTGCGCGGATTACGCCGCGGTGGTTTAGGCGGTACACTGACCTGTACGTCAAAGCGGATCCACCTATGATCTGAGCAGGAGGCCTCCTTGGAAACCTGCCACCCAGTTGCGAGTCCCGCTGCGCCTTCTGTTGCCAGAGTAAGGTCTATGATTGTACGGCTGCGTCTGGTTACGAATGTCGGTTCGGAGCCTGTGTTTAATAGGGATAAGTTAGTTGTGAACAAGTAGTCCACTAGCGCCTTACCTCTTGCATTTTGCGAGTCCATACCCCACAAAGGGTGATGTGCGTTTGCGTCAGCCCCTATCATCACCTCAACTCCGCTACTCTCGCAGTGAGTAACGAGGCGGACCAGGTCGTGAGGGGGAGGTTCCTCCGCCTCAGGCATATACACTGAGGCGAAAACAATAACCATCTCCTCCTCCCCGCGCTGCATCGTCAGCCTTGCTGCAGAGACATCTCTGCAACAGAAGTCATTTAAGAGCTGTGCTTTAAGGTTACCTGTGACATAGATACACGATCTAGGGTGATCGTGGTCCATAGTAACAAGGAGCTTACCACCAAGATTGGAGAGTCCTCGTATTTGACCACCCCTAATCCACGGCTCCTGGATCAGGGCGATGGCCGTATGTTGCACCTCCAGCCACTTGCGCAGTTGAGCCGTCGCGGTCTGACTGTGGTGGAGGTTTGCCTGCACAACTTTACTGGCCAACGAAGGGGACGCCATCGCAGGCGGGATCCTCCTCGTCACCCTCCAGTCGCAGCCCGGCAAACAGGTCGCCCTCGTCGAAGCCATCCTCCCCCGGGCCGGAAGCCGGGGACAACACACAGTCGTCGAGCTCCCCGCCCGACAGAGGGACGGCACCCACAGCGGCGTCAGGGGCAGCCGAATCCACCGCTACAGCGGGGTCAGCCACCGTTGTCTCCGGGTTGTTTGTAGGGGGAGAGATCTCCCCTGCTTCCACTAACTGGTTCGTGGCCCGATCCCAATTCCGGGGGACGTCTATGAACCTACCCTTGGGACCCTGGAACTTGATATACACTGACCCCAGACCGATGGATAGCCTGCGCTCGGCGTCCATGAGCGTCGGGATCTGGTCCTCAGGGACACCCAGCACCACGAACCAGCATGCATCCTGCTTGTCGGCGTGTATCAATACCCACCTCCTTACATCGACCCAGGGGTTCTGGTAACAGAGGGCTCGGCCGATGTTCCTCGAGTCCTCGTACACTCCGTGGTCGTCAGGTATGGCGATGCCGCAACGCACCCGCTTCAGGATCTCCGACTGACTCTTGACAACTAGCGAGATGCTAGCCGAAAGAGCCAGACCAGAGACCGTCTTCTTTAGCCATGCTAAAGTGTGGTCGTTTCCGCACCACAGCTTGAGGACTCCTCCGACATACCGCGGCTTGGCGTTGAACGTCGGTCCAGGTGTGTCCCGCATAGCGGAGCAGGCCTCGCTGATGATCTTCTTGTGGATTGTTGCGAGGACCTGGTCCGATACTGCCTGGCTGATCGCCCCTGTGCGGTCGCAGGTTATCGCGACGCTTAGGTGTGCATTGGCAGCTTGGGCGTAGCTAATGTTGGAATCCCGCTTGGATTGATCAAGCCGCGGCCGCTTGTGCTCCCCACGAGGTGTTAAGGTCTCGTTGAGAGCTCGCTTGGCCATGGCCTGACCACTCCGAGCGGGTTGCTGCGTTTTGGTTGCAGTTTGCGACTTACCCTCTGCAACAGCCTGCGATTGGTCGGGCGTTGGTCGGCTAGTGCCTGCCTCAGCCGATCGCTTACCTGCGGAGAAGCTGAGCTTACCAGCGGCTGCAACCTGCTTCTTGTGGGGAGGCTTGTTTTTGCCCCCTCTCCTGCGTTCTTGACGCCGCTCCTTGCGCGTCAGCCTTTCTCGTTTTTTGCCCTGGTTTGCTGGAGCTGGCTGGCCTGAAGGGCCTGCCTTCGAGCAGTGGGCCTGTGGAGATGCAGTTTTGCCCTTTCCTTTCCTTTTGATCACCTGCCAGGCGGTGTCAAACTCATCTCCGATGCAGGCCGTCTCCGTTTGACCGGTGACGTCCGCGGCTTGGGAGTTGGCTAGAGGAGCCACGGGAAGGGAAGGAGGGTGCGTAGGAAGGGGAGCACCGGCAGTGGTATTGATCGTCGCCGGTGCTGACGCCTTTGCGTGTGAGGAAGGTCCGGTACTGGTCCCATGCAGCGCCGGGGTCCTCCGTTTAGACTGGGACTTAGCTTTGGTCTTAGCTGCGGTTTTCGCCACAGCCAGACCGGCACCCGCGCTGGAGCCTGCAGCGTTAGCCACAGGGCTTCCAGGGGCGGACGAAGTGCAAGCACCTCGCCTAGGAGTTTCGTCAGCTTTCGCCGACTCCACCCCTGTGGTTTTTTGTAATGGCCTTGTTTTGTCCATATTTGTGTGGTGTGTGAAATTCATCTCTCTGGCTCCCACCCTCCATGGAGCCCGCACCTGGGAACGTCGCACTTTTGAAAAGAGCGGACGTTAGGACTACCAGAGAGATATAGGTGCGCAAGGCTGGTTTACGGTGCGACATCGGGTGCTCGATCGGGTTGGTCGTTGGAGGTCGAAAAGGCCTACCCCCAACGAACTGATCAACCCTCACTTACACCGTCAGCATGACCTTTACCCACCGCTTCCGCCGTCCGAGGACGACTTCAGCGGACCCCACGCACCTCGCCTGTGGCCCTCTGACGGGACACGTGGCCATTTCCCTGCCATTGGCTAATTGGCAGAGCTACCGTTTTGCCTGAAATCCAGACCAAAGAGGGCGTGTTGCCTCACGGACACATAACCGCCAGTGCCGATCAGCTCAACCCCCCAGGACTCCTTCATCCCTGCTTACGGCGCTCAACTGCGCAGGTCCTAGCGCAGGTGACTATATTCTCCTACTCACCGTCAGCTGGTTTTAGTGACGGCCGAGCCCACAACCACCCAGTCACGGAAGGGTCGCGGTTAGGAGAGGAATTAGGATATAGGTAGGATACTCAAAGGATGGGGTAGGAGGTGACGGTGAAACTTGGGACAGGAAGTTCATAGACGGGAGAGTATGGGGTGAATGGAATAAGGGATGGGAAGGAGTAGAAAGCCCGCTACTCTACGGGTCGCCCGGTGGTTTTGGTTACGTCTAATTCTTAGGGAATTAGACCAAAAACGGGTGGCACCACGAGAAGGTAACCGACCGGACTTGCCTTGAGGATCAACACGACTGTAGCGCTCTCCCTCAAAGCCACGCCATCCTACCTTCTCTGAAGGAGGAGGTAGGATAGGTCTGTATCTACACTACCAAGCAAGCAAAGCAAGCATGTCGTTGTGCAACCGCAAAAGCATACATACAAACCTACCCTGTACATGAAGCTACACACACATCCAAAACCCGCCTTGATGAGGTAGAACAACTAAATAAATAAATAACAAAAAAATAGAACCGACTTCCAAAAAAAGTGCAAAGTAACTTTAATTTCGGAAGTCGGTGTTTCTGTTTTGTGTCTTCGTTTTTTGACACCGACTGCCGAAATTAAAGTTATTTTGCGTTTTTAACCGACTTCGAATAAGGTGGAGGTTATCAATTCGGATGTTTGTATATTTTTTTTTTTTTATGTATGTTCGGGCATAACTCCGTCATATATTGACGGATTTGCAAAATTCTTTTTTTGTTCTAGAACAATTCATAGACATACGATAGCAGCAATCGCGGTTGATTTGCTGTCAATTTCTGAAGAGTTTCGTTGTCTGTCTCCGAAACCCATCATCAGATCTTTTTGAAATTTAAATGGGACCATTTCGGAATAAACCCCTTTCGAACAAAAAAAGAATTTTGCAAATCCGTCAATATATATCTGAATTATGCCCGAACATACATTAAAAAAATCCAAACATCCGAATTGATAACCTCCTCCTTTTTCGAAGTCGGTTAAAAATAAAAAAAACCTGTTTATTTATTAATAATAATGCATTGTTCGCTATAGTATAATTACAATCAATTAAGGACCCCTCTTTGGGTAAAGGCCTCCTCCATTTTGTGCCATTTTTCTCGGTCCTTTGCCAGTGTTAGCCAATGCTGGCCGGCAACTTTGCATATTTCGTCAGCCCATCTCTCTTGTGGTCTCCCCTGTCTTCTTTTGCCTTTTGGGCCATGCAGCCAGATCTCACACCGATAAGTGGGCCATGCAAGTGACTAAGTGGACAGGCCCAAGAGGTAGAACAACTACAGTACTCCATTTGTTTCGTCCACAATCATACTATAGGCTGATGAAGTCTTCCAAGAAGTGGCAAGAATGCCAACTTCATCAGCTTATACATATAACAACAGTCCACTGCTGATCTTATCTCTATATTCCTTATATAACAGCAGTTCACTGCTGATCTTATCTCTATATTCCTTATATAACAGCAGTCCACTGCTCAACTTATCTCTATATTCCTTATATAACAGCAGGCTACTGCTGATCTTATCTCTATATTCCTTATGCAACAGCAGTTCACTGCTGATCTTATCTCTATATTCCTTATATAACAGCAGTTCACTGCTGATCTTATCTCTATATTCCTTATATAACAGCAGTCCACTGCAAATCTTATCTCTATATTCCTTATATAACAGCAGTCCACTGCTGATCTTATCTCTATATTCCTTATATAACAGCAGTCCACTGCAAATCTTATCTCTATATTCCTTATATAACAGCAGTCCACTGCAAATCTTATCTCTATATTCTTTATATAACAGCAGTCCACTGCTGAACTTATCTCTATATTCCTTATATAACAGCAGTCCACTGCTGAACTTATCTCTATATTCCTTCTATAAGAGTAGTTCACTGCTCATCTTATCTCTTTATTCCTTATATAACAGCAGTCCACTGCTGATCTTATCTCTATACTCCAAGTCGAGTTCTTAACTCGACTTCTCCAGTCATCATCAAATTGTCAGTTCAAGCTTGTTATTTATTGATATTAACTGGAGAATATTTCCGTTGTCATCGCTACTGAGGTGTTTGGAGGTCCTTTAAGGCGGAGGTTCCCAAAAATGGTCTAAAAGATGGTTTTTTAAAGCAGTGTATCTCTTAAACCGTAAATAATTTTGAGAAATAAAAAAAAATTGATATTTTCAAGTCCTACTTGCATACAGTGATGGAGCTAGAAACATAATTTAACATACTTTAATGCATCAAAAAAATCTTCAAACATACCTCTAAATTATCTTTAAAAGCAGTTTATCCCTTCATTAACAATTATAATCATAATAAAAAATATACCATAAAATTACAAATGCTAAGTTGCATCCAGTGATGGATTATTTTTTATAAATTTACTAGTAAATCCTAAGTAAATCGATAAAATACTTCATATTTTGCAATAAATTGCGACCATTTGTCGTAGCGCATCTCTTTCTTTTCTATGCAATCCGAGAGTGACCGCGCTTTAGAGAGATCTGGGCCTTAAACTAACTTGGAATATGGTCCATAGGCCTCTGGAGTGTTTCAAAGAGTCCCCTTGCCCTGGCGCAGGCAACTGAACGAACATGGGTGGGTTTCACTCTGATACAAACTATACACATAAACCTTCCTCATGAATCACTCTGTCTATTACCTAGTGAACACCGGATCAAAATCCATTCAGTAGTTTTTGAGTTTATCGCGTACAAACGCAGCGGGGGACTTTGTTTTGTAATATGTAGTGATGAGCCTGACACGCCCTCCCGCTCCACCCTCCGGTCTCTCCAGTTGCAAGCCATTTAACTCGATCCTCGAAATTCATATCCATCTGGACACTAAATTTATTGAAATTGCACTAGCAAACAGTTTAACTTTAACAAGACTGTTTAAATACCAAAGCTTTTTTTTTTTTTTTGGGGGGTGGGAAATCATACTATGACTTCTTCCGCTCTAGGGTGGAGCGGAAGGGCGTGTCAGACTCTTACTGACTAAAACCCACCGCTGTTCCTCCCTGCCCTGAATGCCCAGGGGCGAGGTAACTCTTTCGAATTTATCCTCAACCCCCGGGCAGGCATCGGCCATGACGGGCCCCTTCTCTTTGCTGACAACTCTTTGAGGCGCGCGTGGAACACAACGCGCCGTTGACTCTCGGGCCTGGTGCTGATCGGACGGCGACTTACCCACTACTCGCCGTCCGCAGGCCCGGGTAATACCAAAGCCTTCTCACCATTTCTAAAATACGCAGAACTATTAAAACTAACAAACCATTGTTGATAACTTCAAACAATAACGTTCAAACATTTCCTTAGAAGACTTGAAACGCGCCGCCCGAGTCCTGCGCATACAGAGAGCTTTTAATAAGTTTACTTGGAGCTTTGATTTGGCCTGCGGTTTTGCCCTCACAATGTAATGTTATAAAGCCTATTTTCTTGTGAGGTTATAAAATAACCTTACTATTAAATAGTATATTCTCTTTATAAAAAAAATAAAATTATTTTGCATTTTTTTGTGTTGCTATGGAAGTCGGTTGTATTTTTTGTAAAAACATTTATTATATTTCACTTTTCAGTTGTTGTACCCCAGAACTAAAAAAATAACATAGAATTTAAACATAATTGGAGGAAACCAATACACATATTTTTTGTTTTTGTAGCGCTGAATCTATTTCGATAAAATTTATATGGCACCACCTCAGGAGTACTCTTTCGAATAAAAAAAAAAGAATTTTAAAAATCGGTCCACAATTGACAGAGAAATCGGTGGACATAGTTAGATAAAAACAAAAAAAAACCTAGTCGAACATAGAACCTTCTCCTATTTTCGAAGTCGGTTAAAAAGGAAATGAAAAATAGATTGAAATCTTTAAGCAAAGTGCTGACTCACCCTCTTCAAAGCTCTTCAATCGTAATTGAAGCTGCCTACCATTTAATAAGTTTTGTCGTACGAGTTTGCTAGGAATTTGTTTACTTTTCTGTTACACTGAGAAGAAATACACCCTAGGAACAGGTACACATAGCTTAGCCTGCGGTTTCGCCCGCATCGTGTTATAATGTCTGCGTTTCCCATCGAGTTTATGGTCAGAGGCGAGTCTGGGCATGTGGTCTAGTGGTTGAGGACCTAACTTACCCTAGATGTAAAACGCAGCGAAAATAGCGCAGGTTTTTGTTGGGAAATAGTTCTTAGAGGTTTATGATAGTTACAGTTTTTCGTTTTATAAACTAGCTGTCTGGTTCTCTATTCAAGGAGGGTAAAAACGAAATTTTCTTTTTTTATTATTGATTGTGTTTGACCTCAATCTCACAAGCGATGAAATAGTCGCGGATGGCGCACGTTTGCCTAGATCTAAAATTCTACTCGCTATCTTGAAATACAGACGATATCTTCGACTCAGAACCGAGGCTAAAGGAGTCATCATGAGAAACAGTAAGCTAACAAACCAAGTCTACATTTTTTGTATATTTGTCTCATCTCTTAGAAAGCACACAGTCCATGTTTGGTAAGAGTTGAATTAGTATGCATTCAACACTTAGCTTCGTCCATGTTATGCGGCGAGATGGCGTCGTTATCTGATATTATTTACGAAGCGCGCGCGCACGTGCGATCTATCGTTGTGCGCGGAGGCTTTTTACTAAGCAGCGATAGAGTCGAGGAAAGTGCTACTTGTTCGAAGATAGGTTTATTTTCACATAAAATACATGATGATAACTTCAGATAAGGTAGAGTGGTTACAATAGAAGACCGTAACATTAGTCGGAAAAGAATTTTTCAAAATTTGTTATGATAGTTAAACTAAAATAGAAATAGTCGAAGAATCGATTTAATTACGACGTCTCTCCTTAATAGATTATAATTCATGACTAATTTTTACTATTCTAGTTCTATTCTCTAGCACTCTTCATGTCATCTACATTATCGTCTATCGGCTTCGTAGATACAGTTGCGAGGGCATCTAATTTCTGAAATCGATGGTACAACAGGATATTATTTTGTCTGTAAAATCACCTTATGTCCGTTTCTGCACTATTATTATTATGAGGCTGTGCTGTCCCACTGCAGGGTAAAGGCCTCCCTTCCCTCCTTCCACTTTTCCCGGTCTTCTGCCATTTTGGGCCAGTCCTTTGAGAAGGAATTCAACTCATCCCGCAATCTTTTATTACTAATATTATCTTATATATTATGTTACATATAATTTCTACACTGATATTATCTTATATTCCAAGTGGTATATTGAATCTTGATCGCTGATTCCTGTTCCGCCCCCGTTGCCCCTTTTCTTTTTTTGTGCCCCTAAACATGCAGAAAAAGTAACAAATGTATGTGCTGCCAAAAATTCTTAATTTTGATCATAAATGATAAATGATAAATGATGTTTATTCAGTAAATAGGTTACAAGGAACACTTTTACACGTCAATGTTTTTTTGTCAGTTTAAGCTAGATGAGGCCGGCGACACTAAGAAGTAGAAGCTCTACTTACACTGATAATATGGACAGAAATATTTCTTTTTCAAACAGCTTTGGTCTCTACTAATGCCTAAATATCTGTCAATATTCCAATACAAGGCAAAAAGTTTATTTAAAAAGTATTTTGCAGTGTAGCGGCAGAGATTATTCGATAAGTGATGCGATACGAAGAAGCTTACGCACAAGTAAGTTACCTTATTACGATTCACAACATGTACGAGACCGATACTGTGCGGCAATAAAATACCAGAACAACCTTCTGCGATATTGACTTGATATGGCATTTGAGCAAATCAAGTTATCGTTATACATATTTACTATACCTACTATACATAGCCCACTTAAGGACTTTACAAAAACTACTTGAGTTTTTAGGAGGCTTACAGTTCATTAAAGGAAATTGGTTAGATAAAAACTGTGCGGGTAGTAGTAGTCGACGACACAGTTCGCGCAGTGGTTGAGCGTTCGGCTGCTGCGCTGCGTGTCGCGGGTTCGATCCCCGCACGGAACAAATATTTGTATGGCCTACAGATACTCGTAGTTGTTCCGGGTCTGGGTGTCTTGTGTATATGAGTTTAGTTTACATGTTTGTGAACGCACCCACGATACAGGAGTAATTCTTAGAGTGGGGCAACGTTTAAAAGAAAAAAATAAGTAGTAGGTAGTAGATCTCCGTTGTCCGCGCTTAGACTCCCATTAGGTGCTGAGCGTGGGGGTCCTAACTTACATAGCCAGCCTAACTCCGCCCAGAAGCACAGAAGCTTCCTGGGAGCTTCACAGGCTTCGTGGATCGACCTCACTGTTCCGAGGATTTGTGCACGTTGAGTAGACTATGACTATGTCGGATAGGAATATTTTGATCCCTGGAGAAAAGGAGACCGTTCTCCTGGAAGGCAAATAGAATTGTTAATATAGTTAACGGCTGTTAACTGATAACAAAGTATCTTTCTATTTGCTTGGAGCTACGACTTTCTCGATGACGATGTTGCAAGCTAAATCCAGTCAATAAAATTCACCTGTCCACTTAGTTTCTATAAAATATACTACTTTTAAGAAAACCGCTTGTGCCTAACTAGACACAACTTATTCGCAAATTACAGCCCGACCGATTTCCAAAGAATTTATTCAAAGCAAGAGTCAAAAAACTATAGAACACTGCACACCGTCACAGCTGCTTACCACTGAGTGATTTAGCAGTGACAGAGGCGGCCATTATCATAACAGTCTGCTGTGGCTTTTTACCGCCTCCGATGTAATGGTACCCTGGTACTAGTAGGTGATGGAGGATATTACCGTTCTTGCTAACAACGCGTTTCAAATGGTCTATTAAACTTAAGATGGCTGTTGTCGCTGATAGATCGTAATTAGGGATGAGTTGTGCTGTTTTTTCGGGGTTGGTCGTTGGTGCTTGGTTCTCATGGCTTGGCTTTTCTTATAGGATTTCATTCAGGATTATTTTAAGTGCCATAATATCAAGGATGTTCTATGGTTAGTTAGTTTGGCGAAATATTCAGATACGGTCATATTAGCTATTTCGTTGCAGTCATCTCTAAGACGTACCTTAAAGAACGAGCTTTTCAGAAAGTTTATAAACTACCGGACAAAAATGCATAGTAAGTTCTTGTTGGAAAAAATACTGTCTAATAAGAATCATGCTATTTCTGCCTCTCCTTGCAACAAAAATCGATTAGCACATATAATTATAGTGTCTTGACCAAAAAACAAGTGTTTCTGAGTCTCATACGACACACACTCGACTGGAACTAGCAAGACCCGATTGTCTCCATCGCGAACCTTCATAAAATTACAAATCAACTTTTTTACCAAAAGCTTTCGCTCGTCATCAAAGTTGTGTGCATTAATCATACCTGTCTGTCTGTTTCAGCTGCTTATGGGGAAGCTTACAAGAGGGAGAAGGACAGAAAGATAGTGCGAGAGGTGCGCGCGCGCCGGGACAGCAGCGCCGCGCCGCGTTAGTCGACGGAAACCTCCGCACGGAACAGTCACGTCGAGTGATTCTAAATATTTTTTAAATAATTTTCTTCAACTGAGTAGTGATACATATACTAAAGTGATAAAGTGTGTGATGTTAGAGCGAGTGGTGTTTGTGTCTGGATGTGTACTCGTGTACTAACAGTGCAGTTCTGTGTTTGATTGTGTTCCATCTGTCGTGTTGCGCGCTGATGATTATTGGATTTGCTCGAGGTATAGTATTTTTATTTTATTGTTTACATTGTATTATGGCCTTCTTATATTATAGAACAAAAATATTCTCTACATAGCTTTAACTCTACTTCCTTAACAGAAAATCTTTATATTTTCAACTCTACCAGGAAACTTCATTGGCAATCCTTGCTATGATAAATAAAAAATACACCATCAAAAAACTCCATACAAAAAAACAGTCATTAGGAAATAGGTACGCCTTATATAACCGAAATAGCTGAACCGAAAAAATCTCTCACATCAGCGTTGTACTAATAATACAGATCATTAATCAAAACTGCGATAAAATCGTTAGCGACAATACATCGTTAAGTCGAAGGAAATGAAATACAAAATGAAATATGAATTTGAAAATATGCCATTTGAAATAATATGCTGAGACAGTTATCTGTCTGTGTATCTTAGATGTTATCTAAGAAAAGACATCAACGCGCTGCTTTGTAAGGTGCAAATTATTTTCACACAGAATTTTCACCGTGGAAAGATTTTTAACGCGTATAAAAACAATTGTTTTGTTTTGGGTTAAGTAGATTACTGTGATTAGACAGAAAAACAACTCATCAGCGAAATGAAAGAAGATCGTTGAGGAGGCCAAGATTCAAAGACCCACAAAGGGTTGTAGCGCCGAAGAAATTAAATGAGATTACTGTAAATCCACAATGTGAAAAAAAACTAATAAAGTTATTATTACTAAATTCATTTCCTAAATTGGTATGCAATCATTGAAATGTCAAATGTTTTTTAACAGCCGAAACTTCGACAGATTTTAAAGCTATTGAAATATTTATTGAGCCATAAATTCACACAAAATGAGGTTTTCCTGCTATAATTTAAGCAAAGCTTAAATAATCTCTTAAACATCTTATTTTAAACTTAAGAATACTTAAAAGTGGTTATTTGCATACCTCCGGCGTTTCATGAAGCCATGAAAACGTCAATGTCGCCAATAAATGCGACAACGATACAAATACAGCCTTATTATCAACACAGGCTAAAATCAGAGGTAACCCTCTCAGAATAGAGTTAAAAATCACTTTAACTTGATCTAGAAGAATTTGTATGCAAGTCTGGTTCAGCGAAATTGATATTAAAATTCCAAATTATAGTACTTTGAACTTTGTTACTGAAGTAATAAAGCCCAAATACTGTTATTAAATGTAGTAGTGGGATAGATTGTGCCTAGTTTTTGTAACTTTATTTTTGTTATAACAAATGCTGCGATGTACCATGTGATGCGATCTATCTCGCGTGGTCTCTACGGCTCAAGCCGGGAATTATGATGCACAGATGAAACTGATATTGTAATAATGCAAGACGATATGGTAACTGGGTTTTTTTAACGACCTATTCTATTTTAGTAGAAACACTAATTTAGTATCAAAGACCATATAAAAGTGGATACCACTTTTTAAATATGACTCTACAAAATACATAGTGTCTGAAAGCATATCAACAGAAACATTTAAGGCTTAATTGCTTTCGTTACCAACATAACCCGAAAAATCACCAAACTGAACTGGCAGTGGGCAGGACACATGGCACCAACAGATGGTCGATGGAGCTGAAAAATTCTGGAATGGCGACCACGTACCGGAAGACGCAGCGTTGGAATGCCTCCCACCAGGTGGACCGATGACCTGGTGAGGGTCGCAGGTAGCTGATGGATGCCAGACGCACAGGATCGGTTGTTGTGGCGACACTTGGGGGAGGCCTATGTCCAGCAGTGGACGTTTTCGCCTGAAATAATGAATGCTTTCCTTATAGGTTATGCGACAATCCTTGGCTTGACACTGCAGTTTATATGCAAAAAAATGACTACAAAAAACTGGCCAAGTGCGTATCGGATTTCGCACATTTAGGGTTCTGTACCAAATATTGGTATTTGTTAGTACATTGTCACCAAATTTCAAGTTCATAGGTCAATGGGAAGTTAAAAAAATCTTCGTAACAAAATTTTGTGACAGACGACGGACGGACATACAGAAGGACACGTGAGTAACAACAGTAGGGCTCCGTTTGGACCCTTAGAGTACGGAACCCTAAAAGGACCCACTGTACCTACTTCTCTATCTAATAATATCTAAATCTATTCAAACCATCATCATTATTAAGCAACAAAATTCAACTCTCACTAATTCTTAGAAGCATAATATTAATTCTATAAACATCTTTCCCATTACAAAAAACATTAACTAACTTTACCGAAGACTTCCGTAACTTCTACAGAAGCATTCCTAATCTCAAGTAAGTCTTTAGTTCATTAAGTTAACGTTGGATAGCCAATCAGGCGCCTGCTTACTGAGAGACCGCCCACGACGGCCGCCTTCCTATCATTTACATAACATATCACAAACACATACCATGATATTATCGATTTACTTATGTATATGTATCTGTACATAAGTGACAATATTACACAATACCTTGTTTAGATAGTAAACACATCCGATTGGAAATTTTCTGCCGCAAGCGTTGTCACGGGAAAGTATTTTAAAGTGCTCGGGTGTGGTGTCGTGATAAAAGATTTTTTGATTGAGTAAGATGGCATGTGCGGGTTGGGCTAAAGGACATCACAAAATAACTCCAGCAGTGACGTCAGATCGAGACTGGGGACTTATACTAGCTTTGTGCCTAATAATTAACGAAAATGATGACTATTGACAAATGCTTGCACTGACTGGACAGGTTCACTCAAATATGTGTGGTTCTTTCTTCAAAATACCATTACAGACACTAAGCTGCATGGTCCTCATATAACATAATGTAAATGCGAGAACTATGTTGGTCGTTATATTCACGTAGATTTTATGATTGTCTGGCAGTTTGAGAACTTTTGGCGGCCTACCCAAATGTCCTTACTTTGGTATTGTTCGTCGGTTCGTTGAGCTCCTCAAAGTTCTGAGTTGAGCTTCACGATAACTGACAAATGCTTGCACTGTCTGGACAGGTCCACTCAAATCTGCGTGTTGCTTTCCTCAAAAGCTCATCCCAGACATTAACGTACATAGTTCTCATTTATGATTTAACCAGTACATATTGTATGGATTTGAATACTATAACAGAGACTTTGACCTCTGATTTTGTTTCGGTGTTTCTTCTCAGGGTAGTCAATTAGGAAACACTGGACTCATCTAGCTACAACTGACAAAAAAAAATGTTGACGTGTAAAAGTGTTGTTAAAACCTATTTGCAAATACAAAAACCATTTATCATCAACCACCATTTATAATTTAATGAAAAACCTCAGTTTCTTACAACATATGCAACTTAAATCCCAAAGCCATTATTCTCAAACCTCTACGGCCCATAACTTTATTCCACCTTAAACCCCAAAGCGATTTTAGGTATTAAAATTAAATTAAGAAATATTTTTGTACTACGCCAAAACAGTTTTGGTACAGTCAACATCAAATTGCAGGATGCAGACACATATAATCATCGGTGAACAACGATTCACTATAAAAATATCATTACAAACTATGATATACTCTAGAAATAAAATGGGTCAAAGGAAAAATCAGTCGTTAGACTCGGTCTTATTTTTTTGAAAAAAATATATGTTACTCTAGACAATTCCGTCGTAATTTGATCTGAGAATATTTGAAATTATATCTTTATAACATAGTGTAATTAATTTGTAAAGTTATGTCTAACGCGGATAAAAAATTGAGAATCACGCAAAAACTATAAAGCATATTTTTATGACACCTTCACCTTTTTAAAGATCATTTAATTATTTATAATGTAGTCTAAGTTTTTTAGTTTAATAGCTGTTGTTTTATGTGTAATAAATTAATCATGCGTCTAAGTTCACACAGCGCTCCTTGATGGGCGAGTCCGATTACTGGGACGCGCCCATCAAGGGAGAGGGTGGACGTACGACGCGTTAAGTGAGCTCAACACAGAACACGCAAGCTAACCACTCAAGGTCATTGGCAGTTAATAGTGACTTAACTAACTGACTGACTAGTATATTTTGTCCCATTGCTGGGCAAAGGTATTCCTTTACTCTATCTTTTGCTAGTGCGGGCCAGTCCCTTCGGTAGGCGTTAAGCTCGTCCCGCCATCATCATCATCTATACGTTGTTCATTTTCATTTCATCCTTTCTCGACCAGAATGAATTTTGTCCCATTGCTGGGCAAAGGTATTCCTTTACTCTATCTTTTGCTAGTGCGGGCCAGTCCCTTCGGTAGGCGTTAAGCTCGTCCCGCCATCATCATCATCTATACGTTGTAGAACTACTCTAATCATCATTTTGGGATAGGCGTGATACGCCTACCGGAAATCACATATTGACCATGTATGCAATAAGCTGAGATTTGAGTTTTCATATGCACTTCACAGATTAGGGAAAATAGCGAATCAAACTACTTTACTAACAGCTTACCACGGTTACGTTAGCTCCACCCTCAGATACGGTGTAATATTTTGGGGCAACAGTACAGACAAGAAACGTGCTTTCATTGCTCAAAAACGTTGCATCAGAGCCATATGTAACTTACATGAAACTGATTCCTGTGAGCCATTTTTAAAAAAAATGAACCTATTAACACTACCATGTATCTACATATTTGAAACCGCAGTATTTGTCAAAAATAATACTGGATTATATGATTACTACACTCGTGCACGGCGTAAGGACAAATTGCGTACAGTAGCTAGCAATACTCATTTCATGTATGAAAGTATCTTTTGTACAGCTTCACGCATCTTTAATAATATTCCGGGGCCTATTAGAATAATTCCAGAAATAACAAAATTTAGAAATAATCTCCATGACCTGTTAGTAAACAAATGCTACTACTCTATAAAAGATTTCCTGTTAGACAAATCGCTGCTCCAATACAGCCACCCTCAGTCATGATGCGTTCGGTGGCCCACTGATGTGTACCTACCTAAATTATGATCTCTATTATATTTTATATGAAATTATAATAATTTGTAACAATAATGTAATAATTTATTTAATTTAATTTAATAACGATGTATGTAAATATTGTATGCCCAATGGGCGGGACATAGTTGATCCTAATTCAATTATTTAAGACCTGTATTATGTACCTACCTATGATCCACAATAAAGATATTGATTGATTGATATTGATTGATTGATTGCCTATCCCAAAATGAAAACCGAAAGTAAATAAATCTAGCGAAAGGGGTTTATATAATAGACACCTCTGCCTAGCCTGCCGAGGAATATGGGAAGCATAAATGTTATTACTTATTGAAAAACTGTCATAATTTTATCATTATCACGTTCTTTTTAAATACAAACATTCCCAAATCCAGGAGTGAATTCACATTCAAAGCTGAATAGCACATGTCCAACGGCGAAGCTCCGGAAATGAACTTCCTCTAGGCATATGAATTAATCCACAGAAACTCAATGGCTTCTAGATATATTTCAATCAGCAGTGTATTGGACACCATTTGGAGCTTTGCCAGAAATGAATTGTGTTAACAAATTTACTTTATGGTTTTTTTTTTTTTTGGTTTTACTTGGTGGATTCATTGTCATTTTATTCCTATAGAAATTTTTATTTAAATTCTATTTATGCATAAAACACGAAATGATATATGAATTTGAAAAGACGCCATTTTGAACTTAACTGACCGTTATTTTTAGAAGCCAAATTAAAACGTAGAATCCGCGAATATGTGATAATAATGTATCTATACGTATTTTGTTATTCATTTCATCATCTCTGGCTGGAAAACTATCTACAGCCGACACGGAAACTACTACATAGACACTTTACTATAGTACTCTTAACCATTTTTAATTTATTAGCCCCATAAAAGACACCAATGTAACAACAAGTTAACCAACAAAATACCACTTTCTCTCTCAACTATGCACGTTGTAACAGCCATTAAGCTATGCCCATTGCTAGTTCCTGTTGGTACTTTGGTACTTTTTCTGCCGGCAGAGGAATGCGTTCGTTACATAAGTGCAGAGGGGATGTAAAGGGCACACGCCGGCTGTGAGTGCACCTGCATCCTCTCTGAGAGACTTGTAAGTTGGGAGGACGTTACGAAGTACATATGTGTGCGCTTGTTTTATGTGGTAAGATGTGTAGAGATCGTGCTTGGTAATGTAGAGACCAGTAGCTACACATAACTTGGTAGACTTCATAATTGATTCATAATTGATTCTTCATAATTGATGATTTCTAGTGGCTAAATTAACTTCCGCATAAGTCTTGTCTAACTTATCGAGCATATAAAGTTGTCCAGCTGTGTTGTATTATTTTTCGTGAAGGTCATCATAATCCTATTAGAACACTGTTCTATACTGCTATATTTTGAGAATACTTTTTAAAGGAAAGCCGTAACTTCTTACATAAACTCTCTCATCCGGAAAGTTATTCTACTCAATTAAAAGATAAACCATTTACAAACACAACCAAAAGGAAGATATGGTCATTTACGTATCTCAATTTACAGATCCGTCCGATAGCAGCCCACAATAGACGACTATTGTTTAGTCAGACGTGTCTACAAATACAGCCTGCTATGCGCACGCGCATTCGGTTTCACTCACAGAATGAATAACAAATGGAGAGCTAATCAGCATATCTGTTGGGTCAAACGCTCTGAACTTTTGGCCTCAAAAGATTTCTGAAGGGCGTTAACGATATTTTTATTGCTTCAATGATTAGCATATCTATTTAATGGTTATTTTCGCTCACGAATTACGAAACGGTTTATGGTTTTAGTAATCGCTTAGACACGTGTTATCTTAATAATAATTATACAAATACAAAATACAAAATCTTTATTTCTGAACCAAATTTTTTGACATTAGTTGGTGATTGGAGCCTCCTTTTAAGCAAGTAATGCCTGTGTTAGGAGACTCCGCTCTTCCACAGCAATATACAATTTATTTAGTACCTTAGAAATAATATGTATGTTTGTGTTTGTCTGTGTGTGTGCATATGTGTGTACTGGTGTGTGTGTGTGTTTGTGTGTGTGCATATGCGTATTTTATTTAGCGTGTTATAATAGTGCCTCAGTGTCTGCGTAATTTAGTGTCTTTATCCAATTTGTTATATTTTTTTTACTTTCGTGTAATTGTTTGTTGTGTATATAACACAACAAAGTGTGTGTGTGTGTGTTTGTTGTGTCTTTTTAATTATGATGTCTTGTTCTGTCCTTTGAGGAATTGGACTAAAATTGGTTGAAAATAGCCAACGGCAGACGTGTCATCATGATAACGTGTAGTTGCAGTGCTTTTTTTTTGAGGGTTGGAAGTCATCAGATGGCTTCGGCAGGGCAGGGCGTATCACTTACTGACTAAAACTCACCCAGTTGCCCCTTGCGTTCCAGGCCACTTTGACTCTTTCGAACACTCCCGGGACCCTGAATAGTTGCAGCGCTACTGTGTCTCTTGTCCTCTTCAAATATCTGCCATTTGCAAGAATATTACTACTCCTACTACTACGTGCTCTTACCTGGGTTGTGTGTGTTACGGTGCACCTGTTTGGGCTGATAGGGCCACCATTGGGGTGTTACGACGTAGATTGCTACAAAGCCAAATAATTTCATTGCGGGACCCAAGACAGTTTAATCGTTACTCTGGGACTCGTCGGGCTTGTTTTGTCTGGTGGTCGTCACTGTTGATTCTGGCTTACAGGAGTTACAGTGGTTTCGGAATAGTGTGGCGCGTTTGCCCAAATTTAAAAAAATATATATTACTACTCCATCTCATAATTATCCGTGTTTCCATTATTAATTTCACTTCAAACTTAAAATTTAAGACCAAGAATTAAACCTGCACAAAACAAATCTTCAAACTATCTCGTTAAGGTCCAAAGTCGTTTAATAAAGTCACTATTAGCTCAATCATTTCAAAGAGCCATTGTGTGGAGTTTGTTCGTTAAAGTCGTGTGCTCTCTGTGTTTGGTTTGGAGAGAGCGGCTCCACGGCTCTGCTATCATACATTTGCATATATTATCATACAGGTAGATAGATATGTTATGAGAAATCGAGAGCACCGAATGATAATGAAATAACTTAGAGATGCTGCTATTTTATCTGTGGGAGAGTGTTGGCGCTGCGGTCATCGACTTCTTAGTTGAAGGTTGTCTATGGAAATTGGCGTTTGTTTCCAGTTTTAAGTAGTTTTTCTGTTCTTTTTTCTCGTCTAGCTACTCTGTTATCTTGTTTTCTGCTTTGCAAGACAATATTGAAATGATGCAACTCAAACTTTAAGAAATAAAATTTCACTTTTATCAAACAGTCGAGATCAAACGCCACGTTTAGGAAAATTTAGAGTTTTTCAAAGTTTTATTTGCTGACAAAAGGTTATTGATTTAAGGTCTAAATTAAAATTACTTTTTCCTACGTACATAGTTAGGTTAAGATTTTTTTTTGGTTTTAGTATGTATGGGTCGCAGGATCGTTGAAAGAGTTACCGCGGCCCTGGAAAATAAGAACACGGGTACGTTTAGTCTGAAACTCCCTCAAAATAACCGACTTCAAAAAGGAAGAGGTTATCAATTCGGATGTTTATATTTTTTTTTATGTATGTTCGGGCATAACTCCGTCACCACAACCACAACCAAAACGTGTCAAATAAAAACTTTTTTACAAAAAATAGAACCGACTTCCAAAAAAAGTGCAAAATGACTGTAATTTCGGGAGTCGGTGTTTCTGGTTTTGTGTCTTCGTTTTTTGACTCCGTTTCCCCATTAAATTGAGTTAACACTACATGGGCATACGATCGCAGCAATCGCAGTTGATATGCTGATATTTTTTGAAGAGTTCCGTTGTCTGTCTCCGAAACTCATCATCAGATCTATATGAAATTCAAATGCGATCATTTCGGAATAAAGCCCTTTCGAACAAATTTCGCAAATCCTTCTATATATGACGGAGTTAACATCATCATCATCTTCTTGCCCTCATCCCATATTACTTGGGGTCGGCGCAACACGTTTTTTGATGGAGTTAACATAAACATAAATAAATAAATAGAAAGAACATAAATAAAAAAAATACAAGCATCGGAATTCATAACATTCTCTTTTTTGAAGTCGGTTAAAAAGCGTGTATGATATTATACTTAGTTAAGTATTTTATAAGTATGTAAATACACTTAAAATTCAATCAATTTTAACACGATTGTACCAACAATATAACCTTCTAGTTCACATTTACATAAGCAACCACACGACCATCGAGCGGGCTGAAGCATTACCTGTCCAATATGCAGCCCTCAGGCAGACCACTCAAGTCATGCATTCATTGTCAACCTCTCGTCTACTTCCTTCCACAATCAAGTTTTAGGTTTAATTTCCTCTCAATTCTCTCTATTCACAAGCCACCAATTATTTACGAAACTCAGCCATTGAATTAATCATTCATTTATTTTCTCCAATCATTTGGAACCCGCTGCGATCAACCCGTGCCCACATTGTGCCGCCAATTAATTCAAACTTTAAAACAAAGCCTTTTATTTTGAAGTCGTTCGTCCGGACTTTTGTTTGAAGTCGTTTGTTCGACTTTCACTTTTGTACAACGTGTTTTGTTTTAGAATGTATGTGGTTAATGCGTACTTGAGTACAGTTGATGGTTGTAGGCTTTATAATTTAGTGATACGGAGGTTTTTATTGCTGTAATGGACACCTCGGTATCTTGGTATCTTGCTTACAGCTCTGTGGCTCACAGTCTGTCTAGGGCTGCCAACAGTTTTTAGAAGAATGACGGCCCGTGACAGAATTGATGTAAGAAGTTTAATACTTATTGACGCTGCCGGTGAACCTGGTGAGGGTAGCGAGGAGCCGATGGATGCGAGACGCTTAAGACCAGTCATTGTGGCGACACTTGGGGGAGGCCTATGCCCAGCAGTGGACGTCTTTCGGCTGAAATGATAATGATGTTTGACGCTGCCAACGTGCTCTGTAATTTCGAGTAACCTATTCTATTCTCGATATTGCAATCAAGGCCTGAATAAGCTAAAAACTATCCCTTGGACTACTGCTGAAATAGCACAAATTCTTACGGCTACCATGTCAGAGTCGAAAGTATTTTGCCTTTTAGCGAACTGCTTTTGTAGATTAAGTTCACACCTAAGTAAAACAGAGTGATACTATAAACTATATTACATGTTGTTAGCATTCAGAAAGAAAAAGACACGCTGCGCTGACCCTAAGTAAATCAAATATCAAGTCCAAAAAACTAGACTTCGAAACCCCAACTACCGCGCGCACCCTTAACTGTTAATTACGGAAAATGAAACATTGAATAAATGAGGGTGTTAACAAGAACAATAAAACACCGATGGCTATAAAAGAACAGAAAACTATGTCTGCGTTTAAAGAACAACTAAAATCTGTGAAATGAGTAAATAATTATAAAAAAATTAATAAAATAATACAAAATAAAATATAAATATTCAATTGGTCAGTACGCTGCCTTGTATGGCACATCTAGTATGTTGCAACTTTTACTTTTGTATCCATGTTTGGACGGTTGGTGATATTAATTTTGTTATGTGCCTACCCGCTAAAAATATTTTTTCTGTACGCTTGTTATTTAAACATACATAGTAAATCTTGTTTCTCAGTAAGTCAATTATTGTTAATTCTTATGAGGAAATAAAGTTCTTAAACACATAATTTAGGATGCTGATGATGAGTCTAAAAGTACGGTAGGCAACCCTAAGACTGGCGCTAAAAAGAAAAGCGTGTTAAGATAAGGTTCATGTAGGCGTTGCGCAGATAACATTTGCACATGATTGTAAATTACTGAAGGTGTCTAGTTATATCTTTATTTATTGAGCATTTTATTCGTATGGTCTTCGCCTAGCTACATTACTGTAATTCCTTTGCTAAATGTTTTTTTCGTTTGTGCTTTGTGAGGAATTCTTTTATTTCCTACATGAGTATATTTTTTTTTTCATTAACATGTTCGCGCTTGAACGCTAGCTCACCTGTGGTAGGCGATGAAGCAAGCTTGCCTAGAAGTAGACTATTCAGGTTGTAGCTATCAGGAAACACTGACTCCAGCAGAGAATTCTACTCCTTACCAGTACGCACAATGCATGTGTTCCCCAAAACGTTTCGAGGATATGGGTGGGATGGGGGACCCATGTACCGGTGGCGCATCTCCGTACGTCCAGTGTTCCAGTGATGAAACGGGATTGGTTGAATTAGAATAACACTCCCCGAACTGCAGAGAAAAGTACTGTAATCATTTCGCATTTGGATTAAGGACCATGCATGAGGTATGCTGTCCTGGCAATTCTTAACGAACATGCTGGATTATTTCAAACACTTACGATATTCTTCGCAAAATTCAGGCACTCAAACTCTGCTTGTTGACACAGTTATAAGAGCCTCAGGTGTACAGGTGACAGGGCATGTGGCGCAGGATGGAAGGTTCACCTTTGTCACTTGTTTTTTCTTTCTTTCTTTCTTTCTGTCCATGAACTCACACCTAAGATGGTCGTTGCTACAGCCCACTTCCAAGTCAGCTAATGGTAACGCGTGGCCAGATGCAACTTCATCGAACCACCTGAGAGGCTTCCTCCTTGAAAGTTTCCAGGGGAATGAAGCAGTCGCAAAAGTATACGAAAGAGTCACCGCGGACCTGGTACTTAAAGAGCAACTGAAGGATCATGGGTAGGTTTTAGTCAGTAATAGTCTGACACGCCCTCCTGCTCCACCCAGAGCGGGAGAGAGGAGTCATCTGATAATGAAAAATAGGGGAATTATAAGCCATAGCGCTATAGTCAACATATTAATTAAACCATACAATCGAGTCTCTTTGCCCTCCAACACTATTCACCCATAAAAATCACACACCATCCACATTCCGCACACAATCGCCCATAACCCCATGTTCCCATAGCCCGCGATCGGAGCGATAGCCGAGCGGCAATTAACCCGTGACCCCCATGGCCGCGCCGCTACCCAGCTATCAGACAATGGCGATCGGGTTTATGAGGCATTGCCTAGGCTTTGCTTGATTGTAGGGGAATAGACGGTCATTGTAGTTTTGTATAATCCGACAGAGGAAGTATGACATCATTGTTATTTATGCACTATCCTTCTGACTAGCTGAACGTGGCTAAAGTAATAACAGCCGCACGGGTCGATCCGTCAGGTTAAGCTACGCTTGCCTTTGCCTTGCCTGAGGTTGGACTCCTCCGTGCCTCGGAAAGCACGTTAAGCCGTTAGTGCCGGCTGTCAATAGTGGATCTATGACAGTCGTCACCGGTCGTCAGAAACCCGAAAGTCTGATAACCAGTCTTACCAAGGGGTATCGTATTACCCAGTAACTGGGTTGTGGAGCTCAGATAGGCAGTCGCTCTATGTAAAATACTGGTCTACAGCTGCATCCAGTTACACTGGAAGCCGACCCCAAGATATAGTTAGGAAAAGGCTAGGCTGATTGACACCAGCCCCCTTAGCCAAAATACATTTCTGTAAACGTTAACGCTAACGCTTCTTGCAAAATGTATAGAAACGACGTTTTGCACGAAGCGTTAGACAAAGAACTGTCACGTGACTCACGCCCAGTAATGTCTTTGCCATACATTTTGCACGAAGCGTTAGCGTTAACGTTTAGAGAAATGTATTTTGGCTAAGGGAGCTGAACAGCTAGTCCGTATCTGGTACCGGTAAATATTCCGTCGGCCCAAGTTAGCAGTATGCGAACGTCAAAGAATATACTAACACTAATCAATCCCACACATTAATTAGACAATAATTAATATGTGGCGGCTAAAAAAGTGACACTATCAACGAAAACGATTGCTAAAATGATTCTCAACAGCAATCATTTTAGCAATCGTGACAGTTCGTACCATGATCTTTGGCTTTTGAAAATTGTTTTCGACGATAGAATTTCACTCTGTCTTTAACATTGTTAATATTGCATTATAATGTAAATATTAATTTTAAACAATGTATTCAGTGCAAATACTATGTTTTGCGAAATAAATACTTATTATTATTATTTCGTATATTTATTTTTACACATATTATTTACATTTTTAAATATTTTTAAAAGAAAACATATAAAAAAACATTTAAAAATATAAAAAAACAGTAGTCCACCGGTATCGGGAGCAGGGTCCAAGCTACCGGTGGTTAGGGCTCCAGAGACAGGAACCTCCTCACAATGCGAGCCGTATCAAGGAGTACTGCCTTCTGAATCAGGCCCTTGATCCAACCACGCAACGACAGCTTCGACAGGTGGTCGTCGAGGCTTTTGGCCATCAGGCCATTGGCGGTATTATTATTATTTATTATTATTATTGATGAAAGACTGCTCAATCTCCAAGTATTGTTAAAATTGTTAACTAGAACATCATTGAGTCCGAGTGTTAATATTTAGTAATGTTAATTAAATTATTAAGTACCTACTCAACAATTTAAGTGTGTGTCTAAGTTAAGAATGATACCTAATTTAAATTCAACCTTTTTTTTCCTACTATATTTTTATTATTTGATTACAATATACATAGCTAAACTAATAAATAACTTAATAAATAAAATATGTACAAGCGGCATAAAAGATCCGGGAGGAGTACAGCTCATTGGGCATCGAAAAATTCAATAAATTAAATTCAACCTATACGAGTAAGTAACCTCCTTCCAAATTACTTACCATTGTACCAGTACCCACTACCCAGCCATGTAACATCACTCACAAACACCCCGGCGACCTCGGCGCGGCCTCGCGTGACCTCGCACCATTCATACCATATTACACAACTGTATTTACTTAGCCTCTAATACCTACTATTTACACGATTATATAAATTCCAAATTTTAATTAGATTCGGTAAAAATGCAAATGAAAAAAATGTATGCGTAATTACAACATAAGTTTGCGGTGCACAGTGGCGCTGCTTGTCAAAGGAAAATGCAACTAAATGAAAAATACAGTACACTTAATTTTAGTTCTACATTTTTATAAGTAGGTAGGGTGAAGTATTTGATTGAACACAACATGCAACACGGCAAGTAACACGGCGTGTAACAATGTCCGGTGGTCATGTAATAGAATGTGAATTAAAATTATAATAAATTATAATTTTTTGGTCCGTTTGTTTCTAGTGTGAGGCAATGAATGCTCTTTCTCATTAACTATCAGAATTGATTTATTACTGTTGTAGGTTAGTTTTTCAATGCATATTAGGGTGTGCACACAATAACGCAAGCTTAGCGCACGCAGTGTGCATTCTAATGCGCATCTGATGCAATGTACGTTCAATGCGCGCCGGGTAAGGAATACGTGCGTGTTTACAATTCACTGATTAAATGTCACAGACTAAAAGAGGCTTATAAGATTTAAGACCACGCCTTATTTTTAAGTCAATCACATCTTTTGATGTTGGAGGCTTCTTTTCAAAGCCTTGAGCCACAAGAAGAGTTCTATAGCAAAGAAGTTGCAGTCTCTCTGCCTATTCGAGGGCAAACGCCTATTCCACACAGTGAAGGCATGAGCATTAATAACCACACTGACTCATGGCATAACATCAGGTATATCTAAATCAAATTTGTCTCACAAATTTTTCCAACGACATTAATAGTAATGTCCATATTTAAAACAAAATTTGAATTGAAAAATTTGCATTGGTAATATTTGCCCGAATTTGAACCCACAACCTCGCGCATGTTAGTCAGGAAACACAACATATTAAAGCGTTCTTAAAATAAACGTATAGGTACAAAAGCCGTCGATGAGAACTCACCTTTACGTGAGCGTAGCAAATGTAGAGTCAATACTACCCAGAGTACCCAGTAGCGGTGAGACGTAATACCCGTTTAGTTATATGTGTGTAAAAACAATGGGTTAATTTGCTGAGAGTGAGGCTTTTTGTGGTGTAACGTAACCTTTGGTTTGAGGTGGTCCGACGTTTTTGTAACAATAAACATAGTAATAAATGTTCGGAGGTGGTCCGGTGTTCTTAATTTTCTTTGAGAGCATGACTACTAAAAATAACTGTAGTAACTTTTGTCTACACTACATTGTAATTTGTTATAGTGTTAAATAAAGAGTATCCTATCTCATCCCCACCACTTATCACTTACTAGTTTAAATAGAAAATTAACAAATTGTTCTGGAATTTGAACAGACATGTCAGACAATTAGTATATGCTGTAAAAGCTCTTCCGTGGCGGCCTTGGTACCACAGAGTACATTATACTTGGTACCTTTAGCATTATAATTATTAATAATTAGTTCTCACTATAATACTACTACTAGACTTTACTTGAGTAGTAGCTTGAGTTTTTCCTTCACACATAAAGAATTCTCGACAAGAAAATCACATTTTAGCGAATATTAGAACCACAAAGTCGTTTATGCCATCTAAAACAACATTTAAATAGCACTAAAACTCCAAAATAGTGTCGCGATAAATCTGTAAAACAATGCCGTTCGCCCACGGCTTGAGTCCGGCGCAGGCGCATGGTCGCCGCACGGCGCTTACCGCTTACGAGGGTTTACAGGTTACCAGTGGCACGGGGTCTCATCTCGAACAAAGAAAAATTAGTTCAAACAAACAAACAATAGATGGCGTAATATGCATCGATTTCGTATTGAAGTTTAGGTAACATTAATATTTTGAAATAAAATATGGTTATAACTGTATTTTCTTATTTAATAAACTACCCTAAGCATAAAATTGTTGAATAATTGGCTCCTAATTAAACTTTAGATGTTTATTGGAACGATTCGTTAGGCATTTATATTTCTTATACCAATAGATGGCGCTGTTTGAAGTTTTAGAATTTATCCATTCGCCTCTTTAAAATTTGTATAGTGAAAAATTTTGAAACAGTAAAACTATTATGAAGTGCCAAAAATACTATATAGTAATTCCTCAATGTGTGAGAAAATATTGATAAGACTTTATGTCAATTCATTCAACTTGCAAGCCGTCGCTGCTAACACCATCTAGCGAGGTGTAGAAGACGAGCCCGAATGAAGAACAAAAGTTGCCATAGCAAGTCGTAAACACGTAGTTACGGCGGTACCGTTTCTTTGTATGGGATGAGGCATCTGTACGCTAGTATTATATTATCTGTGCCAGTGGTAAGGTAATGCACCGTTACGGGCCGTAAGTTGAGTTACGTGTGGTTGTGTCATCTGGGCTCGCGTGTGGTCGAAAAACGAATAGTATTGGACATTTTGATAGTAAAGGACGGTTGTTGAGACAAAATGGGTGTTTATGACGGTGATTCTGATTATGTAGGTACCCATCGCATTCGTTTTAGTTGGTCAATAGTTGATATTGATACGGTTGATTTAAGGGTCTACTAACGGTCCAGTGGCGCCCTCATTGAATAAAAAATCGTAGCGTAGCACAGAAAACAAATATTAAAAAATCCAACTTCACGTTTGTTACAAAGAGGATAAATCATTTTTACGATGTTAAAACAGGTCTTAGAATGTTTCGTATCCAGAGTAGTAGGCAAAAGTACCAAAAACGGCCGTTTCTAACACTTTTGCCAACTACTTTGGATACGAAACATTTTGAGACCTGTTTTAATAACGTTAAAATGCTTTATCCTCTTTGTAACAAACGTGAAGTTGAATTTTGTAATATTTATTTTCTGTGCTATGCTACGATTTTTTATTCAATGAGGCGCCACTGGACCGTTAGTAGGGCCTTAATGTTTTGAATGAATGACTGAGCATCTAATTTACTTACTTTTATTTCTCGTGTCTACTCACTATCATAGAGGAGTTGGTACCACAGCTATCACATAAAAAGTATCTAATTTCCGCTCAGTGTTTGATGTGTAGTAAAACATATTGATAGCGCTGATACCCACAAGTGTCCATTGAAACCTGTGAAGAAAAAAAAGTTAACGTAAAGAGTATGTAAATATCTATTTAACGACGGAACCGGGTAATCTTTACCTACCGTCATGCTGGTCTTTATGTCAACTGATCAGACATGAGTAAAACCTCAAAATAATATTAGTTTACTGTTCAATACCCTGAACTTTAGTGTCAAAATGTTAACAAAACTGACAATTATTATTGCTTGACATTCCATAATCAACTGCCATCTCTAGATCCCACGTTCTGTATGTCTGTCTTTAAACCGGACATCTTCTTTTTGTGTATTCCAATCTCAAGAAATGATGGAAGTTACTAATCTTTTCTCCATTCTATATTCTTACTGCCAGCCAGAGACATAAATCTTCAAAATTTCATAATGAATACGTCCATGAGAATAAAATCTAATGTCCCTATATAAAAACCGATCATAACAGACGCTAAGCTTAGTTGTAATTATAAAGTATTTCAGTCATTAATATCTGGTCCACATTCCAAAACACAAAAACGGTTAAATCTCATCCCATTCTATGTGAGGATTAGGGCTGTCTCAAACATGTTTTGGTTCTTGTGAACATTTTCGTATTAGAGAGCAGTTATTAAGGCGCAGTTATACGACTTTTAATGATTTTTAGTTGAACATCACGTCTAAACGACTAGTCTTATTTATTTGAAAAAAAAATATGTTACCCTAAACCATATTTTTGTAATATAATTTCAAATATTCACATATCAAATGTGAATATTTGAAATTATATTTTTATAGGTAACATAGTGTAATTAATATGTAAAATTATGTCTAACGCGGATAAAAAATTAAGAATCACGCAAAAACTATAAAGTGTAATTTTATGAAACCTTCACTATTTTAAAGATGATTTAATTATTTAAATTTTAGTATACATTTTTTAGTATATTAGTTCTTAAATGTAGGTACATAATATGTTCTGCAGTCAACAGAAAAAACAGTAAGCAAAATATATTTTACGTTCCAATCAGTTTCCAGTTTATTTCTTTACCAAAATGTTTATAAATTCAAGAATAGCCAATTTATGTATGTATGTGCCACTTTAAACAAATCTCACTAAACTTAATCCATCGTTGTATCAAAAAGTAGCAAAATACGTGTTTTCGATATTTTCATATGGAGCAGAAACGTGATGCATTAACAGCCGCGAAAGTAGAAAGATCGATGTCTTCTAAATGTGGTATTGGCGGAGACTTTTTCGAATACCATGGACCGCCATGAGAACGAACGAATCCACACTGAAGCAACTCCAAATCATCAAGCGGCTGTCTACACTTTACCAAGAGCGTGCCCTCAGCTTTAGAAGAAAAACGCGCTCAAGGTAGAGCACGGGCAAGACGATTTGACGAGATATAGAAGGCTGTTGGAGGCCGTATGTACCGAGCGGTTCACACAGCAGAAAACCGCAATACTTGGAGACGCGTCGTATGTGGCCGCGATCCTCAGCAGTGAAGGGATGATGAAGAAGACTAAACTTAAAACATTTCACAACATAAATGGCGGCAGAGCCTTATCACTCCATATCTCTTGTAGAATAACTTTCAAAAGTCATAACCATAAGTGTCACAAATTCTTTATGAACAACATTTATAAGCTTTCTTTCTGCCAGCCCTGCTTATGACTGTGCTAGTAATTAACGAGTCGGTGCATTGAGCGCAGGAGTGATACTTCACGTTAATGGGAGGCACTCGTACCCCGTGTACGGTGCGGGCGACTGACTCTTCGAAATGTGCGCCATCAGCATACAGATTTTATTATGGCATCAATTTGAGTGCGAGGTGGGTTTCTTTAAAAAGCTGTGAATTTAACAAAATAATATGGTTTTTCTATCTGATTGCCTGGTAAGTATTCCTAATGTCATGTTTTTTTTTTTAAACAGAGTGACTTTAATAAATGTAATGTAGGTAGATGGAGAAGTAGAAAAAGCCCAAAAAAAATTGGATTGACTGTGTGAGAAATGACATGAAAAAAAAACTGAATATTTAAAACAAAAACCCGACCAAAAGAAAACAGCTAAAAACTTCCAAACAAGTCACTTTTCAAGCAATCTGATGCAGTTGGTGGCAGTTATTTTAGTTCAATTATTGATTTCATGCCACCAACTGCATCAGACTGCTTGAAAAGTGACTTGTTTGGAACTTTTTAACCGACGAAAAAAAGGAGGAGGTTCTCAATTCGACCGTATATATATTTTTAGTTGTTTATTACAGTCGGGTTTTTTTTTAAATATATACAGGGTGTAAGGTACATGAACGCACATACGTGTTCCAGTGATTCAGTATATGATTCTGGACTCCCTAGCGTTGGAATTTTTCGTCGACTTTTTCCTAATTTAAAAAAAAAAAAAAAAAAAATTTTTTCACTTTAAACTGTATAAAATCGTTATATCTATCTACCCCAAAGACATTTTAAATGAAAAAAATTAATTAATTATTTTTTTATTTAATTTCTTTTTTCACTATAAACTGTACATAATCTTTAAAGTGAAAAAAATGTACTGAATCACTAGTACACGTATGTGCGTTCATGTACCTTACACCCTGTATATACGAGTACATATATACATTTTTGTTTTCTACATTTTAGTGAGTTATATTTATGGAATCGACTCCTCGAACCCTTTATTTTGATACCCCACTTAATATAGTTCGTCGACTTAATTTTTTTTCTTTTTCACAATATGGCGTCTGGTTTTCGCCATATTGTATTTTGATTACTGTTATGTCTTTAGTATAGCACTCGCAAGACTAAGACGAATCATTTAACGTAAGAATGATCAAAATCAGCCCACGCGTTTGGTCTCTATAGTGCCACAAAAGAACAAACATATATACATACAAAAGCGGATAAACACATTACCCTCCCTTGCGTCACGCAGTCGGGTAAAAAGAGAGTTAGTGCATGATAGAGTAACGGTTGACAAGAGAGAATAAAAGAAAAATATGCGTAACACAAGTAACTTGCGGGACGAGTGCCAGGAGGATGGTAACAAGTGACTTAACAAAACAATTCATTCATCTTTTCTCTACCGAGTTTTCTGAATGAACCACAATTATTCGCGACATTCCTACATATCCGCACATCATATATTATCTTTTATGGGAGTGTACCTTTAGGCAAACGCAATATTATGTTACATAGTGTTCAGGTTACGTGAGTTATCTATTACACGGACCTTGTGGAAACTAGAACTGCGTGTGTTGAATCGTTTTTACCCTAACTATAATTGGAATGAAATGTAACAGCTCACAATTTGGGACCCATTAATATTAGTGTTTTAAACCGTGGTGGTGCTTGGTAACTGGGCTTACCCAGTTGTAAATGTCCCTTTGAGCCTATTGGCCTAGCTTTGTTCTGTCTCCTGCTTGATAAGGGTTGAAGTGGAAATTATGTGTTTTCTTACTCCGCCGCTGTTATTAATTTTCTGATTAATTTCGTAGTGAGACCCAAGACAGTTTAATCGTTGCGCCCAGACTCGTCGAGCTTAACTGATTCGGGTTTTTTCTAGTGGTCGCCACTGTTGGTTCTGGCTTTCAGGAGTAGAGGGAATAGAGAGGCGGGATTGTTAAAAATAAACACATACATGTATTCGTTTGTTTTTTTATTGTGTTGTTCTAAGACCTTATTTTCCCTAAGCGACGAGTCCATCCTCTTAATCTGAGAATGTTTTAATGTACCTTGAACACGATAGTTTATTGTAAACAAACCAAATGCTTGAATCAAGAAATCACTTGGCTTATGGGCTATTAATGCCAGTACGTTATGGATATATTTAAGTGGCCATATCACTAAAACACCGAAGTTAAGCTATAACTTTAATGTTATTTAAACACAACGTTGTAATTGATACCGTATCGTAAAAGCAATTAAGTAGTAAACTAATTGTGGAACATTTTATTTGTTTGGTCTCGTATTTTGTCTGAAATAGTCCCGATGTAGCGTGACCGATGTAGATATTATACAAATTTATAGCTTAATCTTAATATTTCTTATTTAATTTGTTTGCATAAGATAAGATACAGGTTTATAATAAATACAAGTCAAACTATGCATTCCTAAAAAAGAAATGAAGAATACTCGAAACCAGTTGGACTGTTTACCATAATTTATTTTATTAGTGAAGTTTTAAACTCAAAGCCTGACTTTCACTCTCATGGCAGGTCCCACAGAAACCGTGCATTTTTATTCAGAATAAAACTAACCATTATGACACTCAGGGATTGTACAGTATCAGGGAAATATCGTCATCAGCCCCATTAGCCAACCCGGGCGTGCGGACGGCGAGCAGTGGGTAGCTCGCCGTCCGATCAGCACCATGGCTGTGAGTCGACGGCGCGTAGTGTTCCACATGCGAGATGTTGTCAGCCACCACTGACGGGGCCCATCGTGGCCGGTGCCTGCATGCCTAGGGGTAGCGGATAAATTCTGAACATGAGTTACCGCACCCCTGGGCACTCAGCCAGGGAAGGAACAGGGGTGGCTTTTAGTCAGTAACAGTCTGACACATAGAGCGGGAGAAGTCATTGGATGATTTCCCGACCCACAGAAAAAAAGCCCTCTTAGCAAAAGACATTACCTACGGATTGCCATACATTTTGCACGAAGTGTTAGCGTTAACGTTAACAGAAAAGTATTTTGTCTAAAGGCTCTGATCAGTACTCCCGAAGATAACAAACAATTTTACAACTTTAGAACATTAGTTTAGACTAACCCTATAGCCTATAATAGGCTATTCCAGACTAGAATCTATCTCTGTGGCAAATTTCATCCAGATCCGTTAAGCCGTTCTGGCGTGATCGAATAACAAACATTCATCCAAACTTACGCATTTATAATATGAAGTAGGATTACTATGGTAGGCGCCAGATAAATGTGGAATAAAGTACATTGACCTTTCCCTAATATCTCTTCCTATGTACCTTAACAATTCAATATTAAGGCGCTATTAGCTGCCAATGACCTTGAGTGGTTAGCTTGGGTGTTCTGTGCTGAGCTCACGTAACGCGTCGTACGTCCACCCAGTAATAGGACTCGCTCATCAAGGAGCGCTGTCCGAATTTAGACGCATTATTAATTTATTACATATAAAAAAACAGGTATTAAAACACTGAGACTAAATTATAAATAATTAAATGATCTTTGAAATGGTTTCATAAAATAAAAATACGCTTTATAGTTCTTGCGTGATTCTCAATTTTTTATCCGCGTTAGACGTAACTTTACAAATTAATTACACTATGTTATAAAAATATAATTTCAAATATTCTGAGATCAAATTACGACAAAAATTGTCTAGAGTAACATATATTTTTTTCAAATAAATAACACTAGTCGTTTAGACGTGATGTTCAATTAAAAACATTCGTCAGTCATTATTTCCGTTTTTCAAATTAAAAATGTCAATACATGTAGATGGGTCAATGACTGTTATTCCACGTTTATCTGGCGCCTACCATAGTTATTTCTTTCAAATCCCGTGAGTAAATAGCCTTTTATATCGTGAGATTATGGCTCATTAAGTTAAATGCATAAGAGCAGGTGAACACTGTTGCACTGCGACTGCGAGTACACCACTTTGCACCAACACTTATTAATAACTATTTACGTAGATAGAAATATCAATATGATACCATGACGCACCCGTAATAAATTCACATACACGTACGCATTCCAGTCGTGGCTTGTATAACAAAAAGTATTTTAGCATAACTATTTCAAATCGTAAACTTTTTACTGAGACTCTTTTGTATAAGATTCATGGTTGCCTATAATATAGTCAATACATATTTATAGGCGTATTATAAGGTCAAACTATGTAGTTTGAGCTTGTAAATGGCGTCAAATATGATAATAAATAAGATAAGAATGTGTGATTTTTCGAACATTATAAGCTAATGTTACCTTACTGGATATAAGTTATGGGTTATGGCGCTGTTTTTTTGGGATAAAGAAACTTTGAAAATGAAGGCGTATACAGGGTGTAACGGAAAGGTGTGGTCATATTTTAAGAACCAGTTCAGCCCATGGAAACGAACAGCTTTTTCAAGAAAAAATAAAAAAATCCCAAAAAAAAAATTGAACTTTGTATACAACGTGATCATCAGCTGACCAATATTTGTATGGGGAGTAAAAATTTTTTTTTAGAATTTCCTCAATTTTTCTTGAATAATGTTGCTCATATCGATGGGCAAATGCAGTTCTTAAAATATGACCACACCTTTCTGTTACACTCTGTATAGCCGCCAAGTGGCGCCCTCATTGAATAAAAAATCGTAGCAAAGCGTAGAAAATAAAGATTAAAAAATCCTATGTTGCACTCGTTACAAAGAGCTTAAGGTATTTTTACGTTGTTGAAACAGGACTCAAAGTGCTTCGTATCCAAAGTAGTAAGCAAAAGTACTTAAACCGGCCGTTTTTTACACTTTTGCTTACTACTTTGGATACGAAACACTTTGAGTCCTTTTTTAACAACGTGAAAATACCTTATCCTATTTGTAACAAACGCAACATAGGATTCTTTAATCTTTATTTTCTATGCTAAGATACGAATTATTATTCAATGAGGGTGCCACTTATGGGAAGTTAGGCCCTTAATCTAAAACATCAAAATGAAATCTACCGATATAAAATGTTTAACTTGTGAGTACAACTAGCGATGCGCCCCGGCTCCGCACGGGTACAAATTATACACACAATCCTTCCTCGTTTATCGCTCTATTTATTAGTGAAAACCGCATCATAATCCGTTGCATGGTTTAGGAGGAGCTAGCGGTGAAACAGACAGATGCTGAACACGACTTTGTTTTATACAATGTGGAAACGCGTGTAACAGGAGTTTAAAAAAAAAACCAGCCAAGAGCGAGTCGGACTCGCGCGCAAAGGGTTCTGAACAAATCATACTATTTTCAGGTATTTTTAAACTGCCTCCACCCTAAAGGTTTTCCTGTAATCTATAAGTAAGTAAGAGCAGTGGTGGCCCAGTGGTATTGGCCGCGACTTACAAGTTGTAGGTCGTGAGTTCAAACCCAGGCAGGCGCTTTACTGTGTAAATTATTTCATCACCACTGTTCTCAAAACGGTGAAGGAAAACATCGTGAGGAAACCGGCATGTCCTAAAACCAAAGTGTTCGAAGACGTGACATTCACCAATCCGCATTGGGCCCGCGTGGTGGATTACGGCCCACACCCTCTAACGAAGAGGAGGCCTGTGCCCCAGAAGTGGGGACGTTTAAAAAAAAAGCTGAGATGATGAATGAATAAGTAAAGAACTACTTTCTGTATTTTTTTCAAGATTTTAGGCCCAGTGGTTTCGGAGATAAGGGGAGGGGAATGGTCATTTTTCATCTATTTTCTTAAATAATTTCAAAATTATATAGTTTAAAATTATGAAAAAAATATATTCGAGACCCTCACAATGTGCCCTTTCATTTGACATGTTGCACGACACACTTTGAAAAACTTTAATTTTTAATTTGCCGATTTTGACCCCAAAAGTGACCTCCATATTCAAATTAATTTATTTAGAGTACACGTCCGTGTTTGGGTCACAAATATTCATGTGTGTACCAAAAACAAGTATTTCAACTCTAGCGGTCCAGCAGATTCGGAGAAAATTGGCCGTAACAGACGGACAGACAGACAGACACACGAGTGATCCTATAAGGGTTCCGTTTTTTCATTCGGACTTACGGAACCCTAATTAGTTAAAATAAGCTGCGTGCTTACTTATCTGTTTTGTAGACTGTACAATGTTTGAGAAGCCCCCACTGGACAGCTTAATGATCAGTACCTATGTAAACACACGCTTTAACTTACAAATACAGGTTCTAAGTCGGAAGTCATGTCATTGTAATGGTCAGAAAGGGAAAGGACACGATGATGTTCTGTTAAGAATAAGTAAAAGGTTTGTGAATGAAAACTGAATTTGTAAGGAACATACTACATAAGGTGACCGAAATTTTCTTGTATAATTCTTTAATATTTTTAGTAAAAGAGTAGTCCAGGGCTTGGCACAACTGCCCAGGGGTTGTGGATAAATTCGAAACAGAGTTACCGCGCCCCTGGGCACTCGTCAGGACAGGGAAGGAACAGGGGTGTGTTTTAGTCAATAAGAGTCTGACACGCCCTCCCGCTCCACCCAGAGCGGAAGATGTCATTGGATGATTTCCCGACCCCCAAAAAAAAAAAGAAGGCCTTGGCATAAATTAACAGGCATTCCTGTGCGATGCCACTTTGTGATTTGTGTGGCTTTGTCGTTATATGAACTAACAATCATACTTTCATACTAATATTATAAATGTGAAAGTTTGTGAGTGTGTATGTTTGTTACTTCTTCACGCTCAAACGGCTGGACCGATTTGAATGAAATTTGATATGTAGATAGCTTATAGCCTGGATTAACATATAGGCTACCTTTTATTCCGGTCTAGGCGGGTAAAACCGCGGGGCGCAGCTAGTAGCTTTATAAGGATTTTTTGTGTTACTAACAGTATATGGTCTACGTCTGAAATATTATTATTATTTTTATTACAGCAAAATAAAATAAACAGATAACTGAAAAAGTGTCGAATACATCTTCTCTATCTGGTATTCATAAATCAATCTCGCTTTCCGCGTCTGTCTGTGTATTCGCTAATTCCTCTTAAACCACGTAACGGATATTAATACGGTTTTCTCTAATAGAAAGAGCGATAAACGAGGAAGGTTTGTGTGTATAATTTGTACCCGAGCGGAGAGTGGGCGGGTCACTCTAGTATTCAATAATATGTAGGTACACAAGTCTATGGCATGGTTTGTCTTTGCGTGTTACCTAAGTTAAAGTTATTACTGGACTTGTAAAAAAAACTTTTTTACAAAAAAAACAACCAACTTCCAAAAAAAAATTTTTTTTTTTGGAAGTCGGTTGTTTTTTTTGTAAAAAGCGCTGAAGCAATTTCGGTAAAATTTATATGGGACCAATAAATTTTACCGAAATTGCTTCAGCGCTTTTTGAGAAACTGAACAAAAACGGAAAATACGTGTACCTCGATGACGTTTTGGTGTTCTCCAAATGTTTAAATTCCACGTTCCATTATATTGGGGTTTTTAGTTCTGGGGTATAACAACTAAAAAGTGAAAAATAAAAAACTCGGGAGTATATTCTTTCAGATAAAAAAAGAATTTTGAAAATCGGTCCACAACTGACGGAGAAATGCGCGGACATACATAAAAAAAAAACATACAGTCGAACATAGAACCTCCTCCTTTTTCGAAAGTCGGTTAAAAATAAGTTTATTCCTTGGATGCATAGTTTTTTTTGTTGTCTGTACAATTCGTTGGTTAATTAGTACACTAGTATAATATGAAGTCGGAAGAGTTCAGGTTCTCATCAGTGCGTCGTTGTGATAATATATGTCTAATTTGTATAACAAATGGTTTTTACTGGATGTTTGCTTGTTTGTCCACGATTTTCTCGAAAACTGCTCATCCGATTTGGATAGGGTTTTTGTTATTCTAAAGCATATTTTTCAAGGAAGGTTTAAAGCGCTATTAACTGCCAATGACCTTGAGTGGTTAGCTTGCGTGTTTTGTGCTGAGCTCACGTAACGCTTCGTACGTCCACTCAGTAATAGGACTCGCCCATCAAGGAGCGCTGTCCGAAATAAGACGCATTATTAATTATTAATACATAAAACAACCGGTATTATAATAAAACACGTATATTAAAATATAAAAAGTTAAATAATCTTTAAAATGGTGAAGCTTGCATTAAATATGCTTTATAGTTTTTGCATTATTTTCAATTTTTTATCCGCGTTAGACATAACTTTACAAGTTACACCTTTTTTACAAAAAATAAAACTGACTTCCGAAAAAAAAACAAAATAAGTGCAAAATAACTTTAATTTCGGATGTCAGTGTTTCTGGTTTTGTTTCTTCGTTTTTGACACCGACTGCCGAAATTAAAGTTATTTTTGGTAGTCGGTTCTATTTTTTGTACAAATGATTTTTTATTGGTGTACAGTATAGTTTATTCTATTATACTTTATTCATATAAGATCTTCAATAGGTGCCTTCAATGTAAGTGATACTTATATCTAATGAAATGGCTTTGCTTATAGCTTGGGCGGGGTTCGAACTAACGACCTCTCACGCACTAGTCTCCGCCTGAACCGTTATCCCACTGCAGCTTATTTTCTCACTAACTTCCAAAGTAATGTTTAACATAAACATAAAGCGAAAGCTCAACATGGTCATGATACTGTTCCCTAACCAGAACAGCCTTAAATAAGATAAACTGGCCGCTAACCAGCAGCAACCTTAGAAACCGGCTCTAAGGGTGAGTTTCCATGAGGACTGTGCGAGGATGCGTAGCGAGGAAAGCGTGTTTGTGATGTCTCATCGATAGATTGCTCGAATCCCTAGCCTCACACAGGGCAGCTTTGGTGAAATAGAGTCGGGTAAAAACAAGTGATTATAGAAGTGCCTATCGATAATGATAAAACAAAATGTATGTGACGAACGCGTGCGAGGAATGTGGCCTATCTTATGCCGATTGTTTTAATTTAAAAGACCGCATCCATGCACCACTCAGCTTCCCTGTATTGTATTCCTCCCGACCGTATTTTCGTCACAATTGGAAAATCTCAACGAAATTTGCTGTTGCTGAGTTATCACTATTGGATAGACCCACTAAAACTTTGGCCCAATCTTGGAATCGAACCCTTCTGGGTTCGATGGATCCGCACGCTCCTCGCGCTTACAACCGCAAAACCAACGTGGCAGTCAGCTTCCTCGTACAGCTTTGGTAGAAAGAGTCACACCGTTTCACAGCTTCGCGACGTCTCCTCGCACCACTCAGCTTCCTCGTTCATCTTCGGTAGCTACGCACCCTTTTTTTTCTTTTTTTTTTGGGTAGGAAATCATACAATGACAGCTCCCGCTCATTGTGTCTCACTCTTACTGACTAAAACCCACCCCTGTTCTTTCCCTGCCTGAGTGCCCAGGGGAGCGGTAACTCTGTTTCGAATTTATCCGCTAAAGCCAAGAGTACTGTGTCTAGAACGTTGTAACGGTCACTGGTATCTCGCAGATAGATCATTGTTCTCTTGTCCCTACGCACACTTTCTGTGACGAGTTTACAGACAATGGATGGAAATGTGAACCATTTGTTAAATGAGTAAGATAGTTGCAGTTTTATGTCTTGTAATATTGTGATTTGTATCTGGACTCTAGAGCAAAATGGTTTCTAAAGCTTATTTATGGATACTTTTTTTAGGGTGGGAAATCATCAATTAACTTCTCCCGCTCTGGGTGGAGCGGGGGGGGGGCGTGTCAAACTCTTACTGACTAAAACCCACCCGTGTTTCTTAAGTTGCTTTATGCGTTCCAGCCAACACTCCCGCGACTCTGGAAGCAGATGGACCCTTGGAAACTACTTCAGTTTATTGCAATGTTTCCTAATCTGGGCTATTGCAGTGTGCCTAGTAAATATGTTTATTTGTACATTGTCATCTTCTTAGCATCGTTGTTGTTTGTTTTTCTTTACTAATCATAACAACAAAATAAATGTATTCAGTGCAATGTCAGCGTAGTTCAACGTGGAATCTCATGGCACAGTTATACGATTTTTAATCATTTTTAATTGAAGATCACGTCTAAACGACTAGTCTTATTTCTTTGAATAAAATATATGTTACTCTTGTTAATTTCTTTCCTCATTTTATATGTGAATATTTGAAATTATATTTTTATAACATAGTGTAATTAATTTGTAATGTTATGTCTAATGCGAATAAAAAATTGAGAATCACGCAAAAACTATAAAGCATATTTTTATGAAACCTTCTCCATTTAAAATTAAAGATCATTTAATTGTTTATATTCTAGTATAATACCTGTTGTTTTATGTATAATAAATTAACAATACGTCTAATTTCGGACAGCGCTCCTTGATGGGCGAGTCCTATTACTGGGAGAACTTACGACGCGTTACGTGAGTTCAGCACAGAACACGCAAGCTAGCCACTCAAGGTCGTTGGCAGTTAATAGCGCCTAAAACAAAGACTTTTAATGAGCAGCCCTCTTGCTCAGAAAACGTCAAGGAAAACCCATGACACGACCAGAGTTAATAGGAACTATGAGTTTGTGAAGACTACACTCACAGGCCACTGTTAATAACTGTACTCGTACTCAATAACATTACCAGTGGCATCCTTTATCCTATATTCCAGGTCATGTCCTCCAACTCGTCTCCATCCGAAATGATTAGTACAGTTATAGTTTGTTATTTATTGACATTATTAATAATTTAGTTGTTTTTCCGCTGTCATGGCGGCTGAACCGAATGAAAGTTATTCAAACTGAATTGGAACATTGGCCTTTGGCCCTCACTTCTGAGCGCGCTGAGTTATAGGTTTTTCTGATTGTCTAGGCTTCCTCACTTGTGAGCCATTCCTCCAGCTGTAACCTCATTATGTAATTTGGCCGTCTAGGCACAGTATAAATATGGACAGTATGGAAACTAAGCCAATTTGTTGAGATAATTACCTACGCTCCATAAGAGAGCTAGGGTTGTCACTGTTAATGTTTGGAAAAAAATTCTATGGGCGATTCTTCAAATTTGCCGCGCAATTTGAAAAACATTAAAATATCCCACAAAGGCCCGTACCCTTTTTTTTTCTTTTTCACGTCACGCAAAAATTTTCATGGTTTTCGAGGGTGTTAAAGTGAAGTCAAAATGCGCGGCGCTCGGCCGATAGCTAGTTAACCCTGCAGCAGCACACCTTACCGCGTTTCAACCTGAAAAATGCGTGTGATGTAAATAAAAAAACCATTAACATTTTAAAAAAGTCTTTATTTTTCGTAATTAAATCATTATTAGGTACCTTTCAAGATCAGCAGGGAGTTTAAAAAACGAAAGCCCTGGATTTGAAGAAGCCGAGTTCATACAACAGTACACTGCGCAATACGCTCGTGGCATTTTAAAACGGTCCGTGGCTCAGGAGATAACACGACCACTCGTCTCCACACGGCAGCCGCAACTGCGCGCACCGCGACTATCGCTTAGGGCTAGCGTAGATACGCGCGTCTGTGTGAGTGTTCCGTGTCGTACGTTTGTGCGTAGTTTCCGTACTGTCCATATTTATACTGAGGTCTAGGCTAATTTCACCATCGACACCAAGTTTCACTTTTAGTGCAACACAACAGTAAATACCTAGTGTTTCTTATATACTTTTAATTAGATACTGTTCGTATGTGTTACTGTGCGTTATCAGAGCATAACGTTGCGCTGAGAACTCGCCAAGAATTACAATGAACTGGTTTTGGGTCAGACTGTAGTATAACACATAACATCACGTGTTGTATTGCCACTAGAATTTATTAGGTTGGAGACCTGTTCTCATGTTTTTGATTGATATCAAAGTACAAATTTTCCTTCTATGGGTAATTTTAGGACAGAGGTAGGCAAATATAGCATTTTATATATCAAAGATTTTATAATTTTACTAGTGACCCACTCCGGCTTCGCACGTGTACAAATTATACACACAAACCTTCCTCGTTTATCGCTCTTTCTATTTGTGAAAACCGCATCAAATTATGTTGCGTGGTTTAGGAGGAGTTAGCTGAGAAACAGACAGACGCGCAAAGCGACTTTGATTTATATAGTACTAGCGACCCGCCCCAGCTTCGCTCGGGTACAAATTATACATGTAAACCTTCCTCTTCAATCACTCTATTTATTAAAAAAACCGCATCAAAATCCGTTGCGTAGTTTTAAAGATTTAAGCATACATAGGGATATAGGGACAGAGAAAGCGACTTTGTTTTATACTATGTAGTGATGATAGTGATAGTGATAAGTTATAGTATAATATAATGACAAGCTCGTGGCTAAAGTAATAACAGCCGCACGGGTCGATACATCAGGTTAAGCTCCGCTTGCCGGGGTTGGTCCATGGATGGGTGACCATCTTTACATACCGAGACTCCTCCGTGTCTCGGAAAGCACATTAAGCTGTTGTTCCCGGCTGTCAATCGTGGATCTTTTACAGTCGTTACGGGTCGTCAGCAGCCCGAAAGTCTGACAACCAGTCTTACTAAGGGGTATCGTATTACCCAGTAACTGGGTTGTGGAGGTCAGATAGGCAGTAGCTCCATGTAAAATACTGGTATTCAGCTGCATCCGCTTAGACTGGAAACCGACCCCAAGATAGTTGGGAAAAGGCTAGGCAGATTGAAGTTATAGTGTATGTAGAGATGTTTACTTTCAATGCCAGAATTAAAGACAGTATGAGGAAAGTCTGTTTCTATAAATCAAGCTCAATTTGAGACTTCGATTTGCTACTCAAAACTGGCGCTATGTGGGCTTACTCAAAGAATAAATAGCAGGCGTATTGCTGCCTTTTTTTCTATGAATTACTCACTAGTGTTGCATTTTCTTAGGAAAGTAGCGCCATAATTAACGGACAAAGTTTTATTGGACGCTGTAAAGTGCAACTTTGAAGTTATAGCTCACTTAAAACATAAAGTCTAGCCTGAACATTAACATTAAGTTAAGTACTGCAACAAAGTGAGTTTCGCATTTAATAACATCTCATTACTATAACTACCTAGTATCTCTACACTTTATTGCATTTCGTAAATATTTGCATTAAATAATCCATTTCTAATACATGCAACTATTATTTATTAGTATGAAGATCATCTGGTTATTGTATTACCAATTTCGGAGTTCTCTTGATGACGAGGTGGCAAAAATGGAACTCCTAAGTCCACGTTACTTCTGTCCGTAACTAATCTGCCTAGTCTTTTCACAACTATCTTCCTTCAGTCTGAATACCAGTATTTTACATAGAGCGACTGCTTATCTGTTTTCCACAACCCAGTAACTGGATAACACCATGTATAACCAAATAATATAAATAAATATTCATAATTTTACTAACATAGCTAAAAGTATTATTTTACTAACAATTTATGGAATGTAATGTTCTGAAATAAAATTATTAATAATAATAACATTATGAGACTGATGTCAGATTTCCTGGCTCCTAGCATCCCGGAACGACAGTCAAAGACATACAAGGTACAAAAGAAAGCCGGGACTAACGGCGAGACAAAGGATGAACTTTAGCTATTTTGTTTTATTTATTCAGGGACAGGCACAGCAACAGCTACAATGTGTGTTGGGACAGAGAAAACATAAACAACATCCAGCAGCCCTCTACATTATCCGCATATTAACCGATTTCGCTAATTCTTTTATTGTTGTGTTTGTTATTGTCAGGAGAAGGTTCTTAAGAAAAAAAAAATTAAGAAAGTTGCGCGGAAAATTAGAAAACTGAAATCAGAACGACTATTTAAACTTCGCGCGTTTGACAGTTCATAGCTAAGACAGGACAACGTCTGTCGAGTCAGCTAGTAAATAATAAAATCTAGACTAGCTTACATTCCCAAACAATATTATTAAGTAGTTACTAACAATTTTTACCATTACATTTGAGCATACAAAAATATCAATATTAACAAAATTACAATTATAAGATTCAACCATTCGACGGATAGGGCAGCGCAAACCAGAATTAGTTCAGCTATCTGATTACATAATTTCTATTCTTAAAGGTGTACTTGAACATAGTAGGTACAAGTATTCTCATATTTTATGTGTCCATTTTTTTTTGTCCTTGGTTTATAACGCACGGTCTCCGTCGCTTAGTGTTTAAAATTACAAGGGAAATAACGAAGTCTTAAAGACTTCATTAATTCCCTTGAAATCCAAAAAATCAGTCGGACGCATGAAAAGTACGGAAAACCCTGCATTTCGAAAGCACAAATTAACATAACCATATGCACTGTCACGTTCCTTCACCCAGCATAATGCGAGCATACTGTACAGAGCGTCAAACAACAACAAAGTTGAGCATAAACTGAACAGCTTGAGCACTTGTAAGTTGTAGCTCTTTGTACAAGCTGCAAGCGTTACGAGCTGGGCTTTGTTTATGTCGACTAGCTGGAGGAATTAACGAAGCTGTATATTGTGTTCTGTTCTAGTCTCTTCACAAAACTTTGAAAGTTCGAAATAATAATTTAGTTTGAGGCGCGACGTAAAGGCCGTCATACACGGTTGATACTATAATATGGGGCGTGCAAGCAAAAAGGGCCCAGTTCTCGGCATTTAGCTGCCGAGATAAGTACCCTACGTAGTTTTGTAAAGTTGGGTGAAAAATTGAACTTCGCGATTTTAACTGATTTTATGATATACGGCCCTACTAATTGTCCAGTGGCGCCCTCATTGAATAAAAAATCGTAGCATAGCACAGAAAATAAATATTAAAAAATCCAACTTCAGGTTTGTTACTATGAGGATAAAGCATTTTTTTTTGTTAAAACAGGTCTCAGAATGTTTCGTATCCAAAGTAGTAGGCAAAAGTACCAAAAACGGCCGTTTCTGGCACTTTTGCCTACTACTAAAATCTTATAAATTGGATTTGGCCACCCTATCTGGGTTTATAATTTTTTTTGCCATCGTTTCGATTTGGGCTAATTTTTGCAGTGGTTTGATATGCATTTTTTAGTTAAAGCGTCACAATTTTGTTTTGAATAGTTTTTAAGACCGTTAGACTGTATTATATTACACTATTATTAAACGAGATTTATAGCTTTTCTACCATACAAAATAATACAGTTCTAAGTCATAACAATATGATCATAAACAACGCTATTCACAATATAACAATGACACTAAGATCATCAATCTACTCTCAAACTGATGCATAACGCGTCAAGAAACTGTTCGATACAATGTGACGCTAAAAAACTCATTAAAATGCCTCATACCGGCGCGCGCGCATGCGGAAGTGACGAGATTGTCTATGGTGCGTAAAAACAATGATGCGCTATTTAAATTGACACTGATGGTAGACTTGTGTGAGGAGTGATGGAATTCTTGATGTTGAGTGATATGTGCCATTGCGCATGGGTTAGTGAAGAGTTTCAGAATAAGATTAATGTCTCTTCATGGTAGTTAACGGTGGGTTAACTATCAAAATACAGACCTACATACTTTTTTTTTTTTTTTTGCGGTGGGAAAATCATCAAATAACGGAGTAGCAGACAGTGGAGCGGGAGGGCGTGTCAGACTCTTACTGACCAAAACCCGCCCCTGTTCCAAGGAACAAGCCTGCCCTGAGTGACCAGGGGCGCGGTAACCCGGGGTTACCGCGCCCCTGCGAACGGCGAGTAATGGGTAGCTCGCCGTCCGATCAGCACCAGGCCCGAGAGTCGACAGCGCGTAGTGTTCCACGCACGCCTCAAAGAGTTGTCAGCAAACAGGACGGGGCCCGTCATGGCCGATGCCTGCCCGGGGGTTGAGGATAAATTCGAAAGAGTTACCTCGCCCCTGGGCATTCAGGGCAGGAAGGAACAGGGGTGGGTTTTAGTCAGTAAGAGTCTGACACGCCCTCCTGCTCCACCCAGAGCGGGAGAAGTCATTGGTTGATTTCCCACCCCCCACCCCCACCCAAAAAAAAAGGGCGCGGTAACTCTGTTTCAAACTCTATACAAAGTGTGACATCCTGTCAGTAAAACGATTGTTAAGAAATTCAAAATGAATGAGATTCACAAGTGCTACCACGTCACGTGGTCAGTCCCTTACATTTAAGCATTTCGATGATCGCAATCGCCAATATGTACCTACATAGGATGTATAATGTCACTTTGTCTGGATTCCCACGGTATCCGATTGTCTAGTAAAAAAACCAATAAAAACACGCAGTACTTCTTTTAACGAAACCAATTTAAAAGAAAACAAAAACCCAACTGTGAAAAACAGCTGAAAAATTCCAAACAAGTCACTTTTCAAGCAGTGATAAGATTTAGTTTTTAAGTTTTGTTAAGTTCATTCATGTACTTATAAATAAATAAATACATATGTAGGTAGGTACATAGTACATACATACAAACTCTCAAAAAACATTGCCTTTCTTCTGGCCTAATATAATCTCTACAATGGCCACAGTAAGACGCAGAGTGATGATCGTTCTTCTTAAAATCAGTTCATCCTGGATCCTGCCTCATACCTGGACCCTGTAATTTGATTTAAAGTCATTTCCACAGTACCTAGTATTTTCTTTTGTAATTATGTAATCTAACAGCCAGGAAAAACCAATTATAGGTACCTTATTTCTAATTTTATTACAACCATTGAGCTCTTAATACAGGAAAAAGGAAATTTGGACCGGATGCGCAGTAATCCCAGGCATCTTAAAAAGCTAGTCGTATCTATGGTTTTCCGGAAGCCATAGCGCGCCATGAATAATGTATCTGTGACAATTAGCGCGGGAGCAATGCTGGATTGTTCCCTGCTGAGTGCTGAGCGAGGTAGAAGGAGGTAGCCCTGCAGTGTGTGTGTCAGTTCCCTTGTTTATGTTACATTAATTAATTACTTACTCCTTTGGCCGTAAGTTAAACTAATTACATTATTTATTTCTGTCCAACTTGCAGATTACAATATTTATTTGTTACACAGTGGCACACGCACATTGGTAGTTATGATAATAGTAAACAGGTATAGCTAATTATACCTAGAATACATAGATTGGACAAATGAGTGTGCGACGTAATTGCATAATTTAATTCCGCCTAGCCCGTTTCATCAACGGACCACAAGACGTACGGCGAAGTGCCACCGGTTCATGGTGGACATCCCATCCATACGCACAAAGCGTTTTGAGAAAACATTCATTGTGCGTACAGCTAGGGAGTGGAATTCCCTATCGGAGTCTGTGTTTCCTGATAGCTACAACCTGGGAGTCTTTAACTCAAGAGTGAATAGGTTACTTCTAGGCAAGCGTGCTCCATCTTCGACCACATCATCGCTTACCATCAGGTAAGATAGTAGTCGAACGCGTGCCTATAAACAATAAAAAAAAATGAAATTAACTGTCCATGTCTCGACGGTTGACAGCAAGAGCTGGTGAGAGACGCTAAGAGTAGCGCCCCGAATCGTCCCTTCGTGTTGCCACATAACTAACTTGACGATCTCGATTTAAATATTAACATGCAACACTAAATCTAAGATGCGTTCACATAGGTATGCATACGTGACGCCACACTGTAATAAAACGAAATTCTTTTAACATAAATAGTGAGATACTTATGATTAGCTCAATCGGTGAATCGTTTCAGGTGGCCAAAAAGAGAATGAAGGAAAGGTCTTTGACTTCTTAGTGCAATATAAGTAGGTACTAAGCTAAGGTATCTACCAAATTTTATCAGCTGGATATGATATCCTGGCTAAGGGGCAAATGTAAACTTTTGTTTGTTTTGATATCAACCCAAAATGTTAACATTTTAATAAAAAACCTAATACTTAATTAAAAATGTAACACCTAGGTGTTTTGTATATGTTGCCACACTGCGCAGGAGTTTCCAAACTAATTAGCACTGTAAACCATGCTTATTTGCGGCTTATATAAGGCAATATTAGCTTTAACACCCACGTAATAAGGTACACGAGCTTTTGTTTTTGTAGCGAGTTATTCAAGCTACAAGAGATAGCGATTCATGTTAACCGTTCAGCAAATTAATGGAACACCATTTGGATACTCATGAAATTACAAATTAGTCCATTGACATATAGTTAGAGGCTCTAGATAAAATGTCAATTCATCAACTATGGCGATTCTCGAAATGCCAATATTAAGGGGATTGAGCACGTGACATTTTGATACGCTTGTCAACCTCGGCAATCTTCGCATTTCCGAATACAAACGAATGCTCATTTTTTTGTCCACCAATTGTTCATTTATCGTATATAATAATTTGAATTTAGAACTAAGTACGTTTACACATACGGTGGAGGTCTGCCCCGCTTGGGCGGCACACCGCCGTGTCCTCGTGGATGCGATAGGTGGCGGCGACCTCTCGCGCCCGGCCCTGGTTCAGGCCATGGTACGGAGCGAGAGGGAATGGGAGGCAGTCTCCGCCTTCTGCGAAGCAGTAATGCTCGTGAAGGCGGAGGCGGGACGCGTGAGGGAAGCTCAACGGAGTGGCCCTCGCGGCCCCGGCCGCTACCACCGCAGGAGAGGTACTGGGCGTACTAGGCGTAGGACGTCGCGAGACGATTTCTGGCCACCGTAGACCCGGGCCTGCGGACGGCGAGCAGTGGGTAGCTCGCCGTCCGATCAGCACCAGGTCCGTGAGTTGACGGCGCGTAGTGTTCCACGTGCGCCTCAAAGAGATGTAGTCAGCCACCACTGACGGTGCCCATCGTGGCCGGTGCCTGCATGCCTAGGGGTAGCGGATAAATTCTGAAAATGAGTTACCGCACCCCTGGGCACTCAGGCAGGGAAGGAACAGGGGTGGGTTTTAGTCAATAAGAGTCTGACACGCCCTCCCGCTCCACCCAGAGCGGGAGAAGTCATTGGATGATTTCCCACCCCACAAAAAAAAAAGTACGTTCACACAAAAAACGAAATAAAACAACAATAAAATACTTAGTTCTGAATTCAAATTATTATACACGATTGTGACACGATAAATCTAATAATTGATGGACATGGCAATTAGGATTTGTATGTATTCGGAAATGCGATGATTTCCGAGGGAAATTAATAAAATAGTTGTAGGTACTGTTTATAGGTATTTTTGGCTTTATGTCAACCGCTACCTCGACGCTTTCTGATAGAATTATGTCACTTTCTAATATCAAAAGTATTAATGATTTTGTTCCCCAATGTTAACTAATAATACGAATAGATTGCGTCACTTAGTCATAGAGTGTAGCATGTCGATTTTTTACGTTTAATATTCTGAATCGACTATTAAGACATTCATCCAAAACACAATCTTCAGCATGAATCAGTTAACGCCTTTTCCCTCTAAAACTTCTAATCGCTCTCGCTCCCGCTCATAGCTCGTACCACCCGCAACAAAGCAATAAGGTTGTAAATCAGCGACAGATGCAAATATAGGTGAGCAGAGAGGTACGTAGTGGCAGCTCGGTGCGCAGTGGGCGTGACACGCGGAAGTGACGCACACGGCGACATCCGGGTGTATTGAGCTAGCTAGTGTGAGCAAAGTAAGCAGCTGTGGTGGACTGATGGTCAAACTTGGTTTTGATGGCCTGAGCGAGAAGCAGCGAAGAAGAATGTTGCCACAAGTACCAGTGGTAGCTCTCCTTAAAAAAATTTCTACAGCTATGGAAGTCAGCAGGATTTTGATATGAAAAGCGCTAAACTGCCAGTATCAGGCCGAGCTTTATATATAAACGCCACATAGCTTTTGCTTTAGTTAGACACAGTTAGATACTATTTTAGTTCAGTATTGACTACCTTAGCGAAGCTTGCCGAGTTGACTGACCTGATACATGCGGTTTTGCTGGATAAGCTTGATAGGCTCCTCAATAACTGCATCCGGTTCATTTTCAACTTGAGGAAATATGACCATGTGTCAAGCTTTAGAGCAGAGCTCAAATGGATGCCCATTCGCCAGAGAAGAAGTTTGCGAGCTCTGACTACACTTTTCTCTCTCCTCAACTCTCCCACCCCTCCCTCTTATCTTATATCTCTCTTTCAGTATCTTTGCTCTACTCACACCAGGAATTTGCGTTCTGCTAACAATCTCTTACTGCTTTGTCCTTCTCATACTTCTAATTTTATTCATTCTTCCTTTCATATACAGTCCATCCTTCTGTGGAATGCGCTTCCCCTCAATGACGGACGGCCACCAGTCAGTATGCATTTAAGCGAAAGTTGCGGAATTACCTTCTTTACAAGTAAAGGAGTCGTATCAAAATCCTTATCTCTAACTTTATATATTATTATTAAATATATATGTATGTTTATATTAACTATATATATATACTTTCGTAACTATTTTTGTCTTAGTATTTTTTTTTTCAGTTTATGCACCTGCCATGTTATCTCTCCACCACGCTTGGTTGACTGGTAGAGTCCGCCTTTGTACTTTTTTGTTGCATGAAGTTTTAATATCTAGATAAATAAAATACATTTGCTGCCGAATACTGCAAAAACATTAGAATTTGTTACATCAGCATTCTAGTGGAAAACAAAGTGACTGTACAACTAAATACTTCCTAAACTTGACCCTGCGGTCTACATGCACAAACCGTGCAAAAAGAAAAAAAAAACATTTTTTCTTTGTATAGATCGCGGTCTAAATTTTTTTTCAACACGTGCTCAACGGAAAGCAGTTTTTGCAAACATACCCTTTTTGTATGTGGGGCGGGCAATCATCCAATGACATCTCCCACTCTAGGGTGGAGCGGGAGGGCGTGTCAGACTCTTACTGACTAAAACCCACCCCTGTTCCTTACCTGCCCTGAATGCACAGGGGTGAGGTAACTCTTTCGAATTTATCCACAACCCCTGGGCATTTATCCTCAACCCTCATTACTTATTTCGTTACCAACAACTTCGTCCATTAAGGCGCTATTAACTGACAATGACCTTGAGTGTTCTGTGCTGAGCTCACCGCGTCGTACGTCCACCCAGTAATAGGACTCGCCCATCGAGGAGCGCTGTCCGAAATTAGACGCATTATTAATTTATTATACATAAAACTACAGGTATTATACTAAAACACGTATACTAAAATATAAATAATTAAATGATCTTTAAAATGGTGGTGTTTCATAAAAATACGCTTTCTAGTTTTTGCGTGATTCTCAGTTTTTTATCCGCGTTAGACAAAACTTTACAAATTAATTACACTATTATGACGAAAATTGTTTAAAGTAACATATATTTTTTTCAAAGAAATAAAACTAATCGTTTAGAAGTGATGTTCAATTAAAAACCATTAAAAGTCGTATAACTGCGCCTTAAAATAAAACATGTTAAATGAATCACTATCCCTTAGGGTCAGCGCACACCAAGAGCAGAGCAGAGCAGAGCATTTTCTGAAATTATTGAAAAAAATATCTTATGATTTTTATCATACTTCGCAAAATTGAATGCATGCCCAAATTTGATGCTCGACCATGCTCGAGCAAGCCGACTGCGTGTTCGAGTATGCATTCTACATGCGTCGTAAAATTTTGGTCGACCATGCGCGAGCATTTTGCAGTTCGGTCTGCGCTGACCCTTACACGCTTTCTCTGCCACCCACGACAAACGCCTCCCCGGCCATAGACTACAGACCACACGGCTCTGGGTATTATTACACGCCAATACTAATGTAATCGCGTAATATATTCCTGTATATTACTGCTTCGGAGCGGGGGACAGTGTAATAAGTTTAATAACGTAAATATCTGTCTAATATGGCGGCACCTCGCGGCTGTGTCATGTTCGGATATTATAGCTGGTAGGGCTGTACAAGTGTTTTCATGAAAGACTGTCTTTTATGTAAACTAGTATTTTCTCACGACTTAGCTCCCTTGATTTACTCCACAGAACCCGTGCTTTTTGATTATAATCACTATCACTACATACGTAATCAAAATCTTTCAATTATTCATATTCATATCTTTATTTGCGTACCATAATGTCATTTAAGATGTTACAATAATGGCTTAAAGCTAAGACACAAATATGGACCCTGTAGGGCACAGCAGAACATAAAACTAATTTAAAAAATATAATATAACAATGTCGATATGCTAATTAAATAATTACAATTTTAGAAATAAAATAGATAGTCAAATTACTAATAATTAACATGTCTTACTTAAAATAAATCATATTAAATTGAGATCATTATCCATACTACTCATTATGTCAATTAGAGGATGGTTCCCTGCGCGACATGCGTGAATCTGTTCGTATAATCGGCGGCTGCAGAGAGCGGCGGCCGCGATTTTGCTAACCGCGGCCGCCGCGCGCTGCAGCCGCTATCCGGTATGCCTTGACCTTCGATCAATTGGAAGTTCCGACTTATCGCAATCGGATGTCCGTAACATCCCTAATCTGGGCAAGCACAAAAAAAAACTTTAATGGAATTTAAAAACACTACTTCATTTATTGGATGGGAGAACTGTTTACAGCCCTAGGTGCAACTTGTAATATTATAACCAGCCAGTATCAGGTTGCGGACAGGCACACAAGCCGACACAGGCCGACACGGTTGCTACGCCGTGTTGTCACTTGTCGTGTTGCAATTAACTGCCAATGTTAACGATAAATAAAAGTAAGAGAATTTATACCTGTATATGCATATATGCAGGTACGTAGCTACTTGAAGTGTCTACGCTACATGAAGTGTCTACGCTACTTGAAGTGTCTACGCTACTTGAAGTGTCTACGCTACTTGAAGTGTCTACGCTACTTGAAGTGTCTACGCTACTTGAAGTGTCTACGCTACTTGAAGTGTCTACGCTACTTGAAGTGTCTACGCTACTTGAAGTGTCTACGCTACGGCACAACTTGGGTAGCATTTTTTTAGGGTAATTTATCAGCCTATATATGTATGTTTGTTCCTTTGTGGCACTACGAGACCAAACGCGTGGGCCGATTTTGATAATTCTTACGTCAATTGATTCGACATAATCATGCGAGTGCTATTAGAGACATGATAGTTATTAAAATACATTAGCGATAATCAGACGCCATATTGTAAAAAGAAAAAAATGTGAGTTGACGAACTATATTAAGAGGGGTATCAAAATAAGGGGTTTGTGGAGGCGATTCCAAAAATATATCTCACTAAAATGCAGTAAATAAAAAAATTGAATATTTTCAAAAAACTCGACTGTAAAAAACAACTAAAAGGTTCCAAACACTTTTTAGTTGTTTTTTTTACAATTGGTTTTTTTTTGTATTTTCTGTAATCCTCCTGGTCACTCTCCATCTGGGGAGAACAGAGAGTTATTTCGGACTCCTACCGACTAAAACCCGACAGTTCCTACCGCTACCACGAGTCGGGAGCCCGCGATACAATTAAACTCAGCTTGGGCAACGTCCAACCAGGGCAGTCAACTCGAATATACTGGATGTTACAATTTAAATCAAGTGCTATTCATGGCGTAGCTTTGTTCTGTCTCCCGCTTGATTAGGAGGGAAGTGGAAATTCTGTTTTTGTTACTCCTCCGCTGTCTTTTCTGATTAATTTCGTTGCGGGACCCAAGACAGTTTAATTGTTTCTCTGGGACTCGTTGAGCTTTATTACCTTGGCGTTTTTTCTGGTGGTCGCCACTGTTGATTTTTGTTTACAGAAGTTACAGTGGTTTGGGAATTGGGTGGCGGGATTATCCCAAAAAAAAGGTCCTATTCATTTTCGCCTGTAGAATTCTACTGCTTGGCTAAGGCACCCCCTTATTTCACCCAATGGTGAAACACTAATGATGCCAATTTTATAAAACATCTGTCAGTCGTCTCGCACCATTGCTTTCGAGTTCTGCAGCGACATCGCTTCGCTGTATCAAACAAGACAACTTAACCAACTCCAATTTACGTACAAATATTCTAATTGATTGTAAATGCTAATCTTAAACAAACCTTGACGAAACAATACCTATGGTACTCCAAAAACACAGTCTTGGGAGTAACATTTCTTACCTTTGTTTACAACACAATACGCTTTCACGCAACATTTCCCATGTTAACAGTTGATACGGTCAATCGCACGTTTGTACCACTTGAACTGTTAAAATCGACCCTATAATCAGCATCTAATGTTCCCAGTGTTAGGATACAAACCTCCTCTTATGTGGCAGAGAGTGGGCCATATTCATCATGCGGGCTCAGTGCGGGTTGATGGATGTCACACCTCAGATTTTCCTCCAGCATTTTGAGAGCAGTGGCGAAGAAATAAATACACAAAGTAAAGTCCCTGCCTGGGCTCGAGCTTTTAGTTTTAAGGGAAACCTTCAAACTGCGCCTGGGCTTTTGGGGAAGAAGACCAGGGAGTCATCAGCACAAGGTTGGGTCCGCGGATCTCTTAAAAGACCACCCGAAATCGACTGTACAACGCCTGTTAGAGCACATCCCTGGGGAGACTGTAAAAGGGCCTTCCCTGAGCCTCGCTGTGCACGACAGCACACGATCCTTGTGCCACAGTCTTTCCTGGGATCACTCGGCGGCGGACAGTCGCCTCTCTGAACGCCCGCAACCCCGGAGTCCCACCTGCCTTAATTAGTGCAGGCGAGGTCTCGGTGTTTTGGATGACGAGGCGGTTGCCTCGCGGGATAGGCCCTCTCCACCACGCTCAACGGCCTCCTGAACCATAACGGTCTCATTAAAGGATGCATCTTCTCTCAGTCCTGCTAGCAGACACATCTCGCCCGATCCTGGCGACCAAGACCTGCCACTCAGAGGACCACGCAAGTCATTCAAACCTACGACCTACAATACGCCACGAAGCTTGTAAGTCGAGGCAGCACCAATGAGTAACTGCCCAACACACTGCTCTTATACCGCTCCTTGCTGCTCGGAAATAAATGCGCAGTCAAAAACAAATTATTACGTGACGTGCAGTTGACTGTACAAGTAGGCCACCATCAAAACAAAGACAATAAAACCTGCATACTAAGCAGCATCAAGTAGGTCCTACTCGGAGTACAAACAAGCAGGCTGCTATAAAGTGCCTGACTGATGGTCCATCCTCGAGACGTTTAGCGGAAGGGCTGGGCACTTGGGAGTCACTGAAGCGATCGTAATTGCTTATTGTTTATTGTTGAAGGGTGAGTGCTGAGAGGAGCGGGAGCGATTATGTTTATTTATGGCAACCTTCAGTTCCGAATTACCTGGCTACAAAAATTAAATTTATGAAACTTTCAGCCGAAAGCAGACAGTTTCTAATGTGATTGTGCCCAAAAGATAGGGCAGATAAACAGAATAAATATACTCATTTTAATAACAAATAGTTAAGAATTACTGCCGTGTTCATAGTGTTATAGTCTTACAGCGATCTTTTAAAGATAACCCAGGTTTCTGGTATATAATAAAACCCAAAATTATAGATTCGAAAAACTTCAAAAATAATTTTAATCGAAGTCAGTTTCTCCTATTTTTAAAGACGCATGACGATCAGTCATCTTTCTTCCCTTACATCGTACGCTACGAGACCTTTTCCCTGAAAAAAGATATTTTCAGCAGGCACTGGGCTAGTTTAGATATACCTATTTATACCCTCTTCTGGCCGATCACATTATCCCAATCGAGGTTTTACTCCAGGCTTCATCACTAATTGTTACTGCCTCAGAGATTATAAACCTGATAAGTAAGTACATTACGTATGTTTTGCTGAAGAACAATCGAGTTTTAAATTAGCACACAATCAAACCGTAACTCAAGAATACCACTCAGCTTAATGCTCAAATTGATATGATCTTTCAATAAAATATAACTCACAACGCTAGCTTGGCTGCTGAAAGGGTTGCCAGGTCTTAAAACCGAAAAGCCGGACAGACCATCCAGTTTAGCCAGACATTTGGGTAAAACAGCCGAACACCTTTAATTTATTAGTCACAACAATTTTTTTAAGGTAAATATTTTTTTTTTATCATTTACCATAAAATTTTCTTAAATTCTAATGAAATAACAATAAAAATGCTCAAATTTAAAAAGCTTGACAGTCTGGACATCGTCTAATTTGGCTGTAGGTACTCGCAACCAAAAAGCCTGACTGTGTCCGGCTTTATCTGGACGCCTGGCAACGCTACTGCTGGTGACATTATCTGCGGTAAAACAAATGACCAGCAGTTTGTTTCTCTCATTATGGCTGTTATCTTTTCTATTGAGCATTAAATTATATTAATATTTATTAGTAAAGCAATTAATGTTAAGATTTGATTTGATTAGAATACCGTTGTGTACCGGTCGTGGATTTGTGTGAGTACCAAAATTATTTTTTTTTAAACATGCTTGTCGAAAGCGTTGGGGGTCTCATTTTGTTTCTGATTTAGACAAAAGATGCTGTCTATATTGCAAACGAAATTTGGGATTATCTCAAAGGTATCCTTCAGAGGATCCATAGAAACATCGTATTCTGCTCATTGGCCTTCCTCTGTTCTGTCTCCTGCTTTACATGAAGTAAACTGGAAATGTTTTAAGGTAGCCTTCTGCTGTTCTTATCTGATTAATTTCTTTGTGGGATCCAAGAAAGTTGATTTGTTTCTCCGAGAGTCGTCGAGCGGTGCAGTGGTTGGAAATACGTAGTGTGGCGGGCTTGGCTCACAAAAAACCGACATTAATTATTGTCAATCTAGTCTCATTGAGATACACAAAGGTGTATCATGAAAATATGAGCCTTTTTTTTGAGATTTTTACAAACACTCACGCGACATCGAAAATCCCAACAGTATTAACGAAAGAGAAAAATTGTATGGTAACGAAACCGCTACCCCATTTTTCATCATCAACTTTTGAATTATTTCTCTTAATCCCGCTCACGCACGTTCCGCTTTCCGCCCACAACATGTCACAGCCGATATAATCTGTAACGATCGACATCTATCTATGTAAAACAAGTACGTTGACGGCCGAGTATTAGTGTTTAGTGCCGATCTAAACGCACGCGATGTCTCGTGTGCCAGTGAAGTGTTGCCAGTGATTACTTTACTAGATCACGTGTTAACTTGAACTTGCCAGTTTTATTGCAGCTGGGGCAAGTAAGTTACAAAAAGTTAAAGAGTAAAAAGTTTATAATGCGAACCACCTTGACAGTTAGATACTAACGAAGACACTCGCGAGTACAACATTTTCCAGAGTTAAAAAAGAAGAAAAAACAATGAGGCATTTTTAATTTTTTTGGAGCTTTACAGCCAGTTTTATTTTTCTTCTTTTATTGATAAATGAAACTTGAATTATATAATACCTCCTTGTGAGTTAATAAAACGCTGGCTAGTAATCATCTTACGTGACAATACGAAAAAATAGAAAAATAACACTAATGGCTTTTCACATTTTTTTACGCAGGAAAACAGCCAGTTTTATATTTATTTTTCGAGTTTTTTTTTCTTTAATTTTGGCTTCGCACGGTTTGTGCATTTAGCCAGTGTCAAGTTAAGAAAGTATTTAGTTTTAGATACATAATACTGTCACTTTTTCCCATTAGAATGCAGATGTAACACATTCTAATGTTTTTTGCAGTATTTGGCAACAAATGTGTCGAGTCAGCCTTCTCGGCAAACTTCGCTGAGGTAGTCAATACTACAATAAAATTCTCAGCTCCATTTTCCCGAGATCGCGCCTGTTTCAATGATTCCACATATTGTCCATTTGCGTTGACACTTGAGACACAAAACTACACCAATTTTACATCACAATATCCACTAGGAATCAATAAACGAATAATTAAAACAGCCACTGAACTTCACTCGACAAAATCCCGCCAAAAACCTTTTTCATTTTTCGAGTTGTAAAGTATAACTGAAATGGTAAACCTCCTTGTCAGTTCTTACAACAACTAATAACTCACAAGATCTGTTTGTTAGTGAAACTTTTTGACCACTTACGATATGCATGAATAATTATTAATATTGCTTCCTTCTATAAAAATGTAATAAAACCAAGAAAGTGTCTTAATTTACGACTTATTTATAATTTGATGTGCGAGGAAGAATCATGAGAAAGGAATCTAAACTCTCAGATTGTAATATACATTTAAACACTTAGTACAATGATGCATATCTCATTTAAAACAATTTTCTTTGGTTTTACATAACAAAAACGTGTAGTATCTATTAATATTCATTTAAACCTCAAGAAACCCATTACCCCTACTGACCAATTAATATTTTTCTATGCAAATCATACAATTAAAACCTAATGAATAAGTAGCCGTAGAAATAAATATTATGGGTAATTATAATACAGATTAAGTTAATTAATTATGTTGTAAAATTATGAAAACATTTTAATTAATAGATATTACACGGGCATAATATTATGTTAACAGAAATAAGTAGCAAAGAGAAGTAGGTAGCAAATTTTCAAATACGATTTAGTTAATACCTAATAGATAATTTAAGAGAGCAGTGGTGGCTCAGTGGTATTGGCCGCGACTTACAAGTTGTAGGTCGTGAGTTCAAACCCAGGCAGGCGCTTTACTTTGTGTAAATTATTTCATCAGCATTAGAATAGAATAGAATAAAATAGAATAGAATAAACATTTATTCGACACAGACACAACACAACAGCAACAAACAAAAGGTAAAGAAAATAACAGTAGGTACACAAAGATACAATAAAATTGTGCTGAGCGTGCCTATACCATTACTCTCAAAACAGTGAAGGAAAACATCGCGAGGAAACCGGCATGTCCTAGAACCAAAAATTCGAAGACATAGACATCCACCAACCCGCATTGGGCCCGCGTGGTGGATTACGGCCCACATCCTCTCACAGAGAAGAGGTCTGTGCCCCAGCAGTGGGGACATTAAAAGGCTGATGATGATAGATAGATAATTTAATCGGTAATTGTATTAAAACTGTCAGAAAACCATAACAATAAGTGATAATATATATTTAGGTATGTCTAAACTTATTTCTATTAACAAATTTTTTATTTATATTGCTGAAAGGAACCACTAGAAATAAGAAAAACAGTAGATAAGTAGATACAGAGAATCATTAGCAACATTCTATTACTAGTTCTTTTCCCACCGACCAATGACTACTATGGACTATTATTAATGCATTCAAAACCGCGATGGCGCCAAAACAGGCACGTATCATCAACAGTTCCTCTCACCTTTTTATTTTCAATTCTTGGCTAACTATGCACGATGCTCATCGTTAGCGAAACCGAATTGAATAGGCTGTATGCATAATGAAAGGCATAATGATATAATGCAAAGTAGAATGCAGTTAATTGAACCGATTGAGATAGCCTCCGATGGCTTCATATTTTATGAAAATGGAAGCCGTTTTAAGCAAAGGAAAGGACTCCATTCTTGTCACGATAATGTTGCCATTAATAATATTCTGTATTATCTGGTAACAAGATGACTGCACAAACCTGTGTAGTAAAATTTAAGTAGCGTTAAAATGGATAGTAAAATTGAAATAATTCTAGAAATAGGAATATTACAGTCATTTACGATATTACTGGAAGCAATTGATATCCAATTGGAAGCTGAATAATGAATAACTATTCCGCATTATTTCTATATTTTAATTGAATATTGCTTTGTAATCTATAACCATTAATAACCAATCCCTATAAAACTGCTGATAAATATAATTGCCATGTATCTTTTTGCTTATAGAGCTACTTTTAAAATGCCGCACAGATAAAGAAGAATCATACACAGACAAAAAAGACGCGCCATTTTATAAAATCACGAAAGAAAAATCAATAAAACGTAACCACACTCATTCCTATTGATGTTATGAAATTGAAGCCTATGATCTAACCCTCCCGATGCCGACGTGGGCACTTACATAAATAAGCAGGACAGGAAGGCCGCCCCACTCCCATAGGCAGACAGCCTCAAATCATGGTATTATTGCTGGTTAGACTGAGAATTTTTACATAAAAAAAAACTTTTAAATCTTTATCCATTACATTTGAAACCTTACTTTATACAAGTTAAGGTTTAAAGTCTGCTTTTTCCATGTAAATACATATTATTTGTTTTGTGGTTTCTGAATGGAAGATGTCTGTAAACGGGATATCTTACTGCAGTGTTATTTAACTTGACTCGGCTTAATGATACTCTTTTATGAAAACACTGCGCTTTGATCTAAATGAGAATGCCTGTGTCATCAATCATCATTTATGTGAGGCAGGAATTACTGGCGTCCTTTAGAAATCTAGAGATTTTAAGAGCTTTGGAGTTTTGTTTAATGTGTTAATTCATTGTTTGAAACCTCATGTAGTAGGTACCTAAAATGATGTAGCCGCGTATCTAATTCAACCATACTCTAAAGAGTTACTGTGTTTTTAATTAAAAGAAGGCGGTTTCTGCCAAAAAAGTTGTTCTTTTTGGACTTCTCATGTTCCTATTATTTGAGTCGTTATTCTATCCTGGGTGTCGGCTCACTTGAGGTCTCTTTTTATTGTAGACCACCACACCAGGTCAGTGGCGGGCGGCCTCTGTCTTTTAAGGGTGTATACACCGTGTAAGGCACATAAACGCACATACGTGTACCAGCGGTTCGGTACATGATTCTGGACCCTCTAGCGTCGGAATTTTTCTTTTTCCTCAGTTTTTTCTGCAGTTATGTTTATTTTAGACTGTTCAAAATCGTTATTCTTATCGAACCCAATGAGAGTTTTAATCAAAAAGTAGGGAATTACAACGCTAATTACACTAAAAACAACAATGTAAATAAAATACATACAGCTGTTTCGCTAGAGTTCATTCACGTCGCCGGCCTAATACCTACATACCTACGACGCGCGAGTAAAGGTAAGTAGTAGTGCGGAGCGTTGAGATCGCATTGTTTATAATACATCGCGCGCTAAGAAATGACAATTTCTGTAACCGATCATTTCCGAGATTATTGACTATCATAATTTTTAACCGGCTTCAAAAAAAGGAGGAGGTTCGCAATTCGACTGCATTTTTTTTTTATGTGTGTTACCTCATAACTATTTACTACGTGAACCAATTTTGAAGATTTTTTTTTTTGAAAGCTGTTGCTTCACATGTGGTCCCATTTTAATTTGGTGAAGATCTGATGAAGAACTTCGGCGATACACAATAGAACTCTTCAATAAATGATAGCAAACCTTTCAGAATTGCTGCAATCGCATGTCTGTATATTGTTTTCACCACTTCACAACAATCCATCACGCTGACACGCTCTGAAGGGGTATACAGATTTGTACAGTTCACCCTGATACACCCTAATTTCACCAACTATGTTCAAATTCCTTATTTTTGGGGCTATCAATTCGGGCATAACTTTACTATTAATTTAGTTTTAGAATGGGGTACAACAACTAAAAAGTGAAAAACAAAAAACTTTTTACAAAAAAAATACAACCGACTTCCATAAATAATACAAAAAAATGCAAAATAACTTTAATTTCGGAAGTCGGTGTCAAATAACGAAGAAACCAAACTAGAAACACCGACTTCCGAAATTAACGTCATTTTGCATTTTTTTGTATTATTTATGGAAGTCGGTTGTATTTTTTTTTTTGTAAAAAGTTTTGTGTTAGTGCCATTAGGTGTAACCTTTTCGCGAAGTTTGCGGTATCTTGTTCCTTACAGACTATAGGTATATAATATATTAAGCACGCCAAGAAAACGACACTTTTGAAAAAGGTTTTTTTTTTGCTTCGTGTTAAGTGGGGATGATTTTTTTTTCTCGACTGTCCTGTATCTGGTACCGTTGATAGGTCTTTCAAAATCATTGCGGGGTTGTAAATACTATTTGAATACCAAGTTTTTAATTTAAACTTAAACGTTACTGTCCGTAAAACCGAAGTAATATGTTCATATTAATACATAAAGCCCCCTTCTAAGTCAACATGTAACAACGGGCGATTGCGGAACCCTACACTGCACGTGGCTCGACACGCACTTCGCCGGTTTTTTTCTGTTCTGGCAGCTTTAGCGCTATTTTTACCACATGTTCCTCGCTCTTCCTCCTAACGTAGGTATCCATACTTAGCCGCCTCAGTATGGATTTTCGGTAAGTTTTTCTGTGATTGGTGCGAGTTTAAAGCCAAAAATGCCAAAACAAATATTTCATTAAATAACTCAGAATACTTTATGAACGGCTTTCCTCCCGTCCACTGTTCCGGCGCACTTTCTGTAAGTGAAAGAACTTTCGTAATCAGATCTCTGCCAGAGATTATGTACTACCTTTTAAAAGTACAAAACAACAACAAAAAATGCCTCTTTATAAAATAGGTATTATTAGTATAGATTTAGAAGAAAAGGTAGTGGCCAGTTCTCTTTTCTTTTAATTACATAAAAAAACTTTTTTCAAATAATACAACCGACTTCTAAAAATTGCAAAATAACATTAATTTCGGAAGTCGGTGTATATATTTTTTTTGTTTCTTCGTTATTTGACACCGACTTCCGAAATTAAAGTTATTTTGCAATTTTTAGAAGTCGGTTGTATTTTTTGAAAAAAGTTTTTTATTTTTCACTTTTTAGTTTTTTTTTATTGTTGTTGTACACCAGAAGTAAAAATAAATATTTAAGTTATGTCCGAATGGATAACATGGAATTTGAACATTTGTAGACAACCAAAACGTCATCTGTGTATACATATTTTTTTTGTTTATGTTGATTTTTTTTTTAAATTCTGAATCGATTTCGATAAAATTTATATGGCACTACCTTTGAAGTATGATCTATCAAACAAAAAAAGAATCATCAAAATTGATTCACAAATGGCGGAGATATCGCGTAACAAACATACAAAAAAAAAGCAGCTTGAAAACCTCCTCTTTTTTGAAGTCGGTTAAAAATCATCACATTTTCCTTATCAAACTCACAGTCCCAGTTGCAAATGAATACCCTTTATTTGTCAAACTATTCAATCATAATATTAATTATAATTTCATGCATTATTAATTAATACTATTTATTACAACAGTTTAAATGATCTATTTTTCAATGATATAGTTCCAGTTATTTTGGATTAATCCTTGCCTCCAGTGATTCCCAGACGTTAACAAAGTCAGGTTACGTTAATTATCTGAGATTGTCATCACCGTATGACATATTAACACGTCTTACGGAGCACCAGGAGATGGGAACCTGTTCCTCCAGTACATCCGAGATTGTTACGAGAATCAAATGCCTTTCAACATCGACTAGGATTACTGAATCTCATAATTGATTAAAACTAACTGCTCTCCTCTAGTAGATACACGTTTAATTAACTTTTAACTATGCGAGGCAGTGAAAGGTGGGCGTCTCCACTATGTCCAAAAATATTAAAATGAGAATTTTGAATACCTCATCTATTTTAGACCGTTAACTAAAGATTACTTTAACGTCTCCTTACCTAGTTCAGTTATGAACTTGTTTTCTAATCTACTAACCTCAGCTAAAATATCAGACACTTAAGAATTCACAAAAAACATGAAGAGTTTGATTGAATATATTCGTAGGTGCTCTTAAGGCGTATATAGCCAAGTGGTGCCCTCATTGAATAAAAAGTACCAAAAACGGCCGTTTTTGACCCTTTTGCTTACTACTTTGGCATACGAAACATTTTCAGTCCTGTTTTAACAACGTAAAAAAACTTTTTTACAAAAAAAAACAACCGACTTCCAAAAAAGAAACTACGTACCTACACTAAAAATTAAAAAATAACTTTAATTTCGGTAGGTGTTTGTATTTTATTTCGTCGTTATTCGTAACCAACTTCCGAAATTAAAATTATTTTTTAATTTTTAGTGTAGTTTCTTTTTTGGAAGTCGGTTGTTTTTTTTTTGTAAAAAAGATTTTTTTTTCACTTTTTAGTTGTTATACAAAAGAACTAAAAACCCCGATTTTTTCGTTTTTGTTCAGTTTCTCAAAAAGCGCGGAAGCAATTTCGATTAAATTTATATAGGACCACGTCGGGAGTACGTTCTTTCGGATAAAAAAAAATTTTGAAAATCGGTCCACAACTAACGGAGAAATCGGCGGACATGCATATACTTCAACTTAACCATTAACTTTTGAACAGAACAGGCACTTTTGAATAATTAAAGTATCGATCAGTAAGGGGCCGAGCGAGAGAATCGCGGCGATTATTATAGTCGTGCCACGTAAAGAAAGAAAGTAAGAAAGAAATCATTTATTTGCTGATATGCAGGTATACATATAAGTTGGAAGGTTTCTGAATTGTCCCGATACTCGTACATTTTGCCTTACGGCATGCAAAATAAACATTTGAATTTTATTAGTTACAACCATTACAATTATTATTAACACTAGTCAAAATTTGATAGGTAGGTACAGATCAGCCTAAAAAAATTGATGAATGAAATGTAAATCTCGCGCTATCATATCATCTTCTCTTAGATCGTGTAGTTGAAACTAAGATGTGGCGACGGGCGAGTGATCTCGCTTTTGCGTTTTATGACCGCTACCGCTCAACCAATTTTTTTTTCGTGGGAAATCCTCAAAAAACTTCACCCTCATTTGGTGGAGCTAGAGGGTGTGTCAGACTCTAACTGACTAAAACCCACCCGTATTCCTTCAGTTGGCTGTGCCAACCACGGTGACTCTTTATTTATTATTTATTTATTAAACACTTTATGCACATAGAAGTACAGAGGCGGACTTAATGCCTCAGGCATTTTCTACCAGTCAACCTTAGGGTGTTGCAGAGACAAATAGTGGTAGGTGTCAAAAGAAAAAAAAAAAAAAAACAGGGCATCTTTACTAAACTGCAAAGGTACATACGAGTAAATACATAATATGTAAACAAATAAAAAATGTGAGCCGTCACGGGACGCCTGGCAGATGTGAAACAATGACATTATTTTGTAAAAGTAATATGCAGAAAAGAACATATTGTGATAGGAACTAAATATGTCATAATGATAAAATAAAATATTACGAATAAAACCTTTGTAATAACAAAACAAAAAAACATCGTATAGCGTGGCGACGCCAGAAATCGGTTTTACGCGCGGCTATAGATGTTTCATATCAAAATATAAACTCATATGAATAAACTTAATACACAAATATACATAGCCAACAACATAGGTACAAATAGATGATTGGAAAAAGAATTAACGCTGTGAGGATACTACTGCCAACTTTTTACAAATGTGCTCGCGAACTTTAATTTTGAAGGTTAATCGGTTAGTTACCAGTCTTTAGTAGTCCTGATTTCTTGGGGGAGCGCATTCCGCAGAGAGATAGACTGAACGAAGAAAGAACAGTGAAGGAAGTCAGTACGATGAGTGTTCCACTCATCGTACTGACTTTCTTCACTGTTCTTAGAAGATGACGGTTACATAGAAGAAGACGGTTTAAGAAGAAGACTCTTTCAAACACATCCGCAACCCTGGCATTCATCGGCCCCAGCGGACCCCATCAATTAGTGCTGGCATCTCTTTGAGGCGCGAGTGAAACACAACGCACCGTTGACCCGGGGCTTTTTTGTTTTTTTTTTACCCGGGCCTGCAGGTGTATTTGCTAACTCAGTTGACATCAATTTGATAGGCACTATGCAGTACATTGCTCGGTGGACATCGATTATAATAGGCACTACGGTTTTCCTATAAGTCAAAACAGCAATGTACGACAAAGTGCCTATCAAATTGATGTCAACTGAGTTAGCGAATACGCCTGCTGTTCCTTATGGCGGTTATCACACTGCCACGCATCACGCTGCATGTTGCGTGTCAACGCACCTACGCGCGTACTTGCGGCAGTGTTTTCTATACAAACGGAGATACTTACAATCAGTTAGAGTACGTATTGACGCGCTACGCTGCGTGGTGCGTGGCAGTGTGTTAATCGCCTATCGGATGGCGAGCTACCTATTGCTCGCCATCCGCAAGCCCGAATAACTTGATTTCAACACTATTCAACAACTAAAACTAACTCGATCTTTCTTTTGTTGCAGTGATGGTGTGAGACCGTATGGGTCTGGCCGCGGCGCTGCTGGAGGCGGCTGCGCGCGGCGATGCGGCCCGGCTGGCGAGCCTGCTGGCCGCCGACGCAAGGGACATCAACGTCACTGACGAGGTAATATACGGGGTGCGGCGCATAGCCACCACTATGATGCGATCAAGTAAGTTAACGGCATCGGCGTGATGTGAACCTTGATGTTAACAGGTAGGTAAAGGCGATGATAGGATATAGGTACAAGGTGCAGAAAAGGGTGGAAAGTCACACAGGGTTAGTGCCTCCATTTTGCCATGGACTCTGACTAAACCAGAGCTTTCCGAATAGGTAATTGAGCTGCATTTTACATGTTGGTAGGTATAATATTATACCACCTCCACTAATATTAAACAAACCGACAAACTTACATTAAGATGAGTAAAGATTCTTCAAATTCCAAACAGATTTCGCTTTAGTTGCTTAGCGCCAGTTGATAAGACTAATGACCGCCCATCGGGTTAATTTATAGCTACTAAAGAGTGTGAATTCTACAGCCTGTTTAATTGGACTTTCATCACAACATGTTGCTTTTAGTTTTATATTATATTAACTCACTTTAATGTGGAGCACGACTTAGACAGATCGCTTTACTCAGCTTTAACAGGAAACGCGATAATAAAAAGATTTCTGACCGAGATTTATCTTCTTTGTCAGAATAAATAAATGGATTAGCTGTCTCGAAAAACATAAAACATGTTTCTTGCTTTTTTTTCTCACTCGTATCGGATGCGCACCGCCCACGCGCTAATAGGAATAAGAGCTACACTTTTTTATATTATTTTTACGAACAGGCAACACAACGAAAGTGTTACCATAACAAAAATAACAACAAACAACCTCACAATAAAACCGACGTACAAAAGGATTTATATTTTATACAAAAGGCAATAAATTGTATTTATGATAAATGGCAGGAGTATAATAAACGTTAGCACGCTATTTCTCCCAACAATGTCAGCTGCGTTCCATTCCGCGCAGTAGCATCGTTCAACATCTGATCGGCACCCAGCCGCGAACAAATTAATACCTCGCGAAATTAATGTAGCTATCAAGCGAGCCAATTTAAGTCCTAAATCATCATTATAAAGTTTGTAATTCAACTGCATCTTAAGTGATTCTATAAAGCGTTTTATTTATGGCCAGTGTGTTCCCATCGTCTACATAGTTGTCCCTTTCGGAATCGATTAATAAATAATTAAAATGCATCGATATATCGTGCGTCCGGGCCGATTTATCTGGTCGTGTCGCTACAGGCTGGATATTGTAATTTGTATGCTCAGTTTATAAAGAAATATAAAAAATCTTGAGGCAGCTGTGCAGATTCAGCACGACGGAAAATGTTTTCAGCATCCATCGGTTCATTCGTCATAGCAGAGAACCGCCACGTAGTTAATAAGTAATTAATAGACATGGAGTCTAATCGACTCTGCGGGGCATAAGATGCATTTGCAAGCAAAGCAGATTAGTGGCTGAATTTATTGGAAATTAATGTGATAAAAAGAAAAAAATATGCATGATTTTGTAGAAAGTAATACTTTTTGTGCATGATCTCAATATCACCCATACAATAGATACTTAATTTTGTTGGCAAAATGACGTTTCTTGCGTTAAAATCCGTAATCACGTTGAATTAATTCACCACTCACTATTGTGCCAAAATGGCAGCTTTCAACAACTTCTTGCAGCCAGTAAAAAAGTAAACAATCATAATTGTCCATCCATAGATATAACAAGAGAGCTAATTGGATCCCACGGCGCAGCACCATCAATCAAAGTACCTACCTACCTAGGCCCAGTTTTTCTAAAACAACCATAGACCATTTATTTTTGTCTTATTGTTTTTATAAAATGACCGTTGAGAACAGCGCACAGGCAATTAAAAATGGAACACGGTTATACTGAAACATTTTTATTTGAAATAAAGATTTACCGTTAATTACAATAATTACTGACAATGCTGTCATTAAAAGTGATGTCGTTCCTCCCGTACACGCGTTCAATTAAAAAAATAAGGAGTTAAAATTTTATTGTTAGTATTTTTTATGCGTATACTGGTTACTTGCGGCATTTAAGAAGTACGTTTTAAAGTCTTCATTTGATATAATAGGTTCTTGCATTGAGTTCTTGTGCTTCTTTTTGCAATGATACTGGCCATCTTTTTTCAACGTCTCGGTAGTGTCTATAGCTAGATAATGATTATGTTCACATTAAACCTAGACTAGTCTTTTGATATTTCCCGTATAGCACGAGTGTAATAAAAGGCGCAGAGCTGCAATTGTTCTAACTTAGTAACTAAAATTGTAAGCAAAGTCAAAGGTCAGCTACTGCATCGTGTTGGCAATAATTGGCATCGCGATTCGCGACCTCTTTGCCACCGTATCGCTGCTACATCGCCGCAAACACAACTTCTAAGCAAGCCTTAATCCACAGGAAGTATTATATAAACCTAACCCAACAGGACGTATTACATTATTTAGTTTGATTTAATATCTCATAAATAACGTGTTTCATCGAAACAGGTGACACCAGTCCCTCGTTAAAAATACAAATCCAGTAGTCGACCGCCATTTCAAATTGTTGACATAACACGATTCGTGCGGAAACTAATCATTTCGTGTTCTTACGGAAATGATTGATCTTGGCATGTGTTTATTCAGCCTTGTATGGCAGTGTGTTCGACTTGAGTAAGCATTTGACATAATCAGGGATCTTGACAGTATTTTAATACTGTTACAGTGTTGCCCGACTTAAAAGAGTTGCGAGTTATAGGTACTTATTGCGCGACTCAAGATTCTTACTCGTTCGTTTGACGCTTGAAAGAAAGTTGCTCGACCGTAAATTGTGAATTTGTTTTATAGTCGTCTATAGAGAAAATGACAGCTTTGAAAGCGCTGTTTTATTTATTTTATGACTTTATTTACTGGAAACTTGGAATTGACACATTGTAGGTATTTGAAATACCTACAAAAAGGAAGGCCAAAGAAACGATGGTTGGACTGTGTGAACGAGGATATGGGTAAAAAGGGGGTGACTAGTGTGACTACAGATATGACGACTGATAGAGGAGTATGGAAGAAAAAGACACGTTGCGCCGACTCCAAATAAATTGGGATAAGGGCAGGAGAATGATGATGATAAGGTATTTGAAATTCTTATTTATATTTATGTTTCATAAAAAAATATTCCCTGAAACGTTAGGAGGTTTATATTACAAAAACAACCACGTTATTATAATAATGCTATCTTTCTAAGCATAAGAAATATGAACCTTATGACCTACTTAAAACTGGATTTGATTATTTTCTTCGATCCCATGCGGTCTTATTTTACGCCTTCCGATAGGTTGTAAAATTTTATGATTGAAATATAATAACCGACTATTTCCATAATATGGACACAAATAAAAACTCTCAATTTTATTCATGTGAATCTCAGAACTATCATTCGTAGGTAGTCAAGAGTTCAGACGTTTGCAATATATAGAGTCTCCATTTCCACTTCCTAGATCCATAGGTCAGGTTTAATGAGGAATTTAAGGGTGAGAAATCATCCTATGACTTGCGTGTCAGACTTTGACTGACTTAAACCCACCCCTGTTCTTGCCCTGCCTGAGTGCCCAGGGGCGCGGTTACTCTATTTCGATTTACCCACGACCCCTGGTGTCGAGATCTGTCTTTCACTGGTCTTCATAAGTATAGACGTTTAAGGGCCTACCTCCGCATAAGTGGCGACCTCATTGAATAAAAAATCGTATCTTTGCAAGGAAAATAAAGATTAAAGAATCCTATGTTGCCCGTTTTTTTACTTTTTTGCTTACTACTTTGGATACGAAACATTTTGAGTCCTGTTTTAACAATGTAAAAATACCATAGCCTATTTGTAACAAACGCAACATAGGATTCTTTAATCTTTATTTTCTAGGCCTTGCTACGATTTTTTATTCATTGAGGGCGCTACTTGGCGGCTATATACGCCTTAAATCTCAGGTAGAAAGAAGACGTAAATTAATATTAACTCCGTAGACAACCAGATGCTGTCACAGAAGCAAAGTAAAAACGGTGAAGCGCGAAGATAAATAATTTGTAAAACCAGACAGTAACTTATTAAACCAGTTCCAACTAGAGCGGCGTTCTTACTTCTCTCACTTGATCCAAAGAGGTGGCCGTCTTAAAGTTTCCAAACAATTAATGTATTCACAATCAGCATCGTTATCTCCTGTCATCTTTGAGCAAGCGAGACTCCCTCACCGGGTGCCCGAGATCATTAAAAAACTAGTCCGCGCTGTGGACCGGTCCTCTTGTTACGCACACTATTTATTCTCTTGGACCCCACTTTATCTATTCTGCATCTGTGGTGTCAAAATAACTTTGTTTCTAAACGTTTCGACGAAGTGGTATAGAAAATTACTTGTAAATGTAGTGGGTATGATTGGACATACTGACAAGAAAATCTACATTGATGGACTTCTGTGTGAATGCAGTTATGCGTCCATTATATTTGGCATTTAAACACGTACCTATATGATTCCCAAATCAATCTGCAATCTTAGATTATGAAAGGTTACTTCAGACGCTGACTTGCTTTTGACAATGTGTCAAAAGCCAGCAATCTGAAGTACTAAAATAAGAAGCCGGCTTGTATCTCTACATGCGAAATAAGCTCACACAGACAAAATGAGAAGCCGAAACGTCATCGTTATGTTCGTCGAGATCACTCACACATTTTAACGATCCTGCTTCATTTAATGTCCAATGACGTTGCGTCTATAACCTTTCATAGTCTAAGTATGCAATATACATTTCATAATAGAACTAGTTTCTATCAGCGGCTTCATTTGCATGGAATTAGTACTTCCCTCATTATAAATAATAACCTATGTGCTATTCTAGTCTATAATCTATCTCTGTGCCAAATTTCATCCAGATCCGTTCAGCCGTTCTGGCGTGATTATAGGACAGTAGGATTAAAGCATGCCTAGATATGAACAAGGGTACTAGAGTAATGAGTACGTGCAGAGAGTCACAATGTAATAGACTGTTAGTGTAGAGGGAATTGCTATAAATAAATAAATAAATAAATAACACCTTACGGAAAACTCCAGAGGACACGGTGGAGCATACGGTGGAGGTCTGGCCCGCCGGAGCACCGCCGTGTCCTCGTGGATGCGATAGGCGGCAGCGACCTCTCTTGCCCGGCCCTGGTTCAGGCCATGGTACGGAGTGAGAGCGAATGGGAAGCAGTCTTCTCCTTCTGCGAAGCAATAATGCTCGCGAAGGAGGAAGCGGAACGGGTGAGGGAAGCTCAACGGAGTGGCCCTCACGCCCCCAGCCGCAGCCGCCGCAGGAGCGCAGGACGTCGCGAGACGATCTCCGGCCACCGTAGACCCGGACCTGCGGACGGCGAGTTGTGGGTAGCTCGCCGTCCGATCAGCACCAGGCCCATGAGTCGACGGCGCGTAGTGTTCCACGCGCGCCTCAAAGAGATGTTTGTCAGCCACCACTGACGGGGCCCATCATGGCCGGTGCCTGCATGCCTAGGGGTAGTGGATAAAATCGTAACAGAGTTACCGCTCCCCTGGGGACTCAGGCAAGGAAGGAACAGGGGTGGGTTTTAGTCAGTAAGAGTCTGACACGCCCTCCCGCTCCACCCAGAGCGGGAGATGTCATTGGAAATCCCCCAGAAAAAAAAAGGGAAACCGTACCGTTTTTCCGCTTCACACATTTCTAAAGGCGACTCCACAGTATTCAAATGGTCAGAACACCTTGAAATAAATACCTCAAGGAATATTGTCGCTAACCCTAGCTGCACACGCTAGTATTATAATATCTGTGACTGCACTCAGGTTCAAGCCGTACGTCAAAGCTAATAAGTCATTGGCCACATACTTGTGATGCGCGATCACGTCCCGACTCTCGGCGACTCATTTAAATTGACGTGTGATGCTAAAGGAGATTTACACAGGTACTGTAACGGTAGGTGGCCATGCTACACAGCAAGAGGACAGCTCAAAGCCAAATTGAGATAAAATTATTAGATTTTGTGACGGAAATCAATTAGCAGCATCCTATTGGTAAGCTATTGGTAGTTTTTTTTTATACCCAAAATACTTATTAAGTGTGAAAAATCACACTAATTTTTAATCAATCTGTTAAGTTGATAAAGATATCAAAAAGATTAAATCCATTAGAACATTATTATCGATTATTGTAGAGTCCGTTTACAGAAAGAGCTATTTTTACATAAACTGGTAACATTATTGACGTCCAAATGTTGCTAAATAAAACCACGAACTGCCGTGAATGATTAAAAAACGCTAATTATACTGTTACTTATTTAAATGCAAAGCGTCATTTTATGATCAATAATTTAAATTATAATTTTATTATTAAGGATCTAGAGACCAAACGAGCGATCGGTATGTATAATGTTATATTTTATGACATTAAGGTAAAGTAGCTAAAATTATGTCGAGTAGTTTCCTCTAATAAAGTTATTAACGTAGAATTTATTGGAAGTGAGATGTAAAGCTGTATTAATTTATAGTTTTTTTTTAAAATAATTCTCATAATACCTATTTCATGGACTTAATTGGTTAATAACTTGCTAAGCTTCTTTCTGAACATGATATAAACATACATAAATGTATATACTTGAGTGACATCGACGATGCAGTTACTTACAACATATTTTTTATTAAATGACTATGTTCTGTTCCAATTACGTTCCAGTCCATTTTGTACCTATCTCTACATAACTAGGTACACGACCTGCCTTGTCTCGCAAGAAAAAAAAACTAAAATTGTCTATGTCCACTTTTATAATCCACCTGTAGAATGTAGCTGGACGGCCGTCTATGGAAAATCATTTGAAACTTGTTTTAGGTAATGCTTTTATATTTATGTACTGTAAGTAACTATAATGAAATAGGATAGTGGGTATATTATTGTTTGAGACAGTGAAATTACTAAGAATTTTGTTTGCCGTATATAGCATGATCTTTGGATTAGGAAAATATGTTCAATGTCTAAAGAATTTTGAACCCTGTATTTTAGAATGAATCAATAAATTTTTGAAAAGTAGAGAAAAACGAATTTAGCCCTTTCGTAAAAGTCATTGAATCAAGGGCTTTAGTAAAGTAGAACTGTCTGTCAGGAGTTCGTAGCAGTATCTTTTTTTTTTTTTTTTTTTTTTTTTTTTTTTTTTTTTTTTTTTTTTTTTTTTTTTTTTTTTTTTTTTTTTAAAAGCAGTATCTTTTTAGTATGTATGCCAGTGTTGTGAATTTGACAGCTGTCAAAAAAAAACAATAATCCAACTTTTAACACCAAAATTGAAAGCGCGATTCCAATTTTAAATCCACCAACCGATCCGTTCCGTCATTCTCGATGGGTTCACTAATCGGCATCGCCACTAAATCCGCCATTGATTATCTTGTTGGTTTATTTTACAAGCACAATGATTAGCCGAACACAATCCTGTTTCACATCAAAATTGATTAACTTTACAACTATTTTTGAAGCCTCAACCTCGTTAAAAGTAGGAAGCTATAATTTGGTGTGGTCGTTACGGGCTTGCTAGCTTTAATTTTAGTTATTTGAGAGATTTATGAGGCTACACCGTTTGTCAGAACACCGTTGTAGCGAAGAATGGAGGTCACATACTCACATACCGTCGGTATGTGAGGCAGATATCTGACAGGCGGGGTGACGGAACGCCGTGTCGGAATGAACCTATAATCTTGAGCTAGAGGAATTTTGAAATCGGATTGCAGTTTTAGCAACACTGTCTAGGTAGATGGGTACCTATCTACCGATTGAATCATATCTGCGGATTTTACTTTACTTTAAAAAGATAGTAAGTAGTTACTTATGTTAGCCTACATTAATGTTCTTTAGTCTCCGAAGGTTTGGAGGAGTCTCTCTTTAAATATACCCTAACTTTTTGGGATTCAAGGTTGACGATTATTATAACTACCTGGCAACGTTTTGATCAAGTTGAAAAATAATAAACGGAAGTTCACACCTCAATTTACGCTTCCATCGTAATTTCTAAAACACTGGCAGTCTGCTTCATAGACTTTGTTGGAACCTCGTGTGGGCGGCAGACATCCATGGCGGCACTCAACTGTCAACTTCAAGTGAAGCCCTTTCAATCCTTTACAGCTTGTTGTCATTGGTAATAGCTTGTTTATGGCTGCTTTTCTTTCCAGCCTCCGAAATCAACGCGTTTGATACCAAGCACGCTTTACGGCGTCATTAAACACGTAAACTGGTAGCAATCGCCGCGTCTCTACGAACATTAGTAAACGTCTAAAGTTATAAATTCGTTATTAATTTAACAACGTTTAAACTGGATCAATTAATAACGGTAAGCGGGAGGTGATAAAACCATTTTATCGTCCAATTACATAACAAATCTCTTTGCGATAAACGTCATGAGATCATAAATTATCCCAGCTTTACTCAAAGATTCCGTGTTATTTTCTAATTGTGTTTGTTAACATTTTAAATTAGTTCGGAATTATTTCACGTAATTAAACAAACTTCGTCTGCCCGTGGGACATTCTCACTTTTTGTGAAGCTACTTAATTAACACGGGCCGTGTCACTTACAGGGCGTTTTACCGCGAAAAAAAGAGCGCGCAAAAGCCGCCATTTTGTCAGTGATGCGAGGCAAAGGCAACGCAGTATGAAATGCCAATAAGGTTCTCATACGTGATAAAAATGATATACGGTAGAGGTGTTGACATGTTCGTGCGATGTGGAGGTATTTCTTTTATGATTTATCGCAGAAAACGAGTCAATCATTAGTTTTATGAAAAATTCATACGCGACTGGTTGGATAGTGGATGAACGGTAGCTTCTCGCCTCTAGACACTATATCAATGAAATTATTGAGACAAAAACGATAAACGTGACTGCAACCATTATCTATAAGGTAGGCCAGTAATTATTGCATTGCCAATTGAAGCAATTGAGCCATAAAAGTACCTGAAGTACCTAAGACTTCTCTCTCTGGTAGTCATAAAATATATATTAACTGCAAACAAATGCTTGCAATAAATAAGCAGTCAATAATTTGACATGCTGACTGAAGAGGGAAGAGGGAAGCTATTAATAGTTTCCCTCTTACTTAAACAGAGCCAAATGGACCGTCCAGCACCCGTAGTGATATACGACAGCCGCCAAAGCAACCATACCTATAAATCGAAAGTCAGACATCGACTATTTATCGACATTTTCACATCACCAGCTAGAGCTGTATCGCTGGCACGACGCCTCGGGCCGCGAATCGTTTGCGTAACAATCGCCCCTTGTCCGGGCATTCCTCCGCGCACGACTCCCAGCCATTCTGTCGTGTCCATTCGTCGCCGAACAACCACGTTCCGAGACAATTGCTTTGGCGAAAACGCAATGAATAATGAACACTGCACCAAAGACATCCAGGGTACAGTTTCGCCTGTGCAATCTTCATTATTCTCCGGCGTGGAGTTGTAGGCTGCAGTCACAGTTCAAAAGCGGCGATCGTAAGAATAGGCGGAATTGCAAAAACAAACTACGCTAACCGAAATGCAAAAGTCTTAAAAGCTCGAGAAAAGGAAATAACCTCGGAATAATACCTTGAAATACACAGAACTTTGCCACAGCTGTAGGTATGACTGTTTCCCAGTTAGATTCTATACTCTGCAGCCTTTCGGTTCATAGGGTATTAAAGCATTAAAATAAATTAAGATAATAAAGTGTAAGATTTACCACGCTACGTGCGTTTATTTAGAAAGGAGGTGAGGATACAAGACGTTTCCTCATGCATATTTCGAGTGTTAACAATGTATCCTCATTTCCAATTATTCCCAGAATATTTAAAAATAACTTTATCTATCTCTTTGGTTTGTTCTAAAATATTCAAAATATCATATGTAGGTAACTAAAAGATCAAGGTGTCCAACTTGACTCCACTCTTCTTACGTTTCTCAATCTTTTGTATTTACCTAATTATCCATGTTTCTAGAACAGCAATTTGACCCTTCAATTTATGTATCTTTTAGCTTTTGTCCTTTCTCCCCCTCCCCCTTTTTTTAGGGTGGGAAATCATCAAATAATTTCGCCCGCTCTAGGTGGTCGGTCTAGGTGGTCAGACTCTTACTGATTAAACCCCCGTGTTTCTTCAGTTGTCTGTCCCAGGGCTGCGGTGACTCCTTCAAACACTGCCGAGACCCTGGCAGTGTATACCCAAGTCTTTCCATCGTTGCATGTTTATAACACTGTTTTCTTCAACACTTCCAAGTATATTAATATTCTTTTTCCACCACCGCACATTTCTAAACAAATGTGTTGCATGATTGTCGCCATCTTGTAACGGTGTTTGATGACTTGTGCGCATCTCCGTCACGTCATGATTGCCTGGTCATTACCATGCGCTTGCGACGATGAGTTGCAGGAAAAACGTGGCTGGTATGCAAATCTCTCTATGTGAAGTTTTTGGTGGGAAACTGCTAATTGATTCGGTATTGTGAAAGTCGTTACGATTTTTTTACTTTTGTTGGAATTTTCTGCTAGCTAGTTTTAACTGGTTCACTTATCTCGCAATAGCACACATCACATCGGACAAAACCTTTATAATTATCGAGCCCATATCGCCGACTGACAGATGTCGCATCGCATACTGACGTATGCGATGCGACATCTCTTCTAAAATGTGAGTTTCATTTTAAAAATGTCTTTTCGAAAAATGTTATTTGCCATAAGCTGGCGAAGGCTGCGGGAGGTTAGTATCATATTATCTGTGGCGGAGGGCTATCTTTGATTACTTTCTTTCAAATTGACCCAAGCTGAATTATCCGTTTGTGTTAGCTAGTTTATTCTCCAAGACCTTCTATTCTTTATATGTATCAAGGCATAGCGCTTTTATTACCTATAACTTCATTATTACGACTTGCAACGATTAAACGTTCCTCATTAAACCCAATTGGAAGCAAACAACACAACTACTGCTATAATTAATATTTTACAGCCACCTTAAGTGCAGCAGTGCACTTGGCTTTATATAAGATAGGTTTTTTAAGATTATAACCACTGTATTAACGGAAGTAATTGCACAGACAATATAATACTTTATAAGTATTCTAAAGTTTGCCCGGGGGTGGAGGATAAATTCGAAAGAGTTACCTCGCCCCCGGGCGCGTAGGGCAGGGAGGAACAGGGGTGGGTTTTAGTCAGTAAGAGTCTGACACGCCCTTCCGCTCCACCCCAGAGCGGAAAGAGTCATTAGATGATTTCCCACCCCCCAAAAAAAAAAAAAAAAGTATTCTAAAGTTATAACGTGAATTGAAAACTGACCAAATTTTTATCAACAATTTTTTTGGGTTCTTCGCTAGATTCGACAGATCGTGATTTTTTTTATGGGTTTTTTAAAGGGATATGTCGTGGTTAATCTTGAACACTAAAAGCAGAATATTTCTTACTTTGAAAATGGGATACCCAATAAAGTACTCATGCGAAAATTTGATGAATAAAAAACTTTTTACAAAAAAAATACAACCGACTTCCATTAATAATACTAAAAAATGCAAAATAACTTTTTCGGAAGTCGGTGTTTCTAGTTTGGTTTCCCCGTTATTTGACACCGACTTCCGAAAAATTTTATTTTGCATTTTTTAGTATTATTTATGGAAATCGGTTGTATTTTTTTTTTTTTTTCACTTTTTAGTTGTTGTACCCCATTCTAAAACTAAATTAATAGTAAAGTTATGCCCGAATTGATAGCCCCAATATAAGATAGGGAATTTGAACATAGTTGGTGAAATTAGGGTGTATCAGGGTGAACTGTACAAATCTGTATACCCCTTCAGAGCGTATCAGCGTAATGTAATGTTCTGAAGTGGTGAAAACAATATACAGACATGCGATTGCAGCAGTTCTGGAAGGTTTGCTATCATTTATTGAAGAGTTCCGTTGTGTATCTGCGAAGTTCTTCATTAGATCTTCACCAAATTAAAATGGGACCACATGTGAAGCAACAGCTTTCAAATAAAAAAAAAAACTTCAAAATCTGTTCACCAAGTAAAAAGTTATGAGGTAATACAGTCGAATTGAGAACCTCTTCCTTTTTTTGAGGTCGGTTAAAAACACGACTGCTAACTCATTTTTAACCAATAAAAAGTGAAGATTTGGTAGATATTGCTAACCATACAAAATTTCGAAACCTGAATCATTATATAATTACGTAAGTTAAAATATCCGGTAATTTTCGTGTGTAAAAGATCTTGTAAATTTAAAGGGTATTCAGTAACCCGAATGCCAGTTACCGTTAAAATTGAACATTTAGTTAAGGTATCGTCCTGATGGACTTCACTGATTCTATTGATTCTATATTAAAAGCGGGCTTGTACACTTATTACACTCAAGACCGGATACACTGCCAACCAACTCGTTGAGAGTGTTGTGAGTGTTGTACAATTCCGCTTTTTTTTGTGGGTTGGGAAATCATCCAATGACATCTTCCGCTCTGGGTGGAGCGTGAGGGCCTGTCAGACTCTTACTGACTAAAACCCACCCCTGTTCCTTCCCTGCTCTGAGTGCCTAGGGGCGCGGTAACTCTGTTTCGAATTTATCCACAACCCCTGGGCAGGCATTGGCCATGACGGGCCCCGTCACGATTGCTGACAACTCTTTGAGGCGCGCGTGGAACACTACGCGCCGTGGACTCTCGGGCCTGGTGCTGATCGGACGGCGAGCTACCCATTACTCGCCGTCCGCAGGCCCGGGTCTACGGTGGCCGGAGATCGTCTCGCGGCGCCGGAAGCCCCAGCAGGCGTCTCCTGTGGCGGATGCTGATGAGGGTGTACAATTCCGCTTCAAAGTCCGCTTCAAAGCCTGATATACGTTTCAGTGCCTGATCATGAATGTCACTGCATTCTTGAAAGTTAGACTATAGTTGACGGAGATGGTAATGCTCGTCAAATAGGTATGTTCATGTGCTAGGTGTGCAGTTCTACTTGCAGAGCTACCTCTTGAGTTGAGTGTCTTTGTCATTCATCTCCCTAACTTCAATCTCGCTTTCCTCTCTTTCCTGCAGCATGTCATAAAATAACAGACTAGGCCGCAAAAAACACTTTACAAAATTCCCGGGAGAGATTTACGAGAGCTTTCACTTTATCTTCAGATACAAGAAACATGTTGTAACCTTATAATAATGTGTATTGTAAAGATACAATATCGCACAGAACACGGACAATAACTAACGCAGTCGAAAATGCCGTAAAATCTAGTATACTGAGAAATGTACGCGCTGTACTAAATCGTATGTCAGATATGGAGAGAGCACGGCTTGGGTTTCATATTTCAATTCAAAATCAGTAATGTACTATTGAAAGTTCATAGTCCTTTCTATGTAGGATATCAGAACTGGATTAATTTTACTGTCGATATTCTGTGACCGTATCAGAGAATATATCATTCCTGGGTACAAAAATATTAATTCTATTTAGACCGTAAGATAGATTTTCAAAAAATATTGGACATTGGAACGTCACATACAGGGTGTAACGGAAAGGTGTGGTCATATTTTAGGAGCCGGGTCTGCCCATGGAAATGAACAACTTTCTCTAAGAAAAAATAGAAAATTTTCAAAAAAAAAATTGGACTTTCCATACAAACTTATCATCAGCTGATTAATATTTGTATGGGAGGTAAAAAATTTTTTTTAGAATTTCCTCGGATTTTCTTGAAGAAAGTAGTTCATATCGATGGGCAGATTGAGTTCTTAAAATATGACCACACCTTTCCGTTACACCCTGTATACTTAAGTAAAAAATGGTAGGAATATTTTGACGTCTCGGTACGAGTATAAGGTGTGACGATGAAGATGGTGTGACGTTACGCAAAATTTCAACGCATTGTATCGTCCTCATTTTTAGGGTTCCGTACCCGAAGGGTAACCAACTGGACCCTATTACTATGCCTCCGCTGTCCGTCTTTCAGTCAGCGGGCTGTATCTCACGATCCGTAATAGCTACACAGTCTGATGAAATTTTCACAGAATGTGTATAGAAATACACATGTGTATAGAAAATTTCAAATGTCTGTTACGGATTATGAGATATAGCCAATAAAAAACACGTTTCTAGAAATGTGTTTTTTGTGTTTTTTTTAGTTTATGGTATCCGTTCGTGTGCGAGTACGACTCGCACTTGGCCAATTTTTTGTTTACGTGACAAAAAAAAATACATTGGTATCTAATATTTTATGGTAACCTATCTGAAGGACCAAATAGTTTTTTTTAGACATCTAGGTATTATTCTGTTATTTTTGTGCCTCTTTTTTTGTGCACACCCCACCAAAATTCTGAGCTCATTCGTGATTTGTTACCGAAAGTTGTCTGTCTCATTTTTACTATTTATGTCGAATGTCTCCCGAAGCTTCCACTCATGAAGCGTTATTTGTTAGTCTGGAATATCTAAATTATTGATTCTCCGCGTATTATCTTATTTCAGTGTCCACTCTCTTCAATACCTATGTTAGTAGGTATCACAGATAATATAATACTAGCGTACAGATGCCTTATCCCATACAAAGAAACGGTACCGCCGTAACTACGGGTTTTCGTCTGGCACAAGTAATTTTTGTTCTTTGTTCGGGCCCGTCCGCTACACCTCGCTAGATGATGTTAGCAGCGACGGCTTGCAAGCTGAATGAATTTACTTAACCTCTGAGCCCCGGAAACTCACCGGTGAGTTTGACAAAAAAAAAATTATTTAAGTAAAAAATAAATAAAAAATAATCGACCTGGGTTGTCGTCGGGATTCAATTTGACAACCCGGGTCTTGCCGCTGGGCCTGAAGGCTTGCAAGCTGAAGGAATTTACTTAAAGTCTTACCAATATTTTCTCACACATTGAGGAATTATTTCATAGTATTTTTGGCACTTCATAGCAGTTTTACTGTATAAAAATGTGTCACTATTCAAATTTTAAAGAGGCTAATGGATAAATTAAAACTTCAAACATCGCCATCAAGCGCCATCAGCGCCGTACAAGAAATACAGATGTATAAGGATTCATTCCAATAATCGTCAAAATTTGAATTACAAGCCCATTATTCCACAATTTAATGCTTGGGGCAGTTTATTAAATAAGAAAATACAGTTTTTACCATATTTATTTTCTAAACATTAATGTTACTTAAACTTCAACATAAAATCGACGCATATTACGCCATCTATTGAGATTTATTTGAACTAAATTTTCTTTGTTCGAGATGAGACCCCGTGGTAGGTATGTAACCGAGCCAAGATCGCATTCTGCGCTACCGAACTGTAAACCCATAAAAACTTCCCGCACTTTAATAATAAAGTTTAAAAACAACTAACTAACTTTAAAAACAAGTACTGCTTGAATTAATAGTCTTTTAAAAATCCGCGGTACCTACGCAATTTATTTCAACCCGTTATTAGCGCTGACAACGTTATCCATCTCCCACAAGCTGCTCGCTTTCAATAATTACTAATCAAAATGGCTGCGTTGACATTTTATACGCACGGGACTTGATTAAAATCGCTGAAGGTGCACGTCCTGCCCATCTTATGAGTAAAGTATCATAAAAAGGGCATAGACATAGTAGGTAGTAAAAAGGGCATAGACATGGTTGATACCTTCATGGTATGTACTCGTTAAGAAAGCCTATTCATAGATTTCTTTGCCTTCCCAGCTGCTTAGCTCGCGGAAGCCTGCCAGAAGAATTTCATCTTATTAGGTGCGTGTCTCATTCAGGTGTAATTAATTTACTACTGCCTAAGAAAGATGATCAGGTGCCAACTATGTCTCTTAAACCTTGTCTAAATATAGATTCACACCACTTATTAAAGTATTAAGTAATCATACTACTGCTCCGGGTCGTGGACAAATTCGAAACAGAGTTAACGCGCCACTAGGCACTCAGGGCAGGGAAGGAACAGGGGTGGGTTTTAGTCAGTAAAAGTCTGACACGCCCTCCCGCTCCACTCAGAGCGGCAGAAGTCATAGGATGATTTCCCACCACCAAAAAAAGAAAAACAAAGCTAATCGTACTAGTTATTTTAATACTAAAAAGCTGCAATTTTGCTTGGGTATATAAATTAATCATACCAAAAAAAAACAAAATAATAAATAAGTTAGCTCTGTTAGTATAAGAGTAATAGTCGCCCAACTTATAAAATGTACCTACTTGAAAAATATCGTATAAAACACAAAATCCTTAGAATAAAAATTTAGCTGTACGTAAGTAGTTGTTACTTATTTAATATTAAAACAGGTAGTACCTAAAAATGTAAAATTTTGTAAAAACAAAACACTTTTTTTTGCTTTTAATTTAAACGTTACTAGAATAGGCCGTATATTAATAAACATATAGCCCCCCTTCTAAGTCCGGATGTTATAACGGGCGACTACGAAACCCTACACTGCGCGTGGCCCGACACGCACTTGACCAGTCTTTTTATACAGGGTGGGAAATCATGGCATATCTTCTCCCGCTCTGCAGGCGTATTCACTAACTCAGTTGACATCAATTTGATAGGCACTTTGCCGTACATTGCTGCTTTGACGTATAGGAAAATCGTTGTGCCTATTATAATCGATGTCCACCGAGCAATGTACTGCATAGTGCTTATCAAATTGATGTCAATTGAGTTAGCGAATACACCTGCTGGGTGGAGCGGGAGGGCGTGTCAGACTCTTACTGACTAACCTACCCGTGTTCCGTCAGTTGGCTGTGCCAGGGTGCCCCTTTCGATTACTCCCGCAACCCTGACAGGAACGGAGGCCAGTACGGACGCATTTCGACTGAAATGATTATGACGACGATGATGGCAATTTATAAAGATGGTTCAAAGTATATTTGTTACTTTCCGTATATTCCCGATAAAAAGTATAGTGACGCAGCTAATCAAGCAGTTTCATGCCAAAACAGCGACAACATTCATACTTCATTCTCCTCAGGTCCTTAAAAAACATGGCGGCAACCGGTCCGGGTCGGGCGGCACATTGAATGCGGCAGATGAGCTCGCTTCGCTGAATTCATTAACAATACTACAGTTATTACACGTCGGCGGCAAAGTGTCTGTTACAACTATGCTGGAATAATGTAGTTTATTTATCAATATTATGTCTTTATGACTGGGTAATCTTTTTTTAAACTATTGATGCTCGTGCTTGACCATAATTTCACCTGATGGTAAGCGATGATGTGGTCGACGATGGAGCACGCTTGTCTAGAAGTAACCTATTCCGCAGGTTGTAGAGCTATAAGGAACCACAGACCTCGGCAGAGAATTCCACTCCCTAGCTGTACGCACAAGAATGTGTTCTCAAAACGTTTTGTGCGTATGGGAGGGATGTCCACCATGTACCGGTGGCTCTTTGTTGTAAGTACATCCAGTGGTCCGATGATGGAATCTGTGTATATTTTACCTTCAGCCAGTTTTTCCCTCGAAAACGAGAATGCTTTGGGGAAAATTGTGCTCTGTTTCGTGCTCTGTGGTGAAATAATATGAACGTCGTGTGTGAACTAACTGATAAATGAACGAACGAAGTAGGTGAATGGACGCTATATGAAATCTTTCCACTCTAGGATCAAAACCTTAATCGTGCCAATATCTTTGAATATCGCAGAACTCTGACAGCAATAGCCTCATTTGAACAAACAGGTGTCAAACATAATTTTGTTCAATTCTAAACTCTATTCGCCACGAAATAAGGCAGTCAGCTCTAAAACCTAGTGATATATTTTTTGTAGTAGTATAGCCATTTGGTATATAGGGACAGATTTAGAACCCAATTACGTCTGTCGCAAATCTTATGAATAGACAGCATTAATAGATATAAACTAAGGAATAAAGAGGATTTTAAAATCGTAATTTACACCGAGATAATTTATAAGCTGGTTTTAATTACTTATTTAAACGGGCGATAAAAATCTCCAGAGTCTATCCCCCACAAAATTGACGTAAAACATGGATATTGAACCATATCAATTATAATGAAGGATAGTGATAGTATTTAAATGAATAGAACAACAAGAAATTTTTATGTTATTGAACGGCAGAAAAGCCGACTTACCATCTACCATCAGAGTGGTCACAATCGCCAATGGAGTTCAGCAACTCAGAGACATCGCAGAAGTTTTTAAATTAGAAACTTGGCACTTGTTGCTGTTTATTTTGAGGTTGCCGTTTATTTTGAGGTTGCCGTTTATTTTGAGGTTTTTGTTTATTTTGAGGTTGCTGTTAATTTTGAGGTTGCTGTTAAATTTGAGGTTGCTGTTAATTTTGAGGTTGCTGTTTATTTTGAGATTGCTGTTTATTTTGAGGTTGCTGTTTATTTTGAGGTTGCTGTTTATTTTGAGGGTGCTGTTTATTTTGAGGTTGCTGTTTATTTTGAGGTTGCTGTTTATTTTGAGGGCTGTTTATTTTTAGGTTGCTGTTTATTTTGAGATTGCTGTTCATTTTGAGATTTCTGTTTATTTTGAGGTTGCAGTTTATTTTGAGGTTGCTGTTCATTTTGAGATTGCTGTTCATTTTGAGATTGCTGTTTATTTTGAGGTTGCTGTTTATTTTGAGGGCTGTTTATTTTTAGGTTGCTGTTCATTTTGAGATTGCTGTTCATTTTGAGGTTGCTGTTTATTTTGAGGTTGCTGTTTTTTTTGAGGGCTGTTTATTTTGAGGTCGCTGTTTATTTTGAGGGCTGTTTATTTTGAGGTTGCTGTTCATTTTGAGATTGCTGTTCATTTTGAGATAGCTGTTTATTTTGAGGTTGCTGTTTATTTTGAGGTTGCTGTTTATTTTGAGGTTGCTGTTTATTTTGAGGTTGCTGTTTATTTTGAGGTTGCTGTTTATTTTGAGGTTGCTGTTTATTTTGAGGTTGCTATTTATTTTGAGGATGCTGTTTATTTTGAGGTTGCTGTTTATTTTGAGGCTGCTGTTTGTTTTGAGGTTGCTGTTTATTTTGAGGTTGCTGTTTATTTTGAGATTGCTGTTTATTTTGAGGTTGCAATTTATTTTGTACAGAGTGTAACGGAAATGGGTGGGTGGCAAATTCGCAACAATAAATTGGACTGTCCGTATAAAGTTATCATCAGCTGATCAAAATTAGTATGGGAGGTCCAATTATTTATTTCTGAATTGACTATAACTTTCTTGAAGAAAAAGGTTCACTTCTGTAGGCAAAATCAGTATTTAAAATATGACCACCAATTTCCGTTAGATCCTGTAGGGTAGTAATAAAAGCTCCGAAATAAAATTAAAATATGAGCATACTCAAATTATGAAATTTACTGCTTTATATACTAACTTTCCGACGGCTTATTAGCGAATACAAATAAAGAAACAACCGAATAAAATAATGATAATTATGAAAAATTACGCTGCTGCGCTGCGGGAAGTGCAACCCCTTCTCCCTTGCGTAACAAAGGATAGGCACCCATCGCTCACCTCCACCGCTGCCGCTCGCACGGGTGCCTATGGTTTGTTATACACTTCAAGGGATAGCAGCCAAAAGACAACGTGAAGTCGGGGTGCCCCGATTCGGTTTGGGAAATTGATTTTCTTATTTGAAAGTATAGATTATTTTTCGTAGAATTATAATTAGAATAAGCTCATGTTCATGCTCATGTTTGTCGGTTTTTTTTTGGAGGGGGGGAGGGAGGAGGGGGATGGGGGGGGGGAATCATCCAATGACTTCTCCCGCTCTGGGTGGAGCGGGAGGGCGTGTCAGACTCTTACTGACTATAACCCACCCCTGTTCGTTCCCTGTCTGAGTGCCCAGGGGTGCGGTAACTCATGTTGAGAATTTATCCGCTACCCCTAGACATGCAGGCACTGGCCACGATGGGCCCCGTTAGTGGTGACTGACAACATCTCTTTGAGGCGCGCGTGGAACACTACGCGCCGTCGACTCACGGGCCTGGTGCTGATCGGACGGCGAGCTACCCACTGCTCGCCGTCCGCGGGCTGGGTCTACGGTGGCCGGAGATCGTCTCGCGACGTCCTACGCCCAGTGCCTCTCCTGCGGTGGTAGCGGCCACTCCGTTGAGCTTCCCTCACATTGCTTCGCAGAAGGCGGAGACTGCTTCCCCTTCCCTCTCGCTCCGTACCATGGCATAACACCCGGGTGTTTCCTGCCGCCTTATCCGAAACAGGAACCCCGCGGAACAACCATGTCCGGTGAGAACCTGAGTCAGGCGGAAGGTGAGGATGTTTGTCGGTTAATTTTGTATTAATTTTTCGGTAATTAATTTTAACACGGCTTAGTATTACAGTCAACCACAGATCGCTGGAAGTTAATGTGTTTTTCGGCAGCTTTATTATTTCCCCTGTATAAAAGCAGTTTATTTTTGCCATTTCGGTACTTACTTAATGTATTACTTTTTGCAAATGTTTGATTCGTATCTCGTCATGTTGCAACTGGAGCAAGTCACGAGTAGGTACTAAGATACTTCGCGTCCGCATTTCATCAGGGACCAATATTCATTAAATGCGCTGGCGCCACTGATATAGCGATAACTTAGTTAATTGCTTGATTTCATAAGTTGATATGTCTCAGCTCGTAGTTTAAGCTAAGTCTCAATGTTGGGAAACTGTCTCTCATACCTAAGTAGGTACCTACTAAAAATGTGGGTTTATTGGGATCTCTAAGTATCAGGAAATCTCACTAAAGGCGCAGTTATGATTTTGAATTGAAGATCACGTGTAAACGACTAGTTTCATTTCTTTGAAAAAAATAAATGTTACTTTAGACAATTTCTTTCGTAGTTTGATATGTGAATATTTGAAATTATATTTTATAACATAGTGTAATTAATTTGTAAGGTTATGTCTAACGCTGATACAAAATTAAGAATCACGCAAAAACTGTAAAGCGTATTTTTAAGATACCGTCACTATTTCAAAGATCATTTAATTATTTATATTTTAGTATACGTGTTTTAGTATAATACTTGTCTTTTTATGTATAATAAATTAATAATGCGTCTAATTTCGGACAGCGCTTCTTGATGGGCGAGTCCTATTACTGGGTGGACGTACGACGCGTTACGTGAGCTCAGCACAGAACACGCAAGCTAACCACTCAAGGTCGTTGGCAGTTAATATAGCCGTCTAAGCTTATGCTATGACAATATAACGTGCCTTTTTATGGGGTGGAAAATCATCAAATAGGAGGCCCCGTCAATTCTTGCTGACATCGGCACTAGCAGGCCCCGTCAATTCTTGCTGACATCGGCACTAGGAGGCCCCGTCAATTCTTGCTGACATCGGCACTAGCAGGCCCCGTCAATTCTTGCTGACATCGATTTGAGGCTTGCGTGGAACACTTCGCGCCATCGACCCGGGCCTGGTTCTTATCGAAGGGCGAGTTACCTATTGCTCACCGTCAATAAAACGTGCTATTAATGCCCATTTTCATCAACACACTTAAGTGAATGCCTAATTAAAAACGCACTGTCTGATTTTCGACGCTCAGCTTGGCATCGAGAGTGAAAAATTCAACAATGCAATAACATTAATTAGATTTTCGTATGACGTAACTCTGGGGTCCTAATGGACACCTTGCCGAGCCAGCAGAAGTTCGTTGTTCGGGGTCCAAATGGGAATTTTAGGTGCTCCTAGTGTGACCGAAAAAAGGCATAGAGGCTCCCATAGGCCACAGACAAAAGTGACGCGACGGTGTGACTCCGATGCGACAACCATTTTGCACATTTTTTTCTACAGTTATCTAGATTATAAGAATTCCGTTGAATTCCTATGTGAAACGGTCGTTGGTCGATGGTCTTGCGAAGCCTTACGTTAGGTACCTAACTACCTACGGGGACCAACGCAACCAACGCTTAGACCCCATTTTATTCCAAGAACGCATCGTTATTTATAATTCGCATTACTTCCTGCAATGTTGCCAGTATCATAACTTATAAAAATAACGCACCTTGTGTATTTATTGGAGCAGAAAATGATCGGGTTCCCATTATGGCCGCCGACCGTTGGTTCACTCGATGCTTATTAAAAATGTCGCAAGACCAGCAATGCGTTAATTAAAATCGCCCAGGCCCTTACACTGCTCTAATTGGTGCTGGCTATATAAAAGTGATAATTTATAAGTCTGGTTTATCTAATGCATAAGAAATATTAATTTATATGCAGGACTTTTGCTAAAAAAAACTTGAGAAGATAGTAAAAATATAGATTGGTACCTATTCTTTTTCATGCTAGTGCATAATATTTACGATGACTCGTAAAACTTCAAGGAAAGCTTCAAAAAGCTGTTTGCATATTCATAAACGTATCGATATTTTAATGATTAATATGTTTTATTTATGTACCTATGTTGAAAACATGAACGTGGACTTATGTTCCTAACATAAACGAACGCAAGTCAATACTGCAAACTGCTTTTTGATGTAAAATAAGGTTTATTTTATTCTATTCTACTAGATCTGAGAAGTAATTTCACCCGATACCTGACAAAAGTAAATGAATACAGTGGAAGATATTAGGTCTTTACCTTATCTGCCGATTTTCAAACGGGTCACTTTGAGATATGAAGTTCTATTGAACTTTATATTTAGATACTATTAGGGTCCAAAAGTTTCTGGCATGAACTATAAAAATGAAGGATAAAACTCAAACCACTATTATTATTTTTCAATATTTATAGTCTCGCTTTATTTCAATACACTTTTCACAGCGCTTTCTATACCTACCCTTAAAAATCTGAATTCTTAAAGTCTGAATTTTTGGCCACAAAATTTGACAAAACTGCTGACATCACCTCATCATCTTTCCAAACGAAATTGTTTCTCCCATTCTTTTACGGTGGAGTACGAAGGGGAAGAATGCCCGTATTCTGCATTTAAGTATACGTTGTTTGATTTCCGCCGGCGTCCTACCCTCTATCGTCAAAAATTTGATCACAGCTCTGTTCATTTTTATGCATTTCGAATTTTTATCGACACTCCGACTTTACTAAGCTAACACTATAGTAAGAAAATGAAATAATTTGATAATTTTGGTTTTGGATATGTAACGAAAAGTCTATGTAGTTTTATAATAACATACAAGTTTTGTACATATCTCTTTAAAACAAGTTTTTTTTATAAATATTTTGTAAGCTAACTCTCAAAAAACTTTCAAAGGTAGTAAGGTCCGACGAACCTTACTACCTTTGATCATACTAGCATACTACGTGTCGTAAGGTACGATATTCCTTTTTCTAAATTAATAATTGATTTGTATTTTCTGTAATATTGTTGTATTTATATTCATTTTTAGGGTTCCGTACCTGAAGGGTAACCAACGAGACTATTACTAAGCCTCCGCTGTCCGTCCGTCCGTCCGCCTCTCTGTCAGCGGGTTGTATCTCATGATCCGTAATAGGTAGACAGTTGAAATTTTCACAAAATGTGTATTTCTGTTGCCGCTAACAAGTAATAAAAATAAATGAAAAATTAAAGGGGGCTCCTCTATTTAAGAAACGTGATTTTTTTGCTTTTTTTGCTCGCTTTAATAATGGTAACAAGTAGACGCATATAATCTTGTACAATGGTACGGAACCCTTCATGAGCGAGTCCAACTCGCACTTGACTGGTTTTTTTTGTAAGAAATCTGTTGTTATTTTGGAATATGAGTTCTACCGTGGAAACAATGCGTCTCAAACTAATGAAGTATACGGACTTAGAACTGCTAACCAATGAGCTGTGTATTTTTGCTTCAACCGCTTTCGTTTGAGAAACTTTAGCTCATAGTAAACCACTAATACACCGTACGTTCGTTAGAAAGAAGTGATAGGAAATCAAAAATCTGCCCGCGCCTTTTCCCAACTATCTTGTGGTCGGCTTCCAGTCTAACCAGATGCAGCAGAATACCAGTATTTTACATGGAGCTACTGACATATCTAACCTCCACAACCCAGTTACTGGGTAATACGAACCAATTGTGGTTGACTGGATGTCAGACTTTCGGGCTTCTTACGACCCGTAACGACTGTCAAAGATCCACGATTGACAACCGGGACCAAAGGCTTAACGTGCTTTCTGAGGCACGGAGGAGGCTCGGTATGTAAAGATAGTCCCATCCATGAACCAACCCTGGCAAGCGTAGCTTAACCTGATGGATCGACCCGACGTGCGGCTGTTATTATTTTAGCCACGATCTCCTCTCAAGGGATAGATATGTCATTGATATTGCGTGGCTTTGGAAACGCATCGTTTCCACTTTATCAAAAAATACTTTTTATTTTTGCATGGTAATAAATATGGCTATATACCATGTACGTGACTACCGCAGGACCACCAACGCCAATCACTTCCATATTTAGTAAATAATTATTACTCAATTGGTACTAATTAGTACTCGAACAACAGAATGGGTAGGTACCTTAGTAGTTTTCGAGAAAATCGACTTTGAAGGTAGTTAGACGCTCCGCTCAGTAGGACCACCATGAGCGCCGAAAAGGGAGTATGCTATAGCTATTCTAAGTATACAAATAATTAGTACCCTTTTATGTGATTCATATCGTAAAAAAATCAGAACTGAAACATTTCTATTTACCGAGAAATCAACGATGATTACTTGCACGCGCTCGTTCAGCAGGACCACGACTTTCAATGTTGATTAAAAGTTTGAGGAGCTTATCGCTTTCCTCAAACCTACATAGAAAATTAGTACCTTGCAAGATAAAATTAGTACCCAGAATTCAAAATTAGTACTCCAGTAGTTTACGAGATATACCATGCCATTGGTGGGGTGGCGGTAGTCACGGTGTTAAATTTTCATTTCAATTCAAGATTTCTCTTTTAAAAACTCCGTGATTTTTTCCCAAATTTATACAAAAATTAGTACCCATAAAGAAGTTTTTTTTTTTGGGGAGGTGGGCAATCATCCAATGACTTCTCCCGCTCTGGGTTGAGCGCGAGGGCATGTCAGACTTTTACTGACTAAAACCCACCCCTGTTCCTTCCCTGCCTGAGTGCCCAGGGGTGCGGTAACTCATTTTCAGAATTTATCCGCTACCCCTAGGCACTCGAAAACTACTAAGGTACCAATTCTTTTGTTCGAGTACTAATTAGTAAGAATTGAGTACTAATTATTTATTTACCAAATATGGAAGCCATTGGCGTTGGTGGTCCTGCGGTAGTCACGTACATCTATATACCTAATAGAAAAAAAAAACAAATTACAAAGAAACAGATGAATACTACTAATTTTCAAATCGCTCTCAATTTTACTAACTTAGGTAAATAGAAAGCTTATTTAAACTTGGAATTCCAAGTCAATTGGAAGCTATTATATTGGATTCATCTGTTCTTGGAGTTCAGTATTTTAGGGTTCTGTACCCAAAGGGTAAAATGGTACCCTATTACTAAGCCTCCGCTGTTCGTCCGACTGTCCGTCTGTCACCGGGCTGTATCTCATGAACCGTGATAGTTAGACAGTTGAAAATTTCACAGATGATGTATTTCTGTTACCGCTATAACAACAAATACTAAAAAACAGAATAAATTAAATTTATTTATTTATTTTTTATTTATTTATTAAAATCTCCCTTACAACTATCATTACAGGTTTATACCTAATGCGATAGCGCGGTCTTAAAATTAACTTATTTACAATATAAAACTATGAAAAACGTAAAAAAAAACTGGTAGTACTTATAATAACATCTAATAATAATAACTTCTATACTAAGTTCCTAAATATAAAATCACAATATTTAAAATATAAAAAAAAAAAACAACAACAACATAAAGCCTAATCTAATCTACACTATAACATAAAATAAACAACAATAACTTTGCGCATTCACTCAAATGGCATGTAAATACATCGCTCTTGACGTGAAGATCGTTAATAACCCGAATTGCGCGTGTCAATGGTGTTTTGGCGAGAAGGTTGGTTCTGGCTGTAGGCACGGCCAGCAGCGGCGGGCGGTGCCGCATCCAAACATAGCGGTCCGGTGCACACAAACTCAGGCGCTGCAGCACTCCTGGGTTATGCTCAATGCCACGAAGTAACCTAACCAGATACGAAACAAGCGTGAATTCTCGTCGTACCCTTAGTTGGTTGTACCCGACCATACCGAGCACAAACAGAGTGGGGTACGTCAACGGGTAAAACGGATATACCCCATATAGTTTCTTGTACAAGTGGCGCGTGAACTTGTTCTGTACGCGTTCCAGCATTATCGAGTACTTGGCCTCATACGGAGCCCATATGACAGCACTATGTTCCAGATGACTCCTGACAAGTGCGTCATACAGGACTCTGACTGTTGCGATGTTAGTGAAGTGCATTGTCTGCCTCAGAATAAATCCCAAGTTTCTAAACGCTCTTTTACAAATCCTCGTAATATGATCACGAAACGACAGTTCAGGAGTGACAGCAACCCCCAAATCCCGTACCTCAGAAACTCTTTGCATAGGCGCAGCGCCCACTACGTACTCGTGTACTAGTGGGGCATGCGCGCGCGTAAAACTTATCACCGAGCACTTCGACACATTGAAGAAAAGCTTATTGTCCTGACTCCATTCCACTACCCTATCTATATCCGCCTGCAATCGTTCGCAATCGGATTTACTATTAACCTCGAGCAGCAACTTAAGGTCATCCGCAAATAATAAACAAGTGCCATGTTTGACGACTTCCGGCAAATCGTTTATCATTATGATGAATTCGAGAGGCCCCAAATTGCTGCCCTGGCTCACACCGGACCAGGTGTAATATGGGTCGGATTCACACCCATTATAATCTACGTACTGCTGTCTATTTAAGGGGCTCCCATACAACAAACGGGTTTTTTTTTTTGCTCGTTTTTATAGATAATAGTACGGAACCCGTCGTGCGCGAGTCCGACTCGCACTTGGCCGGTTTTTTTTAAACTGTAATTTCATAGGTAAACCTTTGGCCAGGTGCAGAAATGTCCTCCTCCTGGCGTCGCGCGTCGTGTTTCTCATTACTGAGGGTCGTGAGTCCCCCGACGTAAAGTCACTATTTTCACGATGCTTAGCATCTGTGCCTATCTTTGGCATTGTGAAGCGCTTCATGGAATTTTGCGTCCAGGGATGAGCGAATTTGCAGAAATGTACCTACCCATAAAAATAAATATATTTTGGAAATGTATATAAATGTGTGAGGTCACTGAGCGCTGTACTGAATATAGGCTTAATTTTGCAACCTTTGTTACAGAATGGATGCACAGCGTTGCAGCGTGCGGCCGCGGACGGCCACGTCGAGGTCGTGCAACTGTTGCTGCAACATGGCGCCGATCCCAACAAGCAGGATAATCTGGTAAGCAGCATGTGGAAATTTTAGTTTTCAAACATCATAATTAAAGGTAGAAAATCAAGATATTTCAGTGCTTGTGAACCTCGGGACATGGGCCCCTGGCATTTTGCCCGGCTTTCCATCCTATTGTTACGTTACTGTTAGTGAAATAAATTAACGGAGCTTTAATTAGGTACATTCATTTGTACCTTCCTCAGTAACCACTTCATTAAAAACCAACCATCTAAAAAAAAACATTTAATTTTCCAGCACGGCAACACCGCAGCCCACGAGGCTGCCTGGAAGGGGTACTCGCGCTGCGTGGCGCTGCTGGCGCACGCGGGCGCCGAGCTGCGCGCGCGCAACGCTGCGGGCTTCGCGGCGCTGCACCTCGCGTGCCAAAACGGACACAACCAGTCCTGCCGGGAGATACTGCTGGCTGGGGCACCGCCGGATTTGCAGAATAATGTGAGTAGAAAATGTAATCAAAAGCATATTTGAAGCGTTGCCTATCAAGTTTTGACTAACACAATTGTGGCCCTCTTTGATTCACATTGCTGAGCGACCCCCAGAGGGCCAAAGCGTGTCAATAAGCTACCTACTACTGCAAACACCAACAAGCTTCATTATTCAGAATCGCGGGGCCTCATTTACAAAAGTACAAATAAATTTCAAGAGATGACGTGATGGTATTGATTTTATGCAATATTAAGATTTTGAAAAAAATACTGGTATGAACTGTGTGTTTTTATTTAATAAACTCCCCTAAGCACATAACAAAATTGTGGAATAATACTTGTTTCAGGCTCCTTATTTGATTTAGAAGATTATTAGAAAAATCTATAGATTTATATTTTTTGTACCAATAACGTCGCTGCTAACACCATCTAGTGAGGTGTGCGGGATGGGCCCGGAGAAATTGCATTACCTGCCTACCGAAATCCCTCGTTCCTGGTCCCGTTTCTTCGTATGACATAAGAAAGCTGTTCGCTAGCATATTTTATTATCTGTATTCAGAAAAGAGCCGACGTATTTCTCAAAAATCTTCTTCAAGCGGGAACATGTAATTATTTTTTTATTGTTCACTTTCCAGTATGGCGACACATCCCTCCACACGGCAGCTCGGTACGGGCACGCCGGCGTCACTCGCATCCTCATCTCCGCGCAGTGCAGAGTCTCGGAGCAGAACAAGAACGGAGACACAGCACTACACATCGCCGCAGCCATGGGCAGGCGGAAACTAACCAGGATACTCCTAGAAGCTGGCTGCGACAAGTCCATACGCAACCACCAAGGAGAGACCGCAAGAGACATAGCCACGAGAAAAGGACTAGAAGAAATCATCAGCATACTCAATACTCCAGTAGCCAAACAAGCCAAGAAGAAGCACAGAGATAAAAGTAAAGAAAGAACGCTTGACGAACCAGACGCAGGCAAGAAGAAAGAAAAGGAAAAAGACAAAGTCAAGGACAAGGATAAGAAAAAGAAAAACGTGCATTTCGAAACACCTCCACAAGTGCAGTGGTCCCCCTACGGCTGCCATTACTACCCCGACCCTAAATTCTTCCCGAAGCCAAAACTAAGCTCGCTACCCACCGAACCACTCAGAAAAGGCGAGCAGTACTATTTAGATTTGGCTGGGAACATCAAAAAGGGTCCGATCGGTGCCGGGTACACTTGCTACTGTGCACCGTTCTTCAAACATATGGAAGAAAAATTAAATGAAGATAAAAAGGACTTGAAAAAGCACATAGACAGAGCTCACGACAGGCTAGATCAAAAGGTAACAGATTTGGAAATGAAAACACAAGGGCAAATATCAGAATTGACGAGATTCGTAGCAGCTGAAAGAGCAATGTGTAAAGAGAGGCACAAACATTTGGAACATTGGTTGACAAGAGGAATGATGTTCAGGGCATCAGAAAGAGTGAAGAAATTAGACTTCAGTCCTAAAGGCTCCTTAGATATACCCCCACTCAAACGTACCAGAAGCTTGGAGTTACTAGACGCTGACACCGAGGAGTGGAACAAAGTGCATCGGATCATAAAGAGCTTCAATAAAAACGCTGAACACTACGAAACAAATGCCAAAGATCTGAACGATAGCAAAGCCACGTCTAAGAGCACAGAGATCTTGGACAGTAGAGAGCCACTCAGTCCTAGACGGAGGTATCTACTGAAGAACTCCAAGAGTAGCGATCAGTTAGACGCTGGACCCAGCAGGTTTTCAATACCTCCCTTTTCTAATAATCAGGAAAGCCGTCATCAGAATGTCACAGCTGAAATTCATGTGAAAGCAAACAAAATGTCCGTATCACAATCACCAATGTCCATGGAAGTAGAAAGTTATCACAATCAAAGGTATCGCTCTCCTAGTCGACATTCTAATGCGCATTCTGAAGCTAAGTCACCGAGCAGTAGTCGCAAACAACCTAGCGATTTAGAAGAAGACGTTAGAAGCCCGAAAGACCAAAATGCGCCTTTATGGAAGAGTCAGGTGCTGCAAAGAACAGCAGATGACATGAGGAAACGGGTAGCTTTCGAGAAGGAAATGGCAGAAGTTATGTCTAGAACGAACAAGTCCTTAGACATATCACAAGATGGCTACGTGAAACTAAGAAAGCAAGGTAGCTATCAGACCACAAACGAGTTGGAAAGGGAGCAAAGAAAATCTGTTCAAGAATTAGTAGCACAAGTAGAACAGCAAAGATGTGCATCACCAGGTCCAGAACCCATAACTAGAAAAGTACAGCCCACCGAAAATATAGAAACTGTACCGTCGACCAGCCAACAGAACCCCGGCATCCTGAAAATGCCACAGCAACCCCAAAGACCAGCTCCTGTCTTGAAAGAAAAACCACCGAAGAGCAAACGGTTTAGCTTACACAATCTCATCCCATTTCCAACCAGAAAAACATTTCAGAACCCACCGAAGGAAAATGGCAACAACTCGGAGAGCAGTGACGAGGAAGACAACCCAATTAGAAGTTCCATGCAACCAGGACCTATGAGGAACACCAACCTGCTCCAAACACTACCCATGCCTAATTTCGAGACTGTGTCAAAATCTCCGTCACCAGCTCAAATGCCGAACCAGAACCCGTATCCTCAGAACTTGCGAGCCATGATACCCAAAGACGCTTACTTCCACGACCTCTCCAACAGGCAGATGCCGTACATGGACAGCGGTCTACCAGTGCCTCAGTTCCCTTCTCCGCAGTACGACTACAACCAGTCAGGGTTACCGAACCAAATTGAACCGAGAAACAGGAACCCTTTATACCATCATCAGACGGGAGTGTTTGATGCGATGATGCAGGATCATATTATGAGAGAAATGGAACGAATACCTCACTGCTACAGTGACCATTTAGATCAGAATACAGAAGTGGAAATCGCGAATCAGAATGACTTTCGGATGTGTTACGACCCGATGTACCCGAATTTTAGGGGGAACCCGCATGGAATGACCAGGAAACCGAATCCTGACCACAGTTTACTTCACAGTCGGCTGCAGTCTTTGGCGATCAACACCCATCTGACGGAGACCCAGAGTCAGACTGACAGGGAATCGCATAATGATTCAGGTTATAGTACAAAGGTGTACGGGAGCTCTCAGGGTCCGTCACCAAGCTTGTCAGGCCATGCGGAGGGCTCAGATAACTTGTCTGGGCAAAGAGTTAATATTGTGCCCAACGGGAAGATTATGGGAGGGCAGATAGGAGCGTCCAGCTTAGTTTGAGACGGACAGACGAATGAGAGAGTGGAGCAATGATAAATGGGAACAAATGAAACTTGCCTTAGAAGGTAAACGGTAGTTTTAAATCAATCTCATAGACCATGCTACTATTTTTGTTGAACAAAAAATTGAGAAGTATTTTTGACAGTGTAAAAATACTGTAACAAAATACGGTAATTAAAAATACGTTTCCAAAATATGGTGAAGCGAACAATTGTCAGCTGCTAGAAAATGTTTTGTATAAAATACCTCTTTGACGTAATAATCATTTTTATGCTAAAATTATTTCAGCTTTTACAGGCTAACAAGAAATTGCCGTGACTATTAAATTGTGTTCAAATTTTGTACGTATCTAAAAATATGTGTTAATTTAAAAGTATCCACAATCCCAATAATAATTCACAAAGCACGATAACCGTGTTAATCTAAGTCACTTTTTTACACAAACACAAAAACTGACGAATGAATAACTCAATAATAAAATTGCAAAAAGTACAAACTTAATGTAGGGTTTAACGATGCCATGTATCACAGTAATTGTAATTAATATTAAGTAGTTATAAGTCTTGTTGTTTTTTCTTTTAATTTTATTTTGTAAAAATCACACACAAATTCTCACTATTGTTTGTTTTCAGTCAGGGTTTTAAAGTAATTTTTTTGTTGTTTTTTAAGGGTGGAACTATTGCTTAAAACTCATAATTTTAGATATATAATATTGACTGCAGTTATGAGCGTATAGTAAGAAATATTATATAAAAGCTCTGGTTTTGAAAAAATGTGGCCTTGCTTTTTTGACACCAGATAACACCAGAGTTGTTAGTAGAAATAATCATTGGCAATTACAAATAAAATAAGATTAAGGGGTTTTTACTCGTGTTAAATCTAAAATACTCACTTGGTACCTACTTTACTCTCTATTATATTAATAAATCGGACTTTAAAAAATATTTAATAGTGACATTGCCGATAACTGTATGTTCCACCCTGTTTGGTGTGCTTCATGTGAAATTATTAAAAATGTGTACTTATATACAAAAAATGTAAATTAAGCATAATATAAAATTGAGCCTTATTCTGTATAGAAATAAAGTCACAAATTGTGTAGTCCGTGTAATATAATCTATATTTATTGTGTTGCATATTGTATCTGATTGAAGATTGATAACTTTGTACTGATTGATTGACTCTAATAAAATGCACTTTTGAAGTGTCACGAACTACAATCTCGTATTATTGTTTGTATATGTGGCCGAATTATTGCAAACATTCGTGAGATTCCAATAAAATATTATATTTAAAAAAAAAGACACGCTTCTCGTATTCTTCTCAGCATATGGGTATCAAAATAAATGAAATTACCGGGGATGGTCCATGGATGGGTGACCATCTTTACATACCGAGACTCCTCCGTGCCTCGGAAAGCACGTTAAGGCGCAATTAGACGACTTTTAATGGTTTTTAACTGAACATCACCTCTAAACGACTATTATTTCTTTGAAAAAAATATATGTTACTCTAGACAATATATTATGTCGTAACTTGATCTCGGAATATTTGAAATTATATTTTTATAACATAGTGTAATTTGTAAAGTTAGGTCTAACGCGGATAAAAAATTGAGAATCACGCAAAAACTATAAAGCGTATTTTTATGAAACCTTCACCATTTTAAAGATCATTTAATTATTTATAATTTAGTCTCAGTGTTTTAGTTTAATACCTGTTGTATTATGTGTAATAAATTAATAATGCGTCTAATTTCGGACAGCGCTCCTTGATGGGCGAGTCCTATTACTGGGTGAACATACGACGCGTTACGTGAGCTCAGCGCAGAACACGCAAGCTAACCACTCAAGATCATTGGCAGCTAATAGCGCTTTAAGCCGTTGGTCCCGGCTGTCAATCGTCGATCTTTGACAATCGCTCCATGTAAAATACTGGTATTCAGCTGCATCCGGTTAGACTAGAAGTCGACCCCAAGATAGTTGGAAAAAGGCTAGGCAGATGCAGATGATCATGGGAATACATAAAAAATAACTAGTCGGCAATCTTTGAGAGTCCGCCATATTGGATTTAGAATGACGTTACTTCGCTAACCATGCATTGTCATCCCAACTACACATCCCATCATTAAAAGAATTAGCTATAAAAACGCCGTACCAACAAACAGATCAGGGGACCTCCTACATATCTGTAGTGATCCTAAATCCTCTGTCAACGCTATAAACAACTACTTCGCAAATGTTGGAGGTAATCTTGCTCAAAAGATACAACAAGGTCAACATACAAGTGGCTCTAACTTTGCCTTTAATTCTAGTTCCAACCCGCAAGGCAACTCATTGGTTTTGCTTGAAACTGACTCTGCTGAGGTGAACAGTACAATCTTGGAACTAAAACATAACTGTGCAGTTGGATATGATGGTATACCGGTCTCGGTTATTAAATCTGCCAAGCATGTCCTCATACTCCCAATTACTCATGTATGCAACTTGTGCTTGACCAAGGGCATTTTTCCAAATGCTTTTAAAAAAGCCGTAGTTTCACCTATATTTAAGGGCGGTGAGGGAGACCGTGTCGAAAACTATAGGCCAATCTCTGTGCTTACGACCTTGTCAAAGATTCTTGAAAAAATATTAAATAAAAGACTACTCAAATATTTAGAACACAATAATGCAATTGCCCCTAACCAATACGGCTTCAGGAAAGGGAAATCAACAGAAGATGCTGTGCTTGAGCTATCAAATCACGTCGCTAAGAATCTTGACTCCAAGACTAAAACGATAGGTATATTTTTAGATTTGGCCAAGGCTTTTGACACGGTCTCTACTTCCATCCTTTTACACGGGTTGGAGACTTTGGGAATAAGAGAAACAGCTCTAAATATCTTTCGCGACTACCTCTCTAACCGTAGTCAACGGGTCAAGGTTGAAAGCTACACTAGCAATGATGAGAACTTATTTTTCGGAGTTCCGCAAGGCAGTGTGCTAGGACCTACTCTCTTTCTTGTATACATCAACAGGCTTTGCCAACTCTCTATACCTGACTGTAAGATCCTTGTTTATGCTGATGATACGGTACTAATTATAAGTGGCCATACCTGGGCCTCAGCTCACCGTTCGGCTGAGAATGCTCTTGGTGTTGTGATGGACTGGCTCACCTGTAATCTGCTCACATTAAATATCTCCAAAACTCACTACGTTACCTTTTCAGCAAACTTATCTACACAGCCTTGTGTGCCAGATATAATAGCACATAGATGCTCCCGTCCTTCGTTTAACGCCTGCAATTGCCCTATCATTCAAAGAGCATCTTGCGTGAAGTATCTCGGAGTACACATTGACTGCACTCTAAGTTAGAATAAGCACATAGATGTTACAGTATCTCGTGTTCGTAAGCTTATGTTTCCGATGAAAAAGCTTCGTAATGTGGTGTCTGTCCCACTGCTGAAAACTATTTATTATGCTTTAGCTCAGTCACTTCTATCCTATTGCATCCCAGTTTGGGGTGGTACATTCAAGACCTTTATGCTTAGTCTTGAGAGGGCGCAGAGGGCAGTTTTAAAGATGATGCTTCACAAACCATATCGTTACTCCACGACCCAATTATACAAGGACATATCTGTGCTTACCGTCAGGCAACTGAGTGCACTACATATAGTTCTGCGTAAACATTCTTCACTGATAAATGACCCTAAATTGTTTATTAACAAACGACGCAAAGACCTGGTATGCCCTTCTACTAAAGTAAATACTGCCCTGGCAAGTCGACACTTTCCGAATTTGTGCAGCCGCCTTTACAATATACTAAATAAAGCTTGTGGCATATATCCCCTTCATAAAAACAAGTGTAAGAGTGTTGTTACTCAGTATCTTCAGAGTCTTACATACGACGAGACTGAAAGACTATTTGACAGAGATTTATAAGAAGTACCTAATCGCTATTCGCTACTCACATACATGTAAACATAATCGAACACGTATTTCCTCGCATGCCTCTAACTCTAAATCTAACTTTTAATTATTATGAATTTATTAAAAATTGTTCTTATAATTTATTATCCTTATGAATTTATTAAGCATTTTTTATTAATTATTATGAATTTTTATTATATTATTGACATTTACTATTAATTATTTTCAATCTTTGTTATGCAATATGAATTATTAAAAATGTTATTAACTATTTTTATTCAAAATATCTGCCAAAACTGTACCAAAGTCTGTTATTTGATAAAATCATTATGCTTTGTATTAATTATACTGCTTATTATTGATGTTTAAAGCTGTAGGAGGAAGGCGCCGGTGTCTATCACACAGTCAATACTAGCACAGACACTGTCGTTTACTCTATTACATAAACAAAAAAAAAAAATAGGAAAATGCACCTTATAGCGTCGGTGGGGAACGAATTAAGACTCTCACACTCGTATCTAGGTTTTATTCACAGACTCAAGAAGTTAAAACTAAAAGAGATACAACGATTTTATTCTTAGCGCGCGCCGTTGCCGCTCGAACGTGTCACAACTCGTTATGTCAACTTACTAAACGCGCTCTAGCGGACGGCACAGAAATAACGCTCTAGGGTTGCCGCGCTATACACTCCCCCTCGAGTTCCAGAGAACGTCCTCGCTCGTGAACTCGCACATAGGAACACTTAAATACTAAACTTAAACTTAACAAACAGGACAAACATGCTTTCGAGGACGCCCTCTCTGACGTTTAGGAATCACGGGACGAGGAGGCGAACTCTCCCTGTTATGAAACCGCGTAAGATCTGACACATGATATTTGCCTAATACGTTTTCAGGGTTATCTAAACTCGCGATAACGTAGGCTGTAGGACTAACCCTTTTTACAATCACATAGGGACCATCTTTCTTTGGAACAAACTTAGCTGTTATGTTCTTTGCAGCATTGCTAAGAACATGTGATTTTAAAAGAACCTGATCTCCGACCTCGAAGACTTCGGCAGGGGTTTTGGCCTTATCAGCACATTCCTTACGTCGATCCTGCTGTGTTTCGACTCTTTCCCTAACAGCGGTAAAGGCGTTAACAAAACTTTTCAAATAGGGTGTAATTTGAGGAACGAAATTGTCTTTATCAAGTATACTGGTGAGCGAAGCTCTCTAGCGAACGTTAGATATGCTGGAGATACACCAGTAGCCTGACAAACAGCTGAATTCATGGCGAACCTTATCGCAGGTAGGTGATGCGGCCATGACGAGTGATCTGTTTCAACTAAACGTGACAACTGAAACTTTAAGTCCCTATTTTTACGCTCAGCTGGATTAGCTGACGGATGATACAAAGGTAACAATTCTTGACTAATACCTAAAACGAACATGCATTGTTGCATGACGGCGGACACAAACTGGACGCCATTGTCTGATACAATGCGTCGAGGAAGTCCATAGCGGAGAAAATACTCCTCAATCAAAGTGCGTGCACACATCTCTGAAGTTGCCTCCTTCAGAGCATACAATTCAGTCCAACGAGTTGCTGTATCTTCCACCAACAGTACCCACCGTTCCCCATTGTCCCCTACGGGAAGCGGACCAAACAGGTCAATTGCTAGCACTTCTCCTCTTTGGCTCAAAACGGGAGTCTGTAACAGCCCCGATGGCTTTTTGTTTGAAGACTTATACCGTTGACAAGTCGCACATGTTTTGACATACTCTGTTATAACTCTATACATACCTGGGAAATAGAAACCTTGAGCGACTCGATTGTATGTTCTATCAACCCCATGATGACCACCTAAATCAGAGTCATGACATTCTTTTAGAATTTCCAGGCGCAGTGAAGACGGAACAACCAGCTGTGCCTCTTCAGTATCGACATCGGGATTATACCTGTATAAGACACCGTGCTACATGAAATACCCTCTTTCGGACCACCGCTTAGCACCTATAGACTGAGCATCAGATGTATCTTCTAGTTCACTAATGATTTTCTTTAGTTCCAGGTCATCGAGCTGCGCGCGCCGTAGATCCGAAGCACTCCTGGCAGGTAAGTCCACGACAACAGAGCAAACCCCGCATTGATCATTATTATCTTCTTTACAGGTTGGGCGACTGAGCGTATCAGCTATGACATTAGCCTTTCCAGGCGTATATTGAAATTGAATGTTAAAGCACTGTAGCTTCAAAGCCCAACGAACGAGTCTACCGGACGGTGACTTTAAGGTAAGAAGCCACTTTAACGGCTGATGATCGCTGCCTATTATAACCTCATGTCCTTCGATGTAACCTCTGAAACGTTCGACAGCCCAAACAACAGCGAGAGCTTCACGCTCTGTAGTACTGTAATTCCTTTCAGCTGGAATGAGAAGACGGCTGGCGTACTCTATCGGACGTTCATCTTTACCTTCACCTTGTAGCAAGACCGCCCCAATGGCGTAATTGCTGGCGTCTGTCCTTAACACGAACGGCTTGCTGTAATCCGCTTGGATAAGAATCGGTGCCGAAGTCAAGCGCTTCTTCAGCTCCTGAAAGGCACTGTCTTGGTCTTTACCCCAAGACCAAACCTGATTCTTCTTCAGTAAGCGTGTTAACGGCTCAGCAATTGCAGAAAAGCTTGGAATAAACTTCCTGAACCAAGAGCAAGTTTGTAAAAAGGTTCTCAGGTGACGCAACGACGAGGGTGTCTTCATCTCAAGAACTGCACTAACCTTGTCATCATCTGGTGAAACACCATCTTGGGTAATGACATGGCCGAGATATTTTACTTTATCCCGTGCAAAGACACATTTTTCTCTGTTCGCGCGTAACTTGAACAAGCGTAACCTTTCAAACACAATGTGCAAGTCAGCAATATGCTTCTCGAAGCTACCTTCAGATATTATTAGCAGGTCATCTTGATATGCTAGAAGGGTCACGTCCTTCAACGAAGCGCCCGTACGAAGTCTATCTATCAGACGCTGGAAGGTAGATGGCGCGTTCTTGAGACCGAACGGCATACGCTTAAAGCGGAATGAACCGAAAGGCGTTAAGAAGGCTGTTTTATCTCGGTCCTGATCACGTACGCGAACCTGCCAAAATCCACTTCGCATATCAATGGTACTCATGAAAGAGTGTCGTTTCGTTGATTGAATAAGCTCGTCTATCAAAGGCATGGGATAGACATCGGTCTTAGTAACCGCATTGAGCTTCCTATAGTCTACACAGAAACGTACCTTTCCGTTTTTCTTTGGAACGAGAAGTGCCGGAGAACCCCACGCAGACTCACATTCCTCCACAATGTCATCAGCCAACATCTTGTCCAACTCAATCCGCATGACCTCTTTCTTAGCAGGGGTCAACCTATACGGCGGGACGGCAACGGGGGGGTGGTCGCCGGTATCAATTATGTGTTCGGCAAAAGGAGTCGCTTCTCCCCCTGGCTCGAAGATATCTTGATTTGAGACAAGGAGCTGTGCCAGAACTTCGCGCTGACTATCGCTAAGCGAGGTCGCCTCGTCATCCCGGAGCACTTCTACAGCGGCACACGAAGACACAGATGACACACCTTCAAACTGTATTTCGAATTTATGCTCATCATTTTCAGCAAAGTGCCAGCTGCTGTTACCAAAATTAAAAACAAGATTGAAGATAGTAAGAAAGTCTATGCCTAACAAACTCTCATTACTGTCTGCCTCAGGAAAAATAACAAACTTAATGGCTCTAGTTTTATGTTGGAGTGTCACCTGTGCCTCCGCGGTAAGTACATTCATCTCCCTATTAACACCATCCGCTAACCTAACAATTTGTGTTGACGGCAATAACTGGTGTCCTAGCCTTAATAGGAGAGCGTAGAGCGTATGGCCGGCAATACAAGTTTTAGCTGCAGAATCTACTAAAGCCGTACCACAAAACCCTAGAATGCTTATATTTAACACGGGGCGACGAAAAGATGCACAGTCATTAACATTATTGACATACTCACAACTATTGAAACCATAACAATCGTAAAAACTAGGCAAACTTGTGTTTACATTAACAGCATTATCGTAACCAAAACATTTGTCATTATTAAAACTATGCTCCGAAATGTTTACATTACTAATCTTTCTGTCATACGATAAACAATTATTGTTTGAGTTAACCTCACAAGTACTTAGGTTACAAACATTATCGTTACAAAAATCCCCTACAGCAAGTGTAGGGTTACCTTGTGTTGACATTGGCATTGACGGGTTGACTAACGACGACTGCTGCGCGGCGATGGGGGCAGGGACGGCGCCGGCGGCCGAGACGCGCCGACGATACCTACAGCCGCGCGACCGCACGAATGCGCGGGAAACGGACGTACTTAGTATCCCGTCATGCGACGAAATGTTCAAGGAATAAAACGACGACTGGCCTTGTGGTGAACAGTTTTTACACTTTGATTTTATTACGTTCGCGGCACCGCAACCGTAACATTTCACGTCACTTTCCGATTTTTCTTTATTGACGCTTTTATCACTCTTATCACTAACACGTTTAAGCTTCTCACACGTTTCTTTACCGTGTCCTAAACGCTTGCAGTACGAACAAAACGGCTTTTTTGACTTGGCGACGACACCGCCGCTGGCGCCGGCGGACGACTCGACCGCCGACGCGCGGCCTGCGGTACTCGACGCGTTAGCGACTGTAGGTATATCCCGCGGTGACGATGACGATGCATTCGACGCTGTGTGCTTGTTGTTGTGCACTTCTCTTACCGAATCTTCGACCTGTCGAGACTTGTAGAGCAGCTCGTCGAAGTTATTCACGCATTCTCTCGTCACGCGTTTCCTGATGCGCGTGTTAAGTAGACCGTACGCCATATCCAATTGGACTTTCTCTGAGAGGTCGTCCTTTGGGAACTTGGCTAATATTGCACGTACCTTAGCAATAAACAAGTCTGTGTTTTCATCTTCTTGATGAATAAGACTAAAGAGTTTCCGGTAAAGGCGATGTGGCGGGTCGTGTTCACCGAAGGCGCATTTTATTCTAGTGACGGCTTCCGACCACGTGCTGGTTGACTGCTTCACGCCTTGCCACCAAACTGCAGCAGGTCCTTCAAGTAACATCGAAAAGCCGCGGAGAGCATTCACGTCAGATACATTTACGCAGTCTTTGTAAGTAATCACGGCGTCCAAAAAATTATCCAACGACTCGTCCGCGCGTCCGCCATAACGGGAGGTACATTTCGCGAAGTTTCCGTTCGCGCCAAAAACAAACGATGCTTGATGGGCTTGGGCCTCGGAGATGTTATGCGGCGTCGATGAGCGTACTTCTCGGATCAGCTGCTGGCAAAAGTCGTTCTGAGTTTGTTGTATCGATGCTATAAAGCTAGCGAGAGTTTCTTGAGACATTGTAATGTTCGTGGCGGCCGCGCCCGCGGCGCCACTGGAGTCCGAGTTTTCTTCTGACCGTGTTCTTGGCATTTTGGCCACTGAAGACACAGGATAAACAAGAAAAACACACTTTTAGGTTCGTTATTAGTCCCCTACGGTCACCTTTGTGACCGTTGCAAGTTTTTCGCGATCTGCACTCCGTAATACACAACACGAAACACCTACACACGTTGGGCAGCCACTTATAGCGTCGGTGGGGAACGAATTAAGACTCTCACACTCGTATCTAGGTTTTATTCACAGACTCAAGAAGTTAAAACTAAAAGAGATACAACGATTTTATTCTTAGCGCGCGCCGTTGCCGCTCGAACGTGTCACAACTCGTTATGTCAACTTACTAAACGACGCGCTCTAGCGGACGGCACAGAAATAACGCTCTAGGGTTGCCGCGCTATAACCTTGTATTTTTGATTAGGATAGATAAGCTGTACCTACTTTACTGTTAATAAAATTTATTATTATTTCGTATATTTTTTTTACACATATTATTTACATTTTTAAATATTTTAAAAGAAAACATATAAAAAACATTTAAAAATATAAAAAATAGTAGTCCACCGGTATCGGGAGCAGGGTCCAAGCTACCGGTGGTTAGGGCTCCAGAGACAGGAACCTCCTCACAATGCGAGCCGTATCAAGGAGTACTGCCTTCTGAATCAGGCCCTTGATCCAACCGCGCAACGACAGCTTCGACAGGTGGTCGTCGAGGCTTTTGGCCATCAGGCCATTGGCGGTAACGACTATCGGCACAATGACAGCCAAGTCCACATTCCACATATCGACAACCTCGTGTGCCAAGTCAAGATATTTAATTTGTTTCTCTTTCTCAGCTTTCACGAGGTTTTCGTCATGCGGGATGGTGACATCGATTATCATTGTGCGGCGCGCTAATCGGTCTATCACCACTATATCCGTCTTATTGGCAACAATAGTCCTGTCAGTGATGATAGACCGATCCCAGTACAACGTGACATGGTCATTTTCGAGAACTGGGTCGGGCACATATTTATAATACGGTACCTCAGAATCCACAAGTTTGTATTTTAAAGCAAGTTGCTGGTGGATAATCCTGGCCACTTGGTTATGTCTGTGCAAATACTCGCCGTTAGCCAGACGAGAACATCCAGAGATAATATGTCTGATGGACTCACCCGGACGGTGGCATGCCCGACACACGTCAACCGTCCCATCCTTCATAATATGCCTCCGGTAGTTGTTCGTCAAGATAACTTCGTCCATAATCGCACAGACAAAACCTTCAGTTTCCCCGAAGAGGTCACCAAACCGTAGCCAGGCCACGGACGCCAGGCTATCTACATCAGGCCCATGAAGAGCCTGATAATAGCGCCCGTGAAGCTCCTTGCCTTTCCATACCTCCTTGCGGTCATCAGTAGTAAGTACTACAAGTTTGCGCCAGTTCTCTTTAGCCATGGACAACGGGGTGAGGCCCTTGTCCACTGCGACCACCTCTCGGTGCATCCCCACGTCGGATTCTAAAAAGTATTCTCTGAGGCTGCACACCTCGCGGTTGTGGAGAGTCTTAGCATTTAAAAAGCCTCGACCTCCACACTTCCGCGGGATGTACAGTCTCATCACCGACGAACGTGGGTGATGCATCCGGTTTGCGGTCAGCAGCGTACGGACCCTCCTGTCCAGGGCGTCGAGCTCAGTCTGAGTCCATTTGAGTATGCCGAAAGAGTACATCAAAACCGGCATGACCCAACCGTTGAAGGCGCGCACCTTATTTCCGCCCGACAAAAGGCTACTCAATACCTTTTTAAGGCGGCTAAAGAAGCGCTCCCTCAGCGATTGCTTCATGTCAGTAACGTTAATGCCTAACGCTTCCGACATACCCAAATATTTGTATGTTTCGGTTGAGGAGAGAGATCTGAGGTGTATGGAATCCGAGAGTTGAATCCCTTCAGATTCCATAATCCCCCCTCGCTTTACATGCATGACTGCACATTTGTCCACACCAAATTCCATCCTGATAGCGCTACTGAAAGTTTCAGTTACCTTCAGTAACTCCATCAGTTGCAAGTTGTTGGGGGCAAAGAGTTTCAGATCATCCATGTAAAGAAGGTGAGATATGGCCTGACCACCTCTTCTCAACCGAAAGCCCAGGCACGAATCCTCCAGCAATGTGCTTAGAGGATTCAGGGCTAAGCAGAACCAAAGTGGACTCAAACTGTCGCCCTGAAATATTCCCCGTTTAATCCATATAGGCTCATCATTCCCCTGGATTGGTCGACATCCTGGATAGCAAAGGACTGTCTTCCATTGCCCCATACATGACCCAAGAAAGGTGCGTAGAGTTGCATCTATTTTGTACAACTCCAACACCCTCATGAGCCATGTATGTGGAACAGAGTCGTAGGCCTTCTTATAATCTATCCAGCATGTCGACAAATCCTTGTGGGATCGACGAACCTGTTGGCTTATGGCCATGTCTATGAGGAGTAGCTCCTTAGTACCACGGGACCCGTTCCTACATCCATTCTGAGATGCAGACATAATTGTATTGCTCTCAATGTGTACATTAATTTTCGCTCTCAGGATGGATGTAAGAAGTTTATAGACCGTCGATAAACATGTAATCGGTCTATAATTCTTGGGTTCCGTGGGACTACCTGTCTTATGGAGCAGGTGGGTAACACCAGTTGTTAGAAACTGAGGCAGCGACCCAGACTCTAAGGATGCCTGGAATTGAGATGCCAGAAGCGCGTGTGAGCTACTATACCATTTAAGCCAGAAGTTATGCAGTCCGTCCGGTCCCGGAGATTTCCAGTTTGGTAACGGACGAACTGCTTTGGCTACATCGAATGGAGTGATGGTTACTTTTTCCATGTCTGGTATAGCTTCACACACGCGTTCGACATCACGCATCCAGCCACCCTCAGTGTGACAGACGGGCACCGACCAGATGTTGCACCAGAATGCATTCGTGGCAGCAGCATCGGGGCGGAGCACGTCAGTCACATTTTGTTCAGGTCGCTCCCAAGCTCTATATACCCACCTCTCATCGCTCTGGAACATGCGGTTCTGCGAGTACCGGTCGACCCGACGCTTATACCGCCGAATACGATTGGCCCATGCACAAACCTTCTGCTTCAGGAAGTCAATGCGTTCCGTGACTATTATTATTATTTCGTATATTTATTTTTACACATATTATTTATATTTTTAAATATTTTTAAAAGAAAACATATAAAAAAACATTTAAAAATATAAAAATAGTAGTCCACCGGTATCGGGAGCAGGGTCCAAGCTACCGGTGGTTAGGGCTCCAGAGACAGGAACCTCCTCACTATGCGAGCCGTATCAAGGAGTACTGCCTTCTGAATCAGGCCCTTGATCCAACCGCGCAACGACAGCTTCGACAGGTGGTCGTCGAAGCTTTTAGCCATCAGGCCATTGGCGGTAACGACTATCGGCACAATGACAGCCGAGTCCACATTCCACATATCGACAACCTCGTGTGCCAAGTCAAGATATTTAATTTGTTTCTCTTTCTCAGCTTTCACGAGGTTCTCGTCATGTGGGATGGTGACATCGATTATCATTGTGCGGCGCGCCAATCGGTCTATCACCACTATATCCGGCTTATTGGCAACAATAGTCCTGTCAGTGATGATAGACCGATCCCAGTACAACGTGACATGGTCATTTTCGAGAACTGGGTCGGGCACATACTTGTAATACGGCACCTCAGAATCCACAAGTTTGTATTTTAAAGCAAGCTGCTGATGAATAATCCTGGCCACTTGGTTATGCCTGTGCAAATACTCGCTGTTAGCAAGACGAGAACAACCAGAGATAATATGTTAATAATAATAATAATATGTTATTATTATTATTATTATTAACTAAACATATTGTATGCAAAATTTCAGCTCAATTGGAAATCGGGAAGTGAGTCAAATTTAACTTAACTTAATTTAACTTTATCTTGCAAGAGTATCAGCGCATGACATTTAATTTTATGAATAAATAATTTCAAATACAATCTCATCTAAATTTGATAATCTGCCATGCATCCGCGCCCTATAAAAATAAAAAGTTTAAATTTTACAGGATTTTTCATAAACTAACAGTGATTATCCGGTAAGTGTGACATATATGTCGCAGGGATATTGTTAACCCGTGATATTACAATTACACTAGTGAAATTTTTATTTCTCCAGTGAAATTATAATTGCACGAAACTTTGTCAACCGCCTCCATTTCTTACAATTTCACGGGTTCATTTCAGTGACATTATAATTCTACTGAACCCACGCAGTAATATTGCAAGGCAGTCATATTTTGACAATTTCACTGTATGTGCAAGGCCGTTAAATTGTGAGACGGTCAATGATTGGTCCGTTTTCTATGTCAGTAATAAGGTGAGGTAGTCGACGGAACCCCGTTTCTGAATGGTTTACAAAAAAAATAACCACGAAGGGGACGGCAGGGTCTGTTCGCTCGCTCAATGGACCCTGCCATCCTCTTCTAACCTAACCTGTCCGTGTCGGGGTGCCCTAAATTCCCGAGCTGGCTTCGCTCGCTCTTGGCCAATCATTCACCGTCTCACAATTTAACGACCTTGCACATACAGTGAAATTGTCAAAAAATTACTGCCTTGCAATATTACTGCGTGGATCCAGTGGAATTATAATGTCACTGAAATGAGCCCGTGAATTTAAATTAAGGAAAGGAGGCGGTTGATAAGTTTCGTGCAATTATAATTTCACTAATCAAGCGGGAGACAGAACAGAGCTAGGGAAAATTAGGCAAAACTGGGCTCACCCCAGTTATAAATACCCCCTGTATTTACAACTGGGGTGAGCCCAGTTGCCAAGCATCATTAAAACACTAATATTAAAATGGGTCCTAAATTGTGAGCTGTTACATTTCATTCCAATAATAGGTAAGGCAAAAACGCTTGAACGCACGGAAATTCGTTCTAGTTTCCACAAGGTCCGTGTAATAGACAACTCCAGACGTAGGCTGAATACTATCCAACATAATATTGCGTTCAGTTTGCCAAAGAGTACACTCGCATAGGCTTTGATGTGCGGATTGTTCGTATTCGCAATCAGGTGTAGAACATTGACATAAGGGCGAGGCGATATATATAATTTCACTGGTGAAATTATAATATCACGGGGTGACAATAGCCCTGCGACATATAACACATCTTCCAATATTACAAATATAGAAGTTCCAAAAGTGTGTCCTAGTCCTAATGAAAGAAAAGGGAGTCACTGATAGTTTGACGGTTGCTAGGACAGATTGGAAGAAAAAAACTTGCTGCGCCGACAAGTAACGTAGAATAAGGACAATAAGATGCTCATGACTTAGTCCTAATATTCTAGCACGATTGGCGCAGTAGTTCAGCGATAGGCTATTGCGGTGCGAGTCGCGGGTTCGAATCCCGCACGGAACAAATATTTGTATGGCCTACAGAGTTGTTCCGGGTCTGGGTGTCTAGTGTATTGCAGTTTACATGTTTGTGAACGCACTTACGATGCAGAAGTAATTCCTTGTGCGTGGCAATGCTTTAAAAAAAATGAGAAAAACAAGTAAAAAACGAACAATATCTAAGTTTAATTCTTATCAACAACATAACTATCTAATTAACAGCCCGTGTCACTCCCCACTGATTCTCTCTGTAAAAGTCAGTCAAGCTCGTGAGATACAGCGGCTCCCCCTTCAAAGTCGCGGACCTGGCCCCCACAATCTTCACAGCTACATAGTCTCCCGGTTTCGCCTGCCTTTTTCCTCCATCTTCAGCCAAAATCTCCGTTTGTTCAAACACAACTCTCATATACAATTCATTCCTTCCTAAAATGTTGCCAGACTTTTTCGCAGTTCCTTCGACTAGAACCAAGTGAGTGTTGCCAATTTCTGCGTCGTTGAGTATTTGACATTTTCGTCTGTACAGTTCTAGCATGCGGTTGTGTCGTTCTTTTTTTATGAGGTCGGGCACATCGTCCTTGTAACGACGGTAGGCTGTTGTTTTCTGTGAAAAATATTGGCGGTTTTAGTTACTTATTAACTAGACATATACATAAAATTGGAATATGTTAGTGCTATTTGTAAAATAGGTGAATACTTTAAGAACTTTGAAATTGTAAGGAGGACGTATCTACTGTTAAAACTCAAAACTAACGGTTCAAGTGCAATAAAATATGGAGCAATCAAAATAATAAAGACATATTCTACGCAGCTTAGATGGCTGCACAATCGTATGTTTCTGTAGATATAATTATCATAAAGATTTAGGGAGTGCCTCCGCAGCCGGCGCCGTGACCCGAAATCGCAGCCGGCGTTGAATTAAAAAAAAAAGGAGTGGTAAATGGGGTTTGCAAAAAAATCTTATACGTATTCAGTTAAAATGTTCCAAAAAGTCTCAAACAATAAAAAAATACTGTTCTTAGTGTGGGGTATCTGCCACACTTATATTCGGTAGTTTTGAGTCAGAATAAAACGAACAATGGAGATTCAAAATGGGAATTATTTATTGTCAAAATCCTAACTTCTAATATATACAAATGAATGGTTGACGTAGTCGTGGTTTGGAATCATACTCAAAATTGCTCAGCCAAGGTTTCCTGGTCTTCTGGAGTTTGGAGCATGTTCAGAGTGCGCCAACTATAAATACGCACAGCGCCGCCGTGCGGTGAGCTGGTTGGATCCGCCAGTTGCCATCGTGAGCAGTCGTGCCCGCACGCTGCTCCTCTGCTCGGCCCGCTCACTCTACCGGTTCTCCCTGTGTGCTGCCGTAGGTGCTGGTCCCGGCCAGTGCTTGCGGGGGTGCGCAGGGGTAGCCGCCCCGTTGATACTCGGTGGGGAAACCCACCGTAGCGGTCGCGGAGGCAATTTTATTACTACCTGCTGTCAAAACATGCCGCCGAAGGGAAGGTCCGGTGGCCGTCGCTCTCAGGAGCACGGTACCGGGCCGTCTCCCTCACCGCCGGACCGTCCGGTGACGGGCCGGACGCCGCCGCCCCCTGCAAGAGGGGGTGCGTCGCCCGGCGCACCACCGGCCGCACAATCCGTCGCTCCACCTTCCACCGCAAGAACGGCCGCCACCGGCCCGCCGACGTCATCAGCGACTGCGCGCGTTTCGCCGGCGCCGTCGTCGAGCCGGCAGCCGGCCGTCTCGGTCCGTCCTCCGGCCTTTCGTCCCGTGCCTACGCAGGCGCCGCTGCCTGCCGCGTTGGCGAGTCGGCCGCGCGCCCCGGGCGTGACACGGAGCCCGAGCGAGGGGGCGCGCGCCGCCGCGCCGACCGCGCGCGCTGCGGTACCGCCTGCTAGGCCCGCCCGCACGGAGCCCCGAGCAGCTATATCCTGCCCTAACATAGGGTCGCGGGACCCGCGCCTTGCCGCGCGGGCCGCGGGCCCTACCGCGCCAGTGCAGCGTGGCTCGGCCCCCGTGCCGAGCGCGACTGCGCCCATGTCGCGCCCACGCACCGCTACGCCCCTGGCTATGGAGGTAGCGTCGCCACTCCCCTCGCCGGCGCCATCACCGCCGCCGACACGAGCTCCGCCGCCGCCGCTGACACCGCACGTTATCGCGGTGAGTAGCGGCGCCCTATCACCGTCGCCACCAAGGGTCGCCGCCCAGGATTCCCCGGCGGTGTCGGCGTGTTTTTCCCCTCGCGAGAGCGAGTGGTCAGACATGTCGGCATCGTCGGGCGAGTCTGACGCGGAGGAGGCCCACTCCCGGTTCCCACTGCCGCTTCCGCTGGGGCTTGAGCGCGTGCCCCCGCCCGCAGCTCGCCCGCAGCGGAGGCCTAGGAGCCCGGAAGAAGAAGAGGATGCGGAGGAGGCGAAACGGCGCCAGCTGCAGCGCACACCGCGCAGGCGCAGCGGGGCTGACGCACCATCGTTCGCCTCCGCCGCCGCAGGCGTCACGAGCGGCACGAGCCGCCCCCCACTCCAGCAACATCAGCAGTCCCACCCTACAGCTGCTACCGCCCAGAGCGGGAGCGCCAAGGGTGCACAGAAGAAGGCACGCTACCCGCCGCTGGTGGTCGAGAGGCTGCCGGACTGGCAGACCCACTTCAGGGTCTTGCGCGATTTGCTGGGTCGCCCTCCGAGTGCCCGCCCTTATCAGGGTGGCATTCGGTTCCTTCCCGGCGACGAGAAGGAATTTAGGGTGATCCAGCGCTATCTGTGCGACCTGGAGAGGGATGCCGGTCTGGTATGGTTTTCATACTCCCTGCCGGCGGAGCGTGCCTTTAAGGTGGCCATACGCGGCCTGCCGGTCGACACCGAGCCGGCCGCAATAGAGGAAGACCTGCGCGGGCTCGGTTTCGAGCCCGAGTACGTGCGGGCCATCAAGGCTCGCGACGGGCGTCCGGGCTGCATTTATTATGCAGTCCTGAAGCCCCAGCCGGACGTCCGTCGTATCTACGACACCACGCAGCTGCTGCTGATGGAAGGCGTAAGGGTGGAGGGATGGCGAGGCAAGAGGGGGCCCGCCCAGTGCCACCGCTGCCAGCGCTTCCGGCACTCAAGCCACCAGTGCCACCGCCCGCTCGCCTGTGTGCGATGCGGAGGTGGGCACGTCGCCCGAGAGTGTCCCCGGCCCCGTGAGGAGCCGGCAACGTGCGCCAACTGTGGCGGACCACACCCCGCGTCGCACCGCGAGTGCCCCGTCTTCCGGCGGGAGACCGCCAACAGGCGAGCGGGCACGGTGGCGCTAACAAGTACAGCACCTCGCCCGGCCGCAACAGCGGCCCGGGCCACGAACGCGGAGGACCATGAGGCCTGTGGCGCCTCCTTGATGGCGGCCGCAAACGGGCCGAGTGGAGCAGCTGCCCCCCTGCCTGGACGCAGGCGGAAGAGGAGAAGACGTGGGAGGAAGCCCCCTCCCCCCACCGACGCCGTACAACAGCAACCCCGACCCCAACACACCGCACAGGGTGCGAATCTGCGAGGGGCGGCCTCCGTAACAGAGGTCGTCCCTACGGTAAAGGTTCGCACCATGTGCCCCCGCAGCAACCTACTTCAACGGACGCCAGAGGGCGCCACCGCTGCTGTTAGTACAACCGCAGCCATGCGTCCACACCACGCGTCACTAGGCGCCACTGTGGCCGCCATCACGCAGCCGGAGCTCCATAAGCGGGCCACTGGCCTCCTGCTGGACTTGATTAAGGCCATCAGAAGGGGCCAGGACCCGCTTATCACCGTGCTGGAGGGCATGGTGGCCATCCTGGCCCTCTATCAGGGCGGGACCGCCGCCAGCAGCCAGCCAGCAGCACCTGACGCCGAGTAAGTCGTTTTCACCTACACGCGACTTGCTCAAACAGGAACACTACACAAGCAGTACATGCACTGTGCGCGACGTGTTCTAAGTTAATATAGGCACGTCGCGTATCGCAAGCCAGACACACATGACTCCACACACATTGTGTACTCACGCGCTGTATGTACCTACATACAGCGCATACATGGGCGGCGTTACACATACAATGCCGCCCACACATACATCTACGGCCCCGCGGTCCGGACGGCAACCGGCTAGATCTGGAAACCGGGCGGACGGGGGCCACTCACTAAATACTGTAGGCTCACTGTAAGCCGGCGGCTGTGAGCTGGTCGTCATCCGCTGGGCCTCCCGCAGGGAACTGTGGGTCTCACCCGGCGGTGACAGACCGCCTAGCTGCCGTGAAAACATGTTCCGAGCCTGCAGTATCACACATGGGCGAATGCTGTGAGAGCATCGGCAGGTGTAGTTCCATCGCCTGCCTCGTAGGCTCTTATGGCAGTCGCCCAAGGCATCCACACCAATGATAGGTACCCCCCCGAAGCACCCGTTTTTGCGGGTGGCATCAGACACCGCGTTCCAGAGGGCCAAGCCCTGATAACGCCCACTACACCCCCCCCTTCGGGGGGGTGTAGTGAACGTCAGCGAAGTGCGGTGAGCAGTCTCTCATTAGCTTCGATGCGAGCTTGTTGTTCCACCTCGCGGCAGTCTGCGCGCGCGGCCGTATTCCAACGCCAGTGTGCGCCGCGCGCCCGTGCCGCGCGGTCGTTTCATGCTTGCAGGTTGGCGGTATCGAGTGCGTTGAGTTTATGCGTGTCCCACATTAGCATACAAATTTTCAAAAATAGCTCCCGAAATATTCAAAAAGTAAAACGTGTGCAAGCTAGATTTCAATTTGCAATCACTCGGCTAGTTCACTTATAACGAAATAGTTGAAATAGGGGGAAGTAATGTGATAACGACAGTCGTAAATAAGGAAAGCCGACGGAGCCACGCTGTGCGGGGCTCCTGTGTGCAGGCTGTCACCAAGGTGATGAAGGTGGCCCTCGTTATTTCGCTCTTGGACTAAATACAAAAAATGTATAAAAAAACCGGCCAAGTCCGAGTCGAACTCGCGCACAAAAGGCTCTGTACCATAATCTATAAAAAAACGTCAAAAAAAATCACGTTTGTTGTATCGGAGCCCCTTAAATATTTATTTTATTCTGTTTTGTAGTATTTGTTGTTATAGCGGAAACAGAAATACATCATCTGCGAAAATTTCAACTGTGTAACTATCACGGTACATGAGATACAGCCTGGTGACAGACGGACAGACCGACAGACGGACGGAAAGCGGAGTCTTAGTAAGCCCCGTAGGGCCCCGTTTTACTCTTTGGGTACGGAATCCTAAAAAGGACTGCCAATTCCCAACGGCGTTATTTTTGGGTGCCGCCACCGGCTGCGGAGGCACTCCCTAAAGAATCATCTAATAAGTTCTCCTGCTCTGGGTGGAGCGGGAGGACGTGTCAGACTCTTACTGACTAAAACCCACCCCTGTTCCTTCAGTTGCTTGTGCCAGGATAAGGTGACTGTTTCAAACACTCCCGCGACCCAGGCAGATCGTAATGAGGCTTATAATTATTATCGATAATGTACCTCTGTATGAGGCTTTTGCAGGATCGAGAATGTTGAGAGATTTTAAACAATGAAGTGACGTGACATGACGCGCTTATCAAGAGGGATAAATATAGTTTAATTTTACGTTTCTCATCATGAGGAGCTTATGGCTAAAGTAATAACAGCCGCACGGGTCGATCCATCAGGTTAAGCTACGCTTGCCTTGGATGGTCCATGGATGGGTGACCATCTTTCCATACCGAGACTCCTCCGTGCCTCGGGAAGCACGTTAAGCTGTTGGTCCCGGCTGTCAATCGTAGATCTTTGACAGTCGTTACGCGTCGTCAGAAGCCCGAAAGTCTGACAACCAGTCTTACCAAGGGGTATCGTATTACTCAGTAACTAGGTTGTGGAGGTCAGATAGGCAGTCGCTCCATGTAAATTGCTGGTATTCAGCTGCATCCGGTTAGACTGGAAGACGACCCCAAGATAGTTGGGAAAAGGCTACGCAGAAGAAGTTACCTCTCTCATGCTGTACGGGAACAAGAAGGCGATGTTGTAGTCGACGAGCTCCATGAGCGAGAGCGTCTCTTGGAACTCTTCCTCCGTCTCGCCGCAGAACCCACAGATCATGTCCGTTGATAAGCCCACTGGTAAACAAAGACATTAGTTAGAGGTACCCCGATATCTTTGTGGTTTGCTTGACCACTAATAACATCACTTTAATGTTTATTTGAGCGAAAGACTATCGAAAGACTTTTTACTTACAAAAGGGATGAATATTTAAAGTTGTCTACAAGTCGATGAGCGGTATAGCGGTGCATTAATTATCTAACAAAAACAAAGCTCTTAGTGAAGTTAATTTTCATTTTGAACCGACTTCGAAAAAGGAGGAGGTTCTATGTTCGACTGTATGTATGTTTTTTTTATATATATACCTTTTTTACAAAAAAAAAGAAAATACACTAAAAATTAAAAAAATAACTTTAATTTCGGAAGTCGGTGTCAAAATTAAATAACGAAGAAATAAAATACAAACACCGACCTCCGAAATTAAAGTTATTTTTTAAGTTTATTGTATTTTCTTTTTGGAAGTCGGTTGTTTTTTTTTTGTAAAAAAAGGTTTTTTGAGCTGTTAAATACGACGCATTCTCTCTAACACGGCACTGGAGCCCGACTGTGCGGGTAGGTGGACTAGCTTGCAGATGCTACAACAATGTCAACCTTATGCAATCGACACTAGAGTTGAGTTTCACTAGCTACCTCCAGGTATAGTCCTCTTGACGTCTTCAACAAGCTGTAGGTAATAACTTTCCTGGTATACCTTTGTTAACCTTATGCAATAGACACTAAGAGTTGAGTTTCATTAGCTACCTCCAGGTATGGTCCTCTTGACGTCTTCAACAAGCTGTAGGTAATAACTTTCCTGGTATACCTTTGTTAACCTTATGCAATAGACACTAAGAGTTGAGTTTCATTAGCTACCTCCAGGTATGGTCCTCTTGACGTCTTCAACAAGCTGTAGGTAATAGCTTTCCTGGTATACCTTTGTTAACTTTATGCAATTGACACTAGAGTTGAGTTTCATTAGCTACCTCCAGGTATGGTCCTCTTGACGTCTTCAACAAGCTGTAGGTAATAGCTTTCCTGGTATACCTTTGTTAACTTTATGCAATTGACACTAGAGTTGAGTTTCATTAGCTACCTCCAGGTATGGTCCTCTTGACGTCTTCAACAAGCTGTAGGTAATAGCTTTCCTGGTATACCTTTGTTAACTTTATGCAATTGACACTAGAGTTGAGTTTCATTAGCTACCTCCAGGTATGGTCCTCTTGACGTCTTCAACAAGCTGTAGGTAATAACTTTCCTGGTATACCTTTGTTAACCTTATGCAATAGACACTAAGAGTTGAGTTTCATTAGCTACCTCCAGGTATGGTCCTCTTGACGTCTTCAACAAGCTGTAGGTAATAGCTTTCCTGGTATACCTTTGTTAACTTTATGCAATTGACACTAAAGTACCCGTCACGAGAAGCTATAAATTATGTAAACAAACATCTTTTACTAAGTAAACATTTTATACTGCGAGATAATAATAAATTGACCATATTCAATCGACATGAAATATAGACGGGTTATATGAAAGTAACAACCTATTTAATTTAGTCGGATCATATTTTAACGACGCAAAGCGCTATCGTTTGTGTTTCTTGGTACCGGAACGCGTCCGTCGCAGGGATTGTAAACTATCGGGACGCCATTTTGAAATAAACGCGTCATTCGAGTTTCGAATGCGTACGAGTTTGTTTCATTGCTTTGCATATATCGCGGATCTGGTTGTTATTGTTAATTTTGTTATTGTTTCGTTATCCCTTTTTTATTGTTGTTACTTTAATTGTTGCGTTAATTTTATTTGTTATTACGTATAATGGAGCCAGTAGCCAGTACATCTAAAGAAATAAATTCGCCTCGAAAAAAACGTCAAAAGGTGCGTAATACAATTTATCTAAAATATATAATAAGTAAAAAGAAAGAGTTGTTTGTTCAAACGCGCTAATCTTTGGAAACTTAAGGTTAATATTAGAAGTAGGTTTTAAATTGTGAAGTAATTGGTTAGGTTAATTGGTATACCTGGAGATATAGCTTGAGCTTCGTGTGACAAGTGACTACAGGTGATTTTTACAGGTGACGAGCTTTACGGCTAATGAGAAAAATATGGTGATCAACGTAACGTGTTGGTCCAAATGTTGTGAACTCCTGAACACTTGTTTACAAAATTTATAGCTTCTCATGACGGTTACTTTAGAGTTGAGTTTCATTAGCTACCTCCAGGTATGGTCCTCTTGACGTCTTCAACAAGCTGTAGGTAATAGCTTTCCTGGTATACCTTTGTTAACTTTATGCAATTGACACTAGAGTTGAGTTTCATTAGCTACCTCCAGGTATGGTCCTCTTGACGTCTTCAACAAGCTGTAGGTAATAGCTTTCCTGGTATACCTTTGTTAACTTTATGCAATTGACACTAGAGTTGAGTTTCATTAGCTACCTCCAGGTATGGTCCTCTTGACGTCTTCAACAAGCTGTAGGTAATAGCTTTCCTGGTATACCTTTGTTAACTTTATGCAATTGACACTAGAGTTGAGTTTCATTAGCTACCTCCAGGTATGGTCCTCTTGACGTCTTCAACAAGCTGTAGGTAATAACTTTCCTGGTATACCTTTGTTAACCTTATGCAATAGACACTAAGAGTTGAGTTTCATTAGCTACCTCCAGGTATGGTCCTCTTGACGTCTTCAACAAGCTGTAGGTAATAGCTTTCCTGGTATACCTTTGTTAACTTTATGCAATTGACACTAGAGTTGAGTTTCATTAGCTACCTCCAGGTATGGTCCTCTTGACGTCTTCAACAAGCTGTAGGTAATAGCTTTCCTGGTATACCTTTGTTAACTTTATGCAATTGACACTAGAGTTGAGTTTCATTAGCTACCTCCAGGTATGGTCCTCTTGACGTCTTCAACAAGCTGTAGGTAATAGCTTTCCTGGTATACCTTTGTTAACTTTATGCAATTGACACTAGAGTTGAGTTTCATTAGCTACCTCCAGGTATGGTCCTCTTGACGTCTTCAACAAGCTGTAGGTAATAGCTTTCCTGGTATACCTTTGTTAACTTTATGCAATTGACACTAGAGTTGAGTTTCATTAGCTACCTCCAGGTATGGTCCTCTTGACGTCTTCAACAAGCTGTAGGTAATAACTTTCCTGGTATACCTTTGTTAACCTTATGCAATAGACACTAAGAGTTGAGTTTCATTAGCTACCTCCAGGTATGGTCCTCTTGACGTCTTCAACAAGCTGTAGGTAATAACTTTCCTGGTATACCTTTGTTAACCTTATGCAATAGACACTAAGAGTTGAGTTTCATTAGCTACCTCCAGGTATGGTCCTCTTGACGTCTTCAACGAGCTGTAGATAGGCCTCCCTGGTGTACCCGCGACGCATTCTCTCTAACACGGCACTGGAGCCCGACTGTGCGGGTAGGTGGAGTAGCTTGCAGATGTTGGGACGCTCTGAGATTATTTGGAGCACCTGGAGAATAGAACTAACTTATTATTTGTTTTATTTGGAAAACTTACAGTTATAATGTAGGCCAATTATAAGTTTTACTTATGGACTGGTTTTGGCTAGGAATAAAGATGAAATAATTCTCATGTAAAGCTCTAGGCGATACCCGCGTGAGATGTGGACTCTGCTAACTTAGATTTCCAAATCATTGAAATAAATAATAATAATATTTTTTTTTTTTTTGTTCGGTGGGTAATCATCAAATAACTTCTCCCGCTGTTTGTGTTTGACTCTAACTGACTAAAACCCACCCCTGTTCCTTCAGTTGCCTGTGCCAGGGTAAAGTGAGTCTTTCAAACACACCCCCGACCCTTTTTTTTTGTGGGGTGGGAAATCATCCAATGGCATCTCCCGCTCTGGGTGGAGAGGAAGGGCGTGTCAGACTCTTACTGACTAAAACCCACCCCTGTTCCTTCCCTGCCTGAGTGCCCAGGGGTGCGGTAACTCATGTTGAGAATTTATCCGCTACCCCTAGGCATACAACCCTGACCCTGGCAGATGGCAAATCCCTGGTTAAATGAAACAGAAAATGGTAACATCGGCTTCAGCACCTCGGAACATACCTCTTCAGGAAAATCTTTAGGATGGGCGGCAGTAAACCGGATCCTCATCTCTGGGTCTACGGCAGACACTTTATCAAGAAGATCAGCAAATCTCATCCCGCCTTTCTTTGTCTTGTATACTGTTTTGAATCCTGTAAAACAATAAACAGATACATGCAAATAAAAAAAATACATATATCAAATAATTATTTGTTTGTTAAGGTGAAAGCTCCAGAGTAGCATTTTCTTACGTTTTTTGCAATTTGCAGGTTAGTATCAGGTTGTATGTTGGTCAAAATATGATTCGCGACCGTAGCAAATACGTATTTACAGACCTGTAATCATTAAAATCATCAATACAACTGTCTCAGTTAGAATTTTGACCAAGATACAACTGACCTGCAAATTACAATCAAACGTAAAAAAGATTGAATTTCGCAGGCTACCCTGGCGCTATAACTAGAAACTGGCTTATATAATTAACTTCGCACAGAGGAGAAAACAAGGTATACTCCCTCAAACTTTAGGTTCAGAACGTGCTCTGAACAGAGCCTCTAGACAAAATACATTTCTGTTAACGTTAACGCTAACGCTTCCTGCAAAATGTATGGCAACGACATTACTGGGCGTGAGTCACGTGACAGTTCTCTCCGCAGGTAATGTCCTTGCCATACATTTTGCAGGAAGCGTTAGCGTTAATGTTAACAGAAATGTATTTTGGCTAAGGGGGCAGGACTTTTCAGGACGAAATATTATTTATTTTCTAAAAGACAGATGAGACAAAACACGGCAGTACGTAATCGCCGCCCCCCGGCAGCAACTAAACTTCGTGACAGTGAAAGCACCTTGAGCGCACAGCTTCTGTCATCGTCAGTTTCACTATGACATTTATGTTGTAATGCAAGTTGACGGTGACACGCTAGGTTTGTATGAAAATTCTGGACAGTTGCTGGTCTCCGATCTCTGTGAGTTAGAATTATATTTTAGAACAGAACAGCACAATGCGAGACTGAAGCCCCAGACGCATGCTTACATCATTTCAGCCGAAAGACGTTCTCTGCTGGACATAGGCCTACCACAAGTGTCGCCACATCGACCGATCCTGTGCGTCTCGCATCCATCGGATCCCCGCAACCTTTACCAGGTCATCGGCCCACCTCGTGTGAAGCCTTCCATCCATCTTCCACCATATTCAACATTCGACATGCTTACCTTTCGCCATATGAGTATCGACCTTCTCCGTGGACTGCGAGACATCTCTGTAGCTGTTCACGTTCTGCCCCAGCAGTGTGACCTCCCTGACGCCCTGGGCGGCCAGCTGGCGCACTTCATCCTCGATGGAGGCCACCGGCCGCGAGCGCTCACGGCCGCGCGTGAACGGCACGATGCAGTACGTACACATGTTGTCACAGCCGCGCATTATTGAACTGAGGATGCATTATTCAAATATGTATCACTAGCTGGTGGCTAAAGTAAGAGCCGCACGGGTCGATCCATAAGGTTAAGCTACACTTGCCGGGGTTGGTCCGTGGATGGGTGACCATCTTTACATACCAAGACCCCTCCGTGCCTCGGAAAGCACGTTAAGCCCGGCTGTCAATCGTGGAACTTTGACAGTCGTTACGGGTCGTCAGAAGCCCGGAAGTCTAACTCACATTCTTATCAAGGGGTATCGTATTACCCAGTAACTGGGTTGTGGAGGTCAGATAGGCAGTCGCTCCATGTAAAATACTGGTATTCAGCTGCATCCGGTTAGACTGGAAGCCGACCCCAAGATAGTTGAGAAATGGCTAGGATTGTTTTAGCTGCCGCCCGTTATTTTTTAATTTATAGTGTATTTTTTTTTTTGGAAGTCGGTTATTTTTTTTTTGTAAAAAAGTTTTTATTATTCACTTTTTAGTAGTTATACCTCAGAACTAAAAACCCCAATAACATGGAACGTGGAATTTAAACATTTGGAGAACACCAAAAGGTCATCGAGGTACGCGTACTTTTCGTTTTTGTTCAGTTTCTCAATAAGCGCTGAAGCTATTTCGATCAAATTTATATGGGACCACCTCGGGACTATATTCTTTCGGATAAAAAAAGAATTTTGAAAATCGGTCCACAAGTGACGGAGAAATCGGCGGACATACATAAAAAAAAAACAGTCGAACATAGAACCTCCTCCTTTTTCGAAAGTCGGTTAAAAATGAATATTCATCATAACTTTATTTTCGTGTTTTTTTCCGGTGTTTTAATAGTTATTCTGCTATTCGAAGCACAATCCAACAAATCAAATATTATTGAAATCGGTTCTTTAGTTATAAATGGTGTAACGTGTAACTAACCTGACTTTGTTTTATATCAATACATCAATACAAATAAATAAAATTAAAGTGTCTTATTTGTAAAGTCAAAATAATAGTATTTTTCAAAGCTCATACAGTTATACCTATGCCGAAAAAACAGTTTTTAAAATTTTTGTCTGTCTGTCTGTTTGTTCCGGCAAGTCTTCAAAACGGCTGGACCAATTCTGATAAGATTTTACTGGCAGATAGCTGACTATATAAGTAGTAACTTAGATTATTAAAATTCTACCTGGGCTAAGCCGCTGGCAGAAGATATTTATGTATGTTTTTTTTTTTTTTCGGGGTTGGGAAATCATCCAATGACTTCTTCTGCTCTAGGGTGGAGCGGAAGGGCATGTCAGACTCTTACTGACTAAAAGCCACCCCTGTTCCTCTCTGCCCTGAATGCCCAGGGGCGAGGTGACTCTTATGTAGGTATATGTAAAGATAATAATCAGTAAACTTACATAAAAGCTGAGACACTGTCTTCATTCAGCCTGACCGGCACCACATCAGCGTAGGTCTCATCCAGGGACAGCAGGACATTAACTGCTGGTTGTCCACTTTCTGTGAGCGCCAGCAGACGAGGTAAGTCTCTGTAGCTATCTGGACCAGCCACTAAAATAAAATGATGACATGTTGGTTTATTTTAAATAATTTTGTTGTGGTTCTTTTATAACGAGTTTTTTGGGAAACACAATCCATAAATGGATACCAGGGTACTTAATAAACAATCCTACTAATATTATAAATCCGAAAGTTTGTATGTTTGCATGTTTCAGCCAAACACTCAAAAACCGATTAAGTGCGAATTTAACTCGCACACGAAAGGTTTCGTACGAATTTTATTATTTGTTGTTATAGCGGCAACTGAAATACTTATTCTGTCAAACAATCAAAAACAAAAAAAAACCAATCAAAATCAACAATAAAAAAGAAACAATCTAAATCTCAATTTCCCTACCTATTACAGATCATGAGATACAGCCCGCTGACAGACAGACGGACAGCGGAATCTTAGTAATAGAGTCCCGTTGGTTACTCTTTGGGTACGGAACCCTAAAAACAACTGAAGGGATTTGAATGCGTAAATACAAACGCAGGTAGCCCATAGAAAAGAAATGTTCGGCGTGGGAAACATTACTGCTTAGGTGAAATCCGCAAAAGAACAATGGGAAAATATGGACCCCATCCCCACCCTTGTAGCACTTTTTCTCATATATCAATTGAAAAAACGTAAAAAATACATCATTTTATTGTATGGCAGTAAATGTGTGAATAATAAGGGCAAAAAGTTATTCATCCATAAAGATAGAAACACACTAAATTATTTTTATTAAGAAATATTTTTGAGCACACAAACTTATACTCCATGTTTCCTTCGCTTTAGCGTTAGTACTATTATTTATTCTGTGTCAGACTCTTACTGACTCAAACCCACCTGTTCCTTCAGTTGAATGTGCCAAGGGCCGCGGTGACTCTTTCTGACACACCCGCGACCCTAGCAGCACACCTGCGAACCCAGCTGGGTCCCTGAATCACGGACTTGGATCGGAGGTAGTGCGAAAAGCAATATCGGAATCCAGTCCGAGTTTTCTAGATCCGTATTTGCACTGATTCTGATCATATTCGGATCGATAGACTGGCGCGATTCTCGGTCGTAATTATTATTTATTTATGCTTGTATTGTGTGCTCAAAAATATTTCTTAATAAAAATAATTTAGTGTGTTTCTATCTTTATGGATGAATAACTATTTTCCCTTATTATTCACACATTTACTGCCATACAACAAAATTATGTATTTTTTACGCTTTTTCGTTTGATATAAAACAAAAAAAGGTGGGCATGCTTTTTCATAATGTTCTTTAATCGCCGATCACCTTTGGTAAGCCCTGCCAATGTAGGAAATTCTAATTTTTCATGATCCTAGCCCATACTAAGATTTAATCTTTCACAATTGTTTCTTTTTTCACCATCTTTACATACCGAGACTTCTCTGTGCCTCGGAAAGCACGTTAAGCCGTTGGTCCCGGCTGTCAATTGTGGATCTTTGACAGTCGTTATGGGTCGTCAGAAGCCCGAAAGTCTGACATCAAGTCTTATCAAGGGGTATTGTATTACCCAGTAACTGGGTTGTGGAGGTCAGATAGGCAGTCGCTCCATGTAAAATACTGGTATTCAGCTGCATCCGGTTAGACTGGAAGCCGACCCCAAGATAGTTGGGAAAAGGCTAGGCAGATGATGATGAATTGTTTGTTTTTTCTCTGGACCCAATCCGGATGTCTATGCAGACGAAGTCACGGGCAAAGAAGCTAATAAGTGGTGAAGGGCAGGAGTTTTGGGAAAGTCTTTATGTAGAACTTTGACATTCAAAACATTCTGGTTCTAAGCCTAATTTAAATAACTGACTTTGGATTTCAATTTCTACAGTATTTTTTTAACGTGCTGCTCTCTGGAAATACCACTCAAATTTATAATTACACTTTTCACACGGGCAAAGCCACGGGCGGATGCTAGTTTCTCCTAATCCTACCTAAAATAAAATGATTATATCAATTTATTACAAACAACACCTATACTTCATAATAATGCACCTGTATTGCTAGCATGTAAGTAAGATTTATTTACAAATAATGTTTTCTGATTAATATATTTAGTGGTGGCCCAGTGGTAACGTAACTAGTTGTAGGTAGCGAGTTCAATACCCAGGCGGAAGCTTTACTTTTTACACACCCTCTCACTGAGAGGAGGCCTATGCTCCAGCAGTGGGGACACTAAAAGGCTGATGATGATGATAATTATATTCTACAATATTGAAGATCTATTAATTGAAGACTTACCAACATCAACAGCTTTCTCTTTCTCAATGAGTTTCTCCTTCAGCCTCTCTGCCATACATCCCAGAATGCCGATCTTTACAGAACGATCCTTTGCGCGCCTCTTATAGCCTCTGAGATGGTCCAAACGATGCCAGATCTTGGTTTCTGCACCTTCTCGAATTGCACACGTCATCACCAGGAATATGTCAGCTTCCTCTTCGACCAAAGTCTTCTCAAAGCCTTCTTTCTTCAAAATAGACCAAACAATATCGGTGTCGTTCAGGTTCATTTGGCAACCGTAAACATCAAAGAAAACTTTCCTCCTCGTCTTAATTTTAGCATTTTCTAGTAAATACGGTATGTAAGGACGATCTGTGAGAACAGGTTCCGAACTTTCAGTTATAAAATCCTTTAAACTAGGCCCCTGTTTTATTTTTTCTTTGATTGAAGTTACTCGATTTGTATCCGAATAACATCGGCAATTACTTGAGGAAGCAGTATTGATAAACTTTGATAAACGCCTTGTGCGTCTAATAAACATCATTTTGATGTTAAATTCCAAAAGGAAGAACTGTTAAAATAAACATAATAAAATCACAGTGTATTTACATAACCTAGAATTTGCACTGTTGTGACTGGATCCTGACGTTCCTGTCAGTCCTGTCACTGTCAATCAGCCAGTAATTTTTTTAATTTTTTTTTTTACCACAAAGGGAAGGCTATAGTATTTCAACCTTATTGCCTAGTCTTACGTCGACAGTTTTTCTTTTTCCCCATTAGGATACAGATGTAACACATTCTAATGTATTTGCAGTATTTGGCAACAAATGTGTCGAGTCAGCCTTCTCGGCAAACTTCGCTGAGGTAGTCTTTAATACAAAAGAATTCTCAGCTCCATTTTACAGAGATCGCGCGTTTCAATGATTCCATTGAGTATATAAATTCATAGATTCCACATAATGTCCAGTTGCGTAGTCTCCTGAGACACAAAACTACACCATTTTTTCATCAGAATATCCACTAGGAATTAATAAGCGAATAATTAAAACAACCACTGAACTTCACTCGAGAAAATCCCGCCAAAAACCCACAGTCAGGTGAGTCAGGATGCCAATGGAGTCAGGTCAGGGCAGTCAGCCTCGAGCTGTCTGCCGGCTGTCAGCTGACAATAATGCCACTAAATTATGTAGCGTATTTTTAATTAGATTAGAGTAAACAGAAAATTGCCAGAAAACTATTAAGACTTTTCATATTTGGTCGCATACCAATGAGTAATATAGAATAGGGTCGCGTAAAAAAAAAACCTTTCTGTCAAAACCTGTCGATCTGAATAACTAAACGTGTTACCTATCTTTTAGTTACGCAATTTTTATTTAAAATTGCCTACAATATACCAAACACTGTGTAGATTTGTAGAGTTTTAGATTTGATAAAATAATATTTTTTGCAAGAAATATAGTTAGCAAAGGCTACTGTCGCTTTATAATTTGTACGCTGAACCAATAACAAAACGTTTGGTTCGATATCAAGAAAAAGCAATAAAAGGAAAATGGCCGTCTTTTTGTCGTGGTGATTTACTAAATGAAAAATCAACGATTTTATGTGTTTCCTGAACGATTTTAATGTCTAAAACATATTAAAATAAATCAACAATGAGCGGGCGCTATCGGGATTACGACACAGGTATTAGAATGTCGTGAAGTGAATAGATATTTTGTAAAATCTTGCTAATTGATCACCCCTTTGAGCAATACCTCTCACTTTTAGTATTAGTTTACTCAGATAAGTATTTTTATTTATCTTTGCCAGTGTTTTCGCATTGGCAGGGTCGTCTCGATCCACGCGCGATGATTCTAGGCCGTACAAGGAAAGGCGCGAAGGTCGGGAAAGGGCTGAGCGCAGACGTTCGAGGTCTCGTTCTCCCAGACGGTGGTCGCCACCAGCACGAAGCAGTGACTACTCTCCTGGTAGATCCTCGAATAGCAGAGAACGAGACAGAAGGGATTATGAAGGTAGGAACATTACCTAAGATTCTATGTAAACAAAATTCAGTACGTAGAAAATAAACATTAATGTATAGTGATGGACTAAATTGCGCAACAGTAGAATGTTCAAACATGTTATGTTTACGGCTTATCCATGAGATCATCAAGCTCTTCTTTAGAGTATGTGTAACTTGTTAAAATAATAGCAGCCTAATAAGGTTACTGACTATGATTAATTTAAAATTTCAGATAGGAGTCGCAAACATGCACCGGAATGGGAAGAACCTGAAGAAGTGCCAGCACCACCTCCACCTCCTCGCATCACCAAGATATCTATTGGGTTCAACAAACCAAAGGCTCCTATTAAAATGAACATTGGTGGACCAGCCAAGCCTGTGGCTAAACCTACAATAGCATCAGTATTTAATGCTGATGATGATGATGAACCTGAAGAGATGCCTGCAGAAGCTCGCATGAGAATGAGAAATATTGGAAGGTAAGGATATAAAACAAGTTTTTAAGAAATTAAAGAAACACAAACTCATTTAAATAATACATATCATGGGTGATACTGCAATACCGCATAAACACCTTTATCCATAAGGTTGAACTTCATCATCATTATCAGCCTTTTGATGTCCCCACTGCCAAGGCACAGGCCTCTTCTCTGTGAGAGGGTGTGGGCCGTAATCCACCACGCAGTCCCAATGCGTGTTGGTAGGGGAGGTGAACTTATGTAAAAAAACCTTGGATAGTGCTTACTACAAAAGTTTTATATCCCGTGTAACACTGCGATTTTCATAAAAATAAATATACAATAATAATACGCTCAAATAACATAATTATATTTAAAACTTTTTTCATTATTTTTTCAGAGAAACACCAACTTCAGCGGGGCCAAACTCCTTTGGTAAAACAAAACAAGGATTCTGTGATGCAAAGAAAGTATTTGAGAAGAACCTGAAGCACGCACTCGAAATGGCTGATAAACCGGTCATGCCAAAGTTGCCGCAAACCATTTATAAGATAGCGGGCCCTTGATGTTAAACGATGATGGGGAAATTAATTGCAAACAAGTTACTTTAGACAGTCAAGAGAGAAGTTCTATGGGTTAATGTATTCATACAGAACAAGTGATAAGTCTCCTTTCTGCAACTTGAGAGCTTACCTGAGAGCTTGAGAGGATTTGGGAATACAAGTCAAGATTTGATTTTGATCACATAAGGGTGCTGAATAGTATTGTTGTGTGCTCTCTATGTCTCTAGTAGCCTGTTTGCAAGTACCCTAAAAGTAAAATTAAAATGCAAATTTTGCCTAGTTTTAGTTTAATTTAGGAGCAATTTTTTAATTGATATAAGATTGCGACACATGTTTTATAGCTCAAAACCAAAAGGTTTTATACAATTAAAAAATAGATCCTAAATTTTGTAATAATATAGCTTGATTTAAAATGAATATGCCTTTCAAATCGGATTTGTAGTTCAAATCTTTGGGAATTGATTCAGAATTTACAAATATTTTATTAGCCTTCCACACTGCCTACATAGGATAGCCAGTAGCCTGTTGTGGGTGCCTTGTTACTCGCAGTACATAGACTGGGACAGTGAACAAATGTGTGGGCCATACAAATACTTAATATTGAGGCTCCGAGCACTGGTGACAAACCGCGCCTTTTGAAGTTGATATTGATTCCATATAGATAGAGGAATATTTTTCGTCTTTTTTATCTGAAAACTATGTTTCGGTAATGCAAGTAACTTGATCGCAAAACCGCAGTATAGTCTTTGAATACAAGTGGGCGCCATGATGTGAGTCTATATGTCTTTGCGCGACAGAGTGGACATTATAGACAAAATACGCCTCCGTCTCACTTTTTAGTGTTTCATACCCAAAGGGTCCAAACGGAGCCCTATTGTTGTCACTCACGTGTCTGTCTGTTCGTCCGTCGTCTGTCACAAAAATTTGTTGTGAAGAATTTTTTAACTTCCCATTGACCTATGAACTTGAAATTTTGTGATAATGTTTTTATAATAATGTATACCAATATTTATTGTATTATATTATATTATAATATTCGTAAGACGAGTCCAAAATGGTCAAAAATACACAACGTTAATGTTCAAGTTTTCACTTCTGGCCGGCACTCCCGGAGCTTTTGTACTGAACGATTGCCGTTAGATAAGAAGAACAGTCCAACTACGATTGCGCTGAGATTGAGAGACCCGCACACATCATACCTGCCTACAAGTTACTTGCAAAATAGAAATTCTTAATACATTTTGTTCTGAATCCCAGAGCCTTTAGACAAAATACTTTTCTGTAAACGTTAACGCTAACGCTTCATGCAAGATGTATGGCAAAGACATTACTGGGCGTGAGTTACGTGACAGTTCTCTGTCTAACGCTTCGTGCAAAACGTTGCCATACATTTTGCACGAAGCGTTAGCGTTAACGTTTACAGAAATGTATTTTGGCTAAGGGGGATCAGAGTATTATGGAATGTTTACAAGTTTTCTGCTAGCCAATTCTTTAAAATAATATATTTTGTCATTTTGTGCAATGACCTTGTTAATACTATAGCAATAATGTATTGTTAATCAATATCTTAGATAATTTAAAATTTGTATCACTAATACTTCAAAATAGTTTTTCTATTCAAATTGTAATCAGTAAAGAATCGCAGGCATTTTGAAATTATCAGCTTTTATTCCTTGACTATTTAGTTAAATATAGTAACAGTATGGTATTTCTCACACTGAAAATAAAATTTTCATCTGTAATTTTTGTGTATTGTACTTGTAGAAAAATATAACTGATTTAATTTACAGAAACTGTTTTCTTATCTTGTAAAAGTTTTTGAAACTTGTGTTGATATTTATTTATGCACAAAAACCCTATATGACACTGATAAGTATCCAGAGATTCATTTCAACTGCAGAATAAAACAAAATAACAAAACAAAAACAAATATTTGTGTGCAAATGTAGATTCTCAGACAAACACATTAATTTCTTATCGTACTTGTAGAAACCCTCCGGCCTTGACGCCGAGCTTGCCTTCAGCCACCAGTTTGTGCAGCAGTGTGATGAGGTTGGAGTACTTTTTGTGCCAGCTGTCCAGGATGAACTAGTTGGTGTCGAGACCCACGAAGTCGGCTAGCTCGAGTGGACCCATGGGGTAGCCGGCGCGGGCGCAGAGTTTCATGGCAGTGTCCATGTCGCGAGTTTTTATCACTTATAGCGCATATATGCTTCAAGTTCAGTCCGGCAGGATCCAACGTTCGCCTGTAATAAATCGAGCGATGGCGAAGCTTCAGTATAGTCACATAATATAATACTAGCGTAGTATAGTGTACAAACTTAACTCGAGTTCATAGAGAACTCCTCAGTAACCGACGTTTCCAGGTGAACCTGCTTAATAACAAAAGCAGGTGGCGAACCCAAAAGAATGGACTGCCTCAAGATAGTGTTCTGGCTTCCTTGCTGTTTAAAATTTACACCAATGACCGACCGGTGAGCCCTAACACACCCGCTTTCTGTACGCTGATGACCTGGGATTAACATGTCAAGCCACTGATTTTGAGGAGAATAAGGCCAACCTTACCACTATCAGATGTCAGTCAATATTATACTTTTTCTTTTCTCAATCATCCGCCCCCATCCAAGATATCTCGGCATTACTTTGGATAGATCCCTCACCTACAGGGAACAACTGGAATGGCGCTCTGTTTCTCCGCTGGTAAATATACATACCTGTCCACTATGGAGCCGCTCCGCCCACTCCAACTTAGTGGATGCAGCACTCAATGCACCCCCAGAAATCCGCAGGACTATAGTCAGCCGCATAGAAAGGGAACAATAAAACGACCCGTCGCCATACAATGCACAATCATAGCTCGGTGCCCCGGAGACTTAAAATTCGAAAAAATGTTATCGGAAGCGTGGGCCGTGGGTCCAGGGTAACATCACCTCGGAGAGACGCGATCTTTGGCGGGAAACGCTCAAACCTCGTGATGATTTCATCGAACCGTCGTCGGAGAGCCTCCCATCTGGACACGCGTTACCATGACCCACCTGGAAAACTTTAAACAGACTCCGCACTCAGGTTGACCGCAGCACGCTAGTATTATATTATCTGTACTGCAGCAAAGACAATCTCAACAGCCCCCTTAGCCAAAATACATTTCTGTAAACGTTAACGCTAACGCTTCGTGCAAAAAGTATGGCAACGACGTTTTGCACGAAGCGTTAGACAGAGAACTGTCACGTGACTCACGCCCAGTAATGTCTTTGCCATACATTTTGCACGAAGCGTTGGCGTTAACGTTTACAGAAATGTATTTTGGCTAAAGGGGCAGGTCCCGTTCTCAGACGGTTGCGATCTTCAGTGTTTGTGCGGTGTCTCTCCGCAGACTATGTCCCACCTTCCATCTTGCAGCTCATGCTGTTACAGCTGAGCCTTTAGACAAAATACTTTTCTGTAAACGTTAACGCTAACGCTTCGTGCAAAATGTATGGCAAAGACATTACTGGGCGTGAGTCACGTGACAGTTCTCTGTCTAACGCTTCGTGCAAAACGTCGTTGCCATACTTTTTGCACGAAGCGTTAGCGTTAACGTTTACAGAAATGTATTTTGGCTAAGGGGGGAAAGCATCAGCGGACGGCGTTGCCATGGCTGAATACTGGACCAAGCCAGTTATCTAGATCCAGATCTGGACGTGAAACTTCAATAAACTTCAACAAAATGTAGTTTTGTGTAGTTCGCGAACGAACTAGGTCACACCTTGGTTCGGTTACTCCCAAGCTCTGTGTGTGTGTGTGTATGCGATTCTGGGTGGACGTACGAATACGGTTTGCATATATTATGTACCTTCTGTTTCAGAAAGTCGATAAGCTATGTAACATGAGACATACATGTTGTATAAATAATATAGTTGCTCAGAATATGGATTGGAAGATTTATTTTATAAGTACATTGGTACATGAAGGAAAAAATTCAATGACAGATACACGTGAAAAATATGCAGCATCAACTCAGGTTGACCGCAGCAAAGACAATCTCCACAGGTTCCGTTCTCAGACGGTTCCGATCTTCAGTATTTGTGCGGTGTCTCTCCGCAGACGATGTCCCACCTTCCATCTTGCAGCTCATGCTGTTACCTGTTCACGCATGGATCTGATAACAGCGTCAGCGGACAGCGTTGCCATGGCTGAATACTGGACCAAGCCAGTTATCTATTTATGAGTATGCCATAGACTCGCTAAGTAGAAGTATAGTAGATATAGTTAATGATTAATTATTTTTTACCAAAATTCATTAGTATTTCGGGGCAAACAAATTCATTTTCTAAACATTTCGTCGCCTTTCATAAATAAACTAGTTCCCTTCTAGCTCAACAGATGGCGTTGTTAGTTGAGAGCTCTTTTCTGAATCGCGCTATGGTTTCGTTACGGGCGAGCTTATAAATACAAGCGGGCCGACTAGGTGAGATCAAAAAGGGTGTTTGCCGCTTGTGTGGCACATGCGCCGCGAGGCTTGTGGGGTATGGTTATCAAGACATACTCAACACATAATTTTTGTATCAGAGAGGCTGTTGGTACCAATAAATACCGGCGTCTACTCTACATAAATAGTACATTTGAATGGATATAAACATTGAAATAAATCTATCAAAACTTGCATAAACTTCAAATAAACAAAGTGCAAATCACCAACGAACTTTGGGATACTTACTGTGAACTTTTCGCTATTTTCAAACCGCATCAACTCAAGCTAGACTAAAACTAGCTGAGTGCAAATTAAGACATTTCGATAGTGCAGACTAGACATAACCTAAATTGATGGTAACATCAATTTAGTGCGAAGCGCCACGTGTTAAATAAGCACACCACACCGCCATCGACATCTGTATGAACACCAACAAGGTAACAGTGGTGCAAAATTAGTAGCCGTGAGGCAAATTGATACCATTCAAGATTTAGATTTCTAGATTTATAATAAAAATAATACAAAGGTGCACAAATTCCGGACTGTCAGCGCCATCTGTTATAATAAAAGTGAACTACAACGCAACAGTAACAGTTGTGTGAAATTCAAAGAAAAAAGAATACTCAAACACCACAGGAAAAGGTTGGTCAGCACGAAACACACTCAATTGTGCTACATGTGGAATTTGGACCAAATTTTGAGAAATAAAACCTCAAAAGTAAGTCTTTAGCAAGTCATTGTAGAAAATTTGAGACATTGGTGCCACCTAGCGTTGAGTGGCTCAACTACCAGAAGATCTACAGATAGGCACAGCCAAGTACCTATACTACTCACCAATAGAGGGCGCCGTACTAAAAATGGAAGAAAATATTAAGGAAGCCATAAATAAAAATACAGATGAGAAATTCAACCGTATCGAAATAAAAACAAATATGTTAGAGAGTAGAATTGAACAGCAACAAAAACAAATAGACTTCATTGATAAACAATTAGGAATCAAAAAAAAATACTATTCTTTGGTATTGAAGTAAAAGAAGGACACTATGAAGACTTACTTAATCTGATCCTAGACATAATTAATACAAAAATGGAAGTACAATGCCAGAAATGGGAAATAGAAACTGTAACAAGAAAAGGAAAGAAAAACGGACAAATTAGACCAGTGGTGGTAAAATTCACAACGACAAGTAGAAAAATAGGAGCTTCTCCGCAAGAAAAAATCACTTCAAAACACAAATATTTATATTAAAGAGGACTACTCTCCCGCTGTTCTGCTAAAACGGAGAGAACTACAAGAACAATGCAAACGTGAGTGGGAGTCCGGAAATAAAGTAGCTCTGCGTTATGATAAAATTGTCACATTACGTCCTAAAAACGTAATAAATCAAGCATCTGCAGAGAAAAACTCAAATAAGAGATTTATGTCAGAGTCACCTGAAGCAAAAAAAGCTTCAGAGGTCAGCCAAGAAAAAATTACCCAAATCCAGAAGAAAAATAAATCGCAAAATATTGTAAGCTACTTGAATCATATCGCTCGGCCCTCAACAAGTAATGTCCAGGAAACCACAAAAAACTGAGTCGTGCCCCTCCTTCTCTTTTAAATATTATCCAAAAACTCTCTCCCAATAACTATCAAGAGCCTACAAATATAACAATATCTCCCAATACGGCTGGTCCCCGCGGGCAGATTAGACCAAAACCCTCCAACCGATTTAAGAATGAAAATCAAACATACAAAAATCAAAACCCAACATATAAAAAATCAGGAATAGAACAAAGCACTACTTATATTTGCTCATGAACGTGAGATCGCTGGTAAACGAGACAAGACTAATAGAATTGCGACATAGCTTAACAAAGTTCAAATGGGATATTATTGGCTTGTCAGAGGTAAAGAAAGATGGAAAAGAAATACTAGAAACCGAAAGTTACATCATGATATATTATGGCGAAAAAAGTGAAAGAAACGGCGTCGGTTTTCTCATTAATAAAGATCTGAAATCTAATATAATCGATGTCAGAAGTATATCGGATAGAGTCATACGATAAGATATATCCCTTAATAATAGAACAGTCCATGTCATACCATACTATGCACCAACAGAAAGCGCAATTTCAGAAGACCTAGACATATTCTATAAACATCTACAGTTTGCATTAGAAGCTACCGGAAATGAAACAATAGTTATGGGAGATTTTAACTCCAAAATTGGTAAATCTACAGCTGAAGATAGGAAAGTTATGGGTCCATAGGGTTTCGGAGAAAGAAACGAAGGAGGAGATTTATTAATACAATTTTGCTTTAGAAACCAGCTCTACATAGCAAACTCACACTTTAAGAAAAATCCTAAGCAAAAGTGGACTTGGATATCACCAAATGGAAAGGTGCGAAATGAAATAGACTTTATACTAGTCAAAAATATTAAAAATATCTCAAATATACAAGTTGTAAACACCACCTTTCCTACAGATCACAGATTAATTAGAGTGAGCATGTTACAGAACTGCAATAAAACTAAGTCACGGAGAGACTACAGATGCAAAGTTTCAAGACTAAACCCCTTAGAGTCAGTGTTAGAGTTAGTGAAAGAACACCAATAAAAACTGAATCTCATTCTATAAGCTATGTAGATGAGTATATATACCTGGAACAAATCATATCATTCCTGAATCCAATAACTCGTGAAGTAGAACGCCGTATAAAGAAAGCCTGGAATAAATACTGGTCGCTGAAGGAGGTTTTCAAAAGTAAACTACCAATGCATCTAAAAAGGATAGCGATGGACTCCGTTGTTATGCCGACACTATTGTACGAATGTCAAACTTGGTTGTTTACAAAAGACATCGTACAAAAGAGCAACATCTTCCAAAGAGCCGCAGAACGAAGTTTGTTGGGTATGAAGAAAGCACCATTAGATCCATAACAAAGGTAACGGACGCCGTCGAGCTAGCAAGCAGACTGAAATGGCGATGGGCTGGGCATATATAGCTAGAATTACAGATAATAGATGGAGCGAAAGGATATTACATCGGTATCCCTACGAAGCCAAACGCCCACGCAGCCGACCTAGGCGACGCTGGAGTGACGATATCTACCAAGTAGCCGGATCTACATGGACTCGCCAAGCACAAGACAGACAGCACTGGAAAGACTTGGAGGAGGCCTACACCCAGAAATGGGTACCCCAAAAATATACTTGTATTTTAATAAGGGCACAAAGTATTCCGAAAAATCTAATTAAAATAAAACATGAATACCTAGAAATCAATCAATGTTTACAAATATGTTATTGAAAAATGATTCAAGAATGTAATTTAATCAAATATATTATAATATTAAATGAAAGCATGAACTTAAAAATAAAATCTAAATAATTATATGTATGTGTGTGTGTGTGTGTTGTGTGTATTTATTTAATTTTATGTACATACACTTTACATTTTCAAATATTTAGGTACCTTACATAAAAAAAAAACATAATTAAATACAAAAACCATTTAAAAATATAAAAAGTAGTAGCCCACCGGTATCGGGAATAGGGTCCAAGTAACCGGTGGTCAGGGCTCCTGAGAAAGGAATCTCCTAACAATACGCACCGTGTCCAGTACTGCTTCCTGGATCAAGCCCTTGATCCAACTGCCCAACGAGAGCCTCCTGAGATGTTGGTCGAGGCTCTTGGCTATTAAACCATTGGCCGTCACGACTATCGGCACAATGACTGCTGTATCCACCTCCCACATGTCGACAACCTCGTGAGCCAGATCAAGATACTTTGTTTGTTTATCTTTTTCAGCCTTCACGAGGTTCTCGCCATGAGGGACAGCTATATCAACAATCATTTTGCGACGCTCTTGTCGATCTATCACCCTTATGTCAGGCTTATTATTATTCCATTTATTATAATTTTGTAAATTTTCGCTATTACCCTAGCTATATGCAGGTATTTCTTAAACTGAAAATAATATTTTCATCTGTAACTTTTATGTATTGTAGTTTTAGAAAAGTATTACTGATGTTATTTACTGAAAGTGTTTTCTGTTCCTACGCTTATTGTGTTGATATTTATTTATGCACAAAAACCATACTAGGCACTAATAAGTATGCAGAGCTTCATTTCACCAGCAGAATAAAACAAAAAAATCTAAAATAATACATTATTTATTTAAATACAGATACAATAATATCATTCAACATGGATATAAACTTGCAACATGATTCTCAACAACATACATACATTTATTTCTTATCGTACTTGTAGAAACCCTCTCCGGCCTTGACGCCGAGCTTGCCTTCAGCCACCAGTTTGTCCAGCAGTGGGATAGGGTTGAACAGGGGCTTGTTGGGGTACTTCTTGTGCCAGCCGACCAGGATGAACTTGTTGGTGTCGAGGCCCACGTAGTCGGCTAGCTCGAAGGGACCCATGGGGTAGCCGGCGCCGAGTTTCATGGCAGTGTCGATGTCGCGAGCTGAGGCGTCTCCTGAGAGAAATTAAAGTTAACATGCGACTTGGTTACATGTCAAATGAACTATGTAGTGTATAATAGAGCAAGACCACAAAAAAAAAAAAAAAAAAAAATTGGTCTCCATTTATAAGAATAGACTACTAAACATTGCAGTGCGATCCACCGTTGAAATCGGGCGCGCCGTACGTAGGTAAGTACGACGGAGAATCGTTCGGAGTACGTTCAATAATAATTTCCGCGTACAGTGCAGCGCAAAAATTACCTCGAACGCGGCAAGTGCCGCTGCTTCCATGCATTCGGAAGAAGTTTTGGCGAGGTCCTGGCATTTCTGCAGTATCATCTGGATGTCATGGACGAGGTCAGTGTCACCCAGATCTGGACGTGAAACTTCAATAAACTTCAACAAAATGTAGTTTTGTGTAGTTCGCGAACGAACTAGGTCACACCTTGGTTCGGTTACTCCCAAGCTCTGTGTGTGTGTGTGTATGCGATTCTGGGTGGACGTACGAATACGGTTTGCATATATTATGTACCTTCTGTTTCAGAAAGTCGATAAGCTATGTAACATGGGACATACATGTTGTATAAATAATATAGTTGCTCAGAATATGGATTGGAAGATTTATTTTATAAGTACATTGGTACATGAAGGAAAAAATTCAATGACAGATACACGTGAAAAATATGCAGCATCAACTCAGGTTGACCGCAGCAAAGACAATCTCCACAGGTTCCATTCTCAGACGGTTCCGATCTTCAGTGTTTGTGCGGTGTCTCTCCGCAGACGATGTCTCACCTTCCATCTTGCAGCTCATGCTTTACCTGTTCACGCATGGATCTGATAACAGCGTCAGCGGACGGCGTTGCCATGGCTGAATACTGGACCAAGCCAGTTATCTATTTATGAGTATGCCATAGACTCGCTAAGTAGAAGTATAGTAGATATAGTTAATGATTAATTATTTTTTACCAAAATTCATTAGTATTTCGGGGCAAACAAATTCATTTTCTAATCATTTCGTCGCCTTTCATAAATAAACTAGTTCCCTTCTAGCTCAACAGATGGCGTTGTTAGTTGAGAGCTCTTTTCTGAATCGCGCTATGGTTTCGTTACGGGCGAGCTTATAAATACAAGCGGGCCGACTAGGTGAGATCAAAAAGGGTGTTTGCCGCTTGTGTGGCACATGCGCCGCGAGGCTTGTGGGGTATGGTTATCAAGACATACTCAACACATAATTTTTGTATCAGAGAGGCTGTTGGTACCAATAAATACCGGCGTCTACTCTACATAAATAGTACATTTGAATGGATATAAACATTGAAATAAATCTATCAAAACTTGCATAAACTTCAAATAAACAAAGTGCAAATCACCAACGAACTTTGGGATACTTACTGTGAACTTTTCGCTATTTTCAAACCGCATCAACTCAAGCTAGACTAAAACTAGCTGAGTACAAATTAAGACATTTCGATAGTGCAGACTAGACATAACCTAAATTGATGGTAACATCAATTTAGTGCGAAGCGCCACGTGTTAAATAAGCACACCACACCGCCATCGACATCTGTATGAACACCAACAAGGTAACAGTGGTGCAAAATTAGTAGCCGTGAGGCAAATTGATACCATTCAAGATTTAGATTTCTAGATTTATAATAAAAATAATACAAAGGTGCACAAATTCCGGACTGTCAGCGCCATCTGTTATAATAAAAGTGAACTACAACGCAACAGTAACAGTTGTGTGAAATTCAAAGAAAAAAGAATACTCAAACACCACAGGAAAAGGTTGGTCAGCACGAAACACACTCAAAAGTGCTACATGTGGAATTTGGACCAAATTTTGAGAAATAAAACCTCAAAAGTAAGTCTTTAGCAAGTCATTGTAGAAAATTTGAGACATTGGTGCCACCTAGCGTTGAGTGGCTCAACTACCAGAAGATCTACAGATAGGCACAGCCAAGTACCTATACTACTCACCAATAGAGGGCGCCGTACTAAAAATGGAAGAAAATATTAAGGAAGCCATAAATAAAAATACAGATGAGAAATTCAACCGTATCGAAATAAAAACAAATATGTTAGAGAGTAGAATTGAACAGCAACAAAAACAAATAGACTTCATTGATAAACAATTAGGAATCAAAAAAAAATACTATTCTTTGGTATTGAAGTAAAAGAAGGACACTATGAAGACTTACTTAATCTGATCCTAGACATAATTAATACAAAAATGGAAGTACAATGCCAGAAATGGGAAATAGAAACTGTAACAAGAAAAGGAAAGAAAAACGGACAAATTAGACCAGTGGTGGTAAAATTCACAACGACAAGTAGAAAAATAGGAGCTTCTCCGCAAGAAAAAATCACTTCAAAACACAAATATTTATATTAAAGAGGACTACTCTCCCGCTGTTCTGCTAAAACGGAGAGAACTACAAGAACAATGCAAACGTGAGTGGGAGTCCGGAAATAAAGTAGCTCTGCGTTATGATAAAATTGTCACATTACGTCCTAAAAACGTAATAAATCAAGCATCTGCAGAGAAAAACTCAAATAAGAGATTTATGTCAGAGTCACCTGAAGCAAAAAAAGCTTCAGAGGTCAGCCAAGAAAAAAATACCCAAATCCAGAAGAAAAATAAATCGCAAAATATTGTAAGCTACTTGAATCATATCGCTCGGCCCTCAACAAGTAATGTCCAGGAAACCACAAAAAACTGAGTCGTGCCCCTCCTTCTCTTTTAAATATTATCCAAAAACTCTCTCCCAATAACTATCAAGAGCCTACAAATATAACAATATCTCCCAATACGGCTGGTCCCCGCGGGCAGATTAGACCAAAACCCTCCAACCGATTTAAGAATGAAAATCAAACATACAAAAATCAAAACCCAACATATAAAAAATCAGGAATAGAACAAAGCACTACTTATATTTGCTCATGAACGTGAGATCGCTGGTAAACGAGACAAGACTAATAGAATTGCGACATAGCTTAACAAAGTTCAAATGGGATATTATTGGCTTGTCAGAGGTAAAGAAAGATGGAAAAGAAATACTAGAAACCGAAAGTTACATCATGATATATTATGGCGAAAAAAGTGAAAGAAACGGCGTCGGTTTTCTCATTAATAAAGATCTGAAATCTAATATAATCGATGTCAGAAGTATATCGGATAGAGTCATACGATAAGATATATCCCTTAATAATAGAACAGTCCATGTCATACCATACTATGCACCAACAGAAAGCGCAATTTCAGAAGACCTAGACATATTCTATAAACATCTACAGTTTGCATTAGAAGCTACCGGAAATGAAACAATAGTTATGGGAGATTTTAACTCCAAAATTGGTAAATCTACAGCTGAAGATAGGAAAGTTATGGGTCCATAGGGTTTCGGAGAAAGAAACGAAGGAGGAGATTTATTAATACAATTTTGCTTTAGAAACCAGCTCTACATAGCAAACTCACACTTTAAGAAAAATCCTAAGCAAAAGTGGACTTGGATATCACCAAATGGAAAGGTGCGAAATGAAATAGACTTTATACTAGTCAAAAATATTAAAAATATCTCAAATATACAAGTTGTAAACACCACCTTTCCTACAGATCACAGATTAATTAGAGTGAGCATGTTACAGAACTGCAATAAAACTAAGTCACGGAGAGACTACAGATGCAAAGTTTCAAGACTAAACCCCTTAGAGTCAGTGTTAGAGTTAGTGAAAGAACACCAATAAAAACTGAATCTCATTCTATAAGCTATGTAGATGAGTATATATACCTGGAACAAATCATATCATTCCTGAATCCAATAACTCGTGAAGTAGAACGCCGTATAAAGAAAGCCTGGAATAAATACTGGTCGCTGAAGGAGGTTTTCAAAAGTAAACTACCAATGCATCTAAAAAGGATAGCGATGGACTCCGTTGTTATGCCGACACTATTGTACGAATGTCAAACTTGGTTGTTTACAAAAGACATCGTACAAAAGAGCAACATCTTCCAAAGAGCCGCAGAACGAAGTTTGTTGGGTATGAAGAAAGCACCATTAGATCCATAACAAAGGTAACGGACGCCGTCGAGCTAGCAAGCAGACTGAAATGGCGATGGGCTGGGCATATATAGCTAGAATTACAGATAATAGATGGAGCGAAAGGATATTACATCGGTATCCCTACGAAGCCAAACGCCCACGCAGCCGACCTAGGCGACGCTGGAGTGACGATATCTACCAAGTAGCCGGATCTACATGGACTCGCCAAGCACAAGACAGACAGCACTGGAAAGACTTGGAGGAGGCCTACACCCAGAAATGGGTACCCCAAAAATATACTTGTATTTTAATAAGGGCACAAAGTATTCCGAAAAATCTAATTAAAATAAAACATGAATACCTAGAAATCAATCAATGTTTACAAATATGTTATTGAAAAATGATTCAAGAATGTAATTTAATCAAATATATTATAATATTAAATGAAAGCATGAACTTAAAAATAAAATCTAAATAATTATATGTATGTGTGTGTGTGTGTGTTGTGTGTATTTATTTAATTTTATGTACATACACTTTACATTTTCAAATATTTAGGTACCTTACATAAAAAAAAAACATAATTAAATACAAAAAACATTTAAAAATTTCAAATGCGTGACTCTCGAAAAGCTTTCAAGGCGAAGCTAAAGTGGTGTCAAAACAACCAGCAACAAATTAAAATTGACATTATTGCTTCTCACCACTCAGCGAGGAACTTTGGAAGCTTTTGGAGAGAAACGAAAGGGTTGAGCCCTGCGTCGAGTCTCCCGTCGAGTGTGGAAGGTCAAAGTGAGGCGGTAGATATAGCTAATTTATTTCATAAGCGTTTCAAAATTAATCCACCTGTAGTTGCGGTAGACCAAGCTCTGAATGTAGGCTATACTGACCTTAGAGTTCGTTTTACTGCCCGTGACGTGTCTTCCGTCATCAAAAACATGTCCAGGGGTAAGTCGCCTGGTCACGACAGCTTAAGCATAGAACATTTGCAGAACGCAGGTGTCCATCTCCCAAGGGTTCTTGCCTTGCTGTTCAACCTGTGTCTCAGTCACTCATACTTGCCGGCTGATCTAATTAAAACGGTTGTGGTGCCCGTTCCTAAGAATAAGACAGGTGATATGTCGGATATAAGTAATTACAGGCCGATTTCCTTGGCAACGGTCACTGCAAAAATTCTGGATAGTTTACTTGACCGGTATCTGAGTAAACAAATAAGTATTGATGACAGACAGTTTGGTTTTAGAAATGGGTTATCGACCGAGACTGCAATTATGACTCTGAAGAGCACAGTGCAATATTATACTGGGAGGAAGACACCTGTGTATGCATGCTTCCTTGAATTATCCAGGGCGTTCGACCTTGTCTCATATGACATCCTATGGAACAAGTTGTCGTGTGAAGCGAACCTGCTGCCAGAAATAATTGATATGTTTAAGATCTGGTACGGTAACCAAAGTAACACTGTGAGGTGGGCAGGGACGTACTCAGATGTATACTGGTTAGAGTGTGGGGTGAGGCAGGGGGGACTGACCTCGCCCAAGTTGTTCAATGTTTACGTGAATAGGCTGATCGAGGAACTCAGCAGCACTGGCGTTGGATGCATGATAGATGGTGTGTCTTTTAACAACATTAGTTATGCTGACGACATGGTGCTGCTGAGTCCGTCAATCAGTGCGCTCAGAAAGCTACTAAATGTCTGTGAGAACTATGCTCGGGCCCATGGACTAAGGTATAATGCTAGTAAAAGCGAGCTGTTGGTTTTCAAGGCACAGGGTAAGACGTATGAAGTGGTACCACCAGTCTCGATATGTGGTGCAACTCTAAACAGAGTCAAGCAGTTTAAATACCTTGGTCACTGGGTCACAGAAGATGGCACTGATAATTGTGATATGGAGAGAGAGCGCAGGGCGTTGGCCGTAAGATGCAACATGCTGGCCCGCAGATTTGCAAAGTGCGACAATAATGTCAAGGTAACTCTGTTTAAAGCATATTGTCAGGCTTTTTATACTTGTAGTCTGTGGACCAGATATACGCAAAAAACGTATAATGCCTTGCGCGTGCAATATAACAACGCGTTTAGGATACTGTTGTCGCTGCCACGTTTCTGTAGCGCGTCGGGGATGTTCGCGGCAGCGCGTACTGACGATTTCTTTGCGATCATGCGTAGGAGAGCTGCATCGCTGCTGCGTCGGGTGCGGGACAGCGACAACGGTCTCCTAAGCATTGTTGCAAGTAAGGTTGAAGGCCACCTCATGGGGCACCTGTGTGCAGTGCATGTATTGTTACCAGGTGTCTCCAGGAGGTGGAACAACAATATAAATTAATATTAATTTAATTATAATTGTACTAACATAGTTTTTAAGTAATACTAACACATATGGGTATGTACCTGAGATAAATTTAAATAAATAAAAATATAAAAAGTAGTAGCCCACCGGTATCGGGAATAGGGTCCAAGTAACCGGTGGTCAGGGCTCCTGAGAAAGGAATCTCCTAACAATACGCACCGTGTCCAGTACTGCTTCCTGGATCAAGCCCTTGATCCAACTGCCCAACGAGAGCCTCCTGAGATGTTGGTCGAGGCTCTTGGCTATTAAACCATTGGCCGTCACGACTATCGGCACAATGACTGCTGTATCCACCTCCCACATGTCGACAACCTCGTGAGCCAGATCAAGATACTTTGTTTGTTTATCTTTTTCAGCCTTCACGAGGTTCTCGCCATGAGGGACAGCTATATCAACAATCATTTTGCGAAGCTCTTGTCGATCTATCACCCTTATGTCAGGCTTATTATTATTCCATTTATTATAATTTTGTAAATTTTCGCTATTACCCTAGCTATATGCAGGTATTTCTTAAACTGAAAATAATATTTTCATCTGTAACTTTTATGTATTGTAGTTTTAGAAAAGTATTACTGATGTTATTTACTGAAAGTGTTTTCTGTTCCTACGCTTATTGTGTTGATATTTATTTATGCACAAAAACCATACTAGGCACTAATAAGTATGCAGAGCTTCATTTCACCAGCAGAATAAAACAAAAAAATCTAAAATAATACATTATTTATTTAAATACAGATACAATAATATCATTCAACATGGATATAAACTTGCAACATGATTCTCAACCACATACATACATTTATTTCTTATCGTACTTGTAGAAACCCTCTCCGGCCTTGACGCCGAGCTTGCCTTCAGCCACCAGTTTGTCCAGCAGTGGGATAGGGTTGAACAGGGGCTTGTTGGGGTACTTCTTGTGCCAGCCGACCAGGATGAACTTGTTGGTGTCGAGGCCCACGTAGTCGGCTAGCTCGAAGGGACCCATGGGGTAGCCGGCGCCGAGTTTCATGGCAGTGTCGATGTCGCGAGCTGAGGCGTCTCCTGAGAGAAATTAAAGTTAACATGCGACTTGGTTACATGTCAAATGAACTATGTAGTGTATAATAGAGCAAGACCACAAAAAAAAAAAAAAAAAAATTGGTCTCCATTTATAAGAATAGACTACTAAACATTGCAGTGCGTTCCACCCTTAAAATTCGGGCGCGCCGTACGTAGGTAAGTACGACGGAGAATCGTTCGAAGTACGTTCAATAATAATTTCCGCGTACAGTGCAACGCAAAAATTACCTCGAACGCGGCAAGTGCCGCTGCTTCCATGCATTCGGAAGAAGTTTTGGCGAGGTCCTGGCATTTCTGCAGTATCATCTGGATGTCATGGACGAGGTCAGTGTCACCCAGATCTGGACGTGAAACTTCAATAAACTTCAAGAAAATGTAGTTTTGTGTAGTTCGCGAACGAACTAGGTCACACCTTGGTTCGGTTACTCCCAAGCTCTGTGTGTGTGTGTGTATGCGATTCTGGGTGGACGTACGAATACGGTTTGCATATATTATGTACCTTCTGTTTCAGAAAGTCGATAAGCTATGTAACATGGGACATACATGTTGTATAAATAATATAGTTGCTCAGAATATGGATTGGAAGATTTATTTTATAAGTACATTTGTACATGAAGGAAAAAATTCAATGACAGATACACGTGAAAAATATGCAGCATCAACTCAGGTTGACCGCAGCAAAGACAATCTCCACAGGTTCCGTTCTCAGACGGTCCCGATCTTCAGTGTTTGTGCGGTGTCTCTCCGCAGACGATGTCCCACCTTCCATCTTGCAGCTCATGCTGTTACCTGTTCACGCATGGATCTGATAACAGCGTCAGCGGACGGCGT